>VZRI01013859.1:0-24693 GCA_013397515.1 Upupa epops | reverse complement strand
GGGAGGGAAGCAAATGTAGTCTCACAGGTCCAGCCAGAAACAGATTGGAGGAGCAGCCAAAGCCCTAATGAACCCATCAGAAAGCCCTAATGAGGGAAGAGCCAAGGACAAGCCAGCATTTTTGTTCAAAGCACCAACATTCTCTGGAAGCACCAGTACAACCCACATGGAATGTCTACTGGTACCTCTGCCTCGGGGGAGGACCCAAACATTGCTCTTAAACGACTGCCAAGATCACTCCTTTCCCTTTAGCCCCATAAACTGAGCTCCACTGCACATCCTCTATTAAGCAATAACCAGGTTCCAGCGAGACCTCAAAGAATGACTTAGAGGTCTCATTCATCAGGGGGTTCTTTGCACTTTCCTGCACATTTTATTGCAGGCTCTCTCTGCACAAACAGGGCTCAGTGTACTGCTGGGAGAGTCACCAGACTGTGACCCAGAAGGAAGTGGCTGATGATCCAGCACTGGGAACTATTGACTTCCCCACCAGAACGTCGATGCTATAGATCATGGGGAGCAATTAGGGTGGCTGATTACCCCATGTGCAGCCTGTGGGCAACCAGCCAGTGGAGACATTTTCCCCAAGTAGAAAGGCAGCACAGAGCCTTGACAACAACATTTCAAGAACTCCTTGGAGGGTTTTAAGAGAGATTTGAGTGATCTATAGATCCTGCACAGGCCAAAGGTAGGAGTTTCAATCTTGAAGACTCCAGTTTAACACTCACTATAATTAAAGCGAGAAAACCAACCTCCCTGCAGCACAACCCGACATCAATAGCATCACAGCAGCAGAGAGCCCTACCTTTGATTTCCAAAATCCATCTGGGATGGAGATGAAGGCCAGAGCATATCTGCCCACAGGGGTAGGAGTCTCTGCTACCCAAAGGCTGCAGCATTCATGGAAACCTTCCCTCCTTGGGTCATCTACCTACCTCCTACACCTTCCGATAAAAGTTCCTTTTCCTTGCAAGGCAGGTATGGCTCAGTGCCTTTGTTTCACCAAAAGGACCTTCCTCACACATATCCACAGCCACAAGCACCTCCTCCCCTCATTTCACAGGCTGGGGCTGGCTCTGGGCCCCATCACACTCTCAGGGTTCATGAAGGAATAGGGAGCTTCAGGCACAAGCAGCATCACTGCCTGACCTCCCATTCTTACCCAAATATCTTGAGCACATGGGGTCATACAGCTGGCCCTTAACAGTCTTCAGGACCCAACAGCTCCTCCCTTCACTCACTCCATTACCCAGCCTCCTACTTTTCCAAGTCAGGCTTTCCAACTGTACATGGTCCTGATGCTCAGTTTTCCCTCCCATCAACCCATCTCCTTATCTCCTTCTGCCTCTTGTCCACACTTCATACTGCTCCCCTTTCCCTCCTGCTCATGAAAAGCTTCATATGTGCCTTAACAAACCGGGTCCCTCAAGGTGTCTTTGCGCACAGGAAGCCTGGTACAGCTGAGCCAGGCATCCAGCTCTCCGGGGTAATCTGCAGAGTACGGCTGGTTATTAGTCACTACAGTAGAACAATCAACACAGTTTCTGTAACGCAGTAAGATGGATTGAAGCTACTTAAGAATACAAGGAAATGGGATCAGTGCTTTGAAGAAAAAGGAGCTTGACTCACCAAATCCTCTTCTACTGTAGCGGCTCTGAGCTCACGCACAGCCTTCCGTTGCAAACACTAATGCTGCAGCATAGCAGCTCACAGCTGGTAAGGCTGGGCCTGAGCAGCCACTGGGAACACCAACACCTCACCCAGATGGAAACATAAGACAGTCCCATGCTGAGGTGGCAAGGATCCAGCTCCGCTGGGTTGCATAATTGTCATCCTCGTTATCAGAAATCGCTGCCTTGCTCCACGTTTGGTTTTGCACCAGAACAGTTCTGCTGCTCTCTGGTACTTTTTTCCCCTTTCAAAATGACTGAGGAAATAAAGACCCAGCTCTTCTCGTTGCATCTGCACCAGGACCTGAGCTGACTGCAAAGCCTCAGAGGCTTCAGGCACCATCTCTCAATCACAAAGATTGATCCCACAGCTCCCTTAAAGAGATGAGGCATGGCCAGGTGCAGGACTACTTGCCTGACCCCAAACTGTTCTTTCTCCACAAATCTTCAAGGGAGGAGAGAAAGAGCAGCGATGCTACTGCAAAAATTTAAGAAGTAATTTATCAACAGGGTACAGAAGTCTCCCCAGCGCCAGATCCCATCACCACAGCAACACTGGGAAGGAGGGAATACAAGTATCACTGGTTTGGCATCGTAGGTGTTGGAAATCCTCCTCCACAGAGGCATCTCCTGCCTGAAAAGCAAAGACCAGCATGTGACAGTGAGCCTGAAGGCAAAAAATTAAGACGTTGTTGTCTTCTGCTGATTCAGACAAGTGGCTTTTTATCTCCCAGAAACGAGGGGGTGTGCGTGGCTCTGTAGAGAAGACAGAGTCTGGAGAAAGAAACAGAGGAACAGCCAGGGAGACCAAAGCAGGCTTTGAAAAGCTGCTGCAGAGAAGCAGCAGGAACATCACCTCTTGGAAGACTATTCTGTGCTGTCCTGTGTGCACTCATCCCCAGAGAGGGCAGCCAGCCCCACCGCAAGACCCCAGCACAAGACCAAGCAGGCCATAACGGGAGAAGCAAAGGATCAGGAGCTTGAAAAAAATGTATGTGATGCAGGTAATTTCTGTGTGAATGAAACTCAAAGGTCTCCTGAGAGAGAAGAGAAGAGTGGGTGAGAAATCAGCCCTCTGAAGGTAGGGAAAACTTGGGGAACGGGAGCACATCCAAGCCTCCCTGCTTACCCATTCCACAAAGCAGCTCCTTATTACTCCTGTTTACTGACTAAGCATAAACTACTGTACGAGCCTAAGGATGGAGATCCGAGCCAATTTTTTCCTTCTGACCTTTGTGCCCCTCTGCCATGAGGCTGGGAGGAGGAGGGAAAAGTCTGACCTAGCTCTGACGGCCCTAATTAACCAGAGTCCTGATTGATTTTGATAAGGAACTCTGGCCTCGTTCATCACCACAGTATTTACCCAGATAAGCAGAGGAGTGATGCTTCCATCCAGATCACCCTGAGCACCACAGAGCTGCTCTAACAGGAGCAGCATCATTTAAACACCTCTCTCATTCGGTGAAACTTCATCTTTCCAATTCTATACCCTGTCACTTTTTAAGGGCTCCTAAGGAAAATCATCCACCTTCTTCAGATAGGCAGCAGAGATTATCCCTAAGGGCTCAACCTTGTTAAACTTCAAATCTGGGGCTGTAGAAAGCCCCGGCTCCATCAGAACAAGTGACAGCAGCTGTGATTGCAGAGGTCAGGTGCTCTCAGCCCATCTCCCTTACAGGACCAGGCAGTGCAGCTCTTGTACATCTCTGTAAGGATATGCACCACAGACTGGCTCAGAGCTACACTGTAGGTGAGGAGGTAGAAATCAAACAGGGAGACTGGAGGTAAGTTAGCACAAGGCTTAAGATGAAGATTTTGAATAGGAGGAGAAAGGGGGGAGAAAGCACATGCAGAGCAGCCTTGGACCCCAATACCAAGAGCCTCAAAGCCCTGCAAGTGCAAAGGGAGCCACTCCAAGTGCTTTGCCGATTGGATTTGAAAGCCCTTTCTGCTGTCACCTTGGTTTTGCTCTCCTCCAAGCACATGATGGGGAGAGGAAATGAATGCAAGAAAAGGGATACTGTTGGTTTGATTTGCTGTATTCATCACTGGAGCAAGAAAACTAACCCTAGCAATAGCACTGTCTGGATGACATGAATTCAATTAGTACCTGAGAAGTATTTGCATTGGGCAATGAAATGTGTCTAAAACTCTTCTTAACTGACCTTTCTGGGAAAGCTCTGGCCTAAACAGCCACAGCTCAGTACTGCTGTGACAGCCAGGCACTCCCCTGCTGCTCCAGCAAGCCCAGAGCATCACCCCTGCACCACCAGAGCCTTCCTGCTTGCCTCCACCTGGGCTTTTGCTGTCCTCAGCCAAGCTCTGAGCTGGGTCTGTCTTTGCATCCTTTTACTTCCCAGCACCCTCACTGCTTCCCCCAGGCTTGAACTGATGGCATAGAGACAGTGCAACCAGTGTCATCCTGCTCCCCCAGCAGGGACCGAGCATCCTCCAGCCCCAGTGAAATCAGTACTCCCTGGCAAATTCACTGCCCAGTGATGATGGGAGAGAATGCCAGGACACAGGACCTAGAGACTAAGAGGGGCAGATGAGCCCCTCCCAGTGCCCCAGTATTTCCTTAGCTGTGGAAGGTGACAAAACCAGCTGTCTGTTGACCCTTAACTCCTCTGGTCAGAGATTTACAGCCTCACTGAACCTCCCCAAAGTCCTTCTTGACATGACCTAAAGGATTCTGTAGGGCCATGTCCTGGGATCACTTGAGGCTGAGCCAGGAGAGCAAAGGCAGGACCAGAAGGATTTAGTGGGGTCCAGTGCCTGCACCCACAGTTGGGATTCCCACTGCAGGAGCTGCACGAAATAAATTACAGCTAATTAGAGCAGGTGCAGGGAGCCCAAGGAGCCTCCTTGTGCAAACATTTACCCAAGTCATTAAAAAGGCCTTCGCAAGGCACAAAGCAAACGATGGTTCTGTAGCCACTGATGGTCCTGCCAGCCAGGCGGGACCACAGCACCGCAAACCCATCTGTTAGTGCTCCAGCTCAGCCTCTGACACGAGACACACGTTTTCCAGGCTTCTTTAGGACAGGATAGATGAGGCTCTGACAGCGAGTTCCTTTGCTGCTAGAGGCCAAGCCAACCCTTCCCTCCTTCCCGAGGCCTCAGATTTACCCTGGGTAACTTCACCAAAGAGATTTTGGCACCACAGCCTCTCCCTTGTCTTCTTTTTAAGTCCCTTGCTCCAGCATGAGGAGACACCTGGCAGAACCGTTCCGCCTGGAAATCCATCCTTGGATTGTTTTATCTCTATTAGCCCTCGAAGCAGATGACAGGGGAGCATGAACATAGACAGCGTGGGATGAGGCATTCACCCAGCTGCTAGTTCAAAGGCATGTCATCATTTATAACACTCCCAGCGATTCCAACTCTCCAGACTTGTTCTCAGTTAAAAGAAAAAGAAGAGCAAACCATCTCCGGTTCTGTATATTTAGCGTTCACTGAGATGCTGTGTGTGTTGGTGCCTTTGCTCTCAGGGTATCAGATTCCCCATTTCCATAGGGCATTTCCCTTTCAGAGCAGCACTGCCAAGTTGTGTTGGAATCCTTCAGCATCCCACCAGTAGCAGCCAAAAGGAGGGATGGAGATGACCTTGGCTTGTATCAGCACTAGTGTGGCCAGCAGGAGTAGGGACGGAATTCTCCCTCTGGACTGGGCACTGGGGAGGCCTCCCCTTGAGTACTGGGGGCAGTGCTGGGCCCCTCACTTCAAGAAAGACTGAGGGGCTGGAGTGGGTCCAGAGGAGCAACGAGGCTGGGGAAGGGACTGGAGGGAAAGGCTGATGGGGAGAGGCTGAGAAAGCTGGGAGTGCTTAGCGTGAAGAAGAGGAGACTCAGGGGGGACCCTCTCCCTCTCTCCAACTCCCTGAAGGGAGGTTGTAGTCAGGTGGGAAGAGACAATTCTTCCAGGCAACCAGCACCAGGATGAGAGGGCAGGACTTGAGGCTGCCAAGGGAGGGTTAGGTTGGATGTTAGGAAGCCCTTCCTCACAGAAAGAGTGCTCAGAGCCTGGACTGGACTGCCCAGGGCAGTGGTGGAATCCTCATGTCTGGAGGTGTTGAAGGACAGCCTGGCTGTGACCCTTAGTGCTGTGGTCTGATGCTAGATGCTGGTCTGGGCTGGATGAGCTCAGAGGGCTTGGCCAGATTCAACAATTCTGGGATTCTGTGACCTCTTTAGGTAGCAGTCTGGCCCTGCCCGCACCCTCTGTGTCCCTTCTGGCAGCCCTTTAGCCCTGCTGTGCTTCACATACTCCAGTCATTGACAAATGAACCATCGCTTCCCTGCACTGGCAAAAGGTTCCACACCAGTATCGACTCAATCTGCTAAAACAAACACTTATTGCCATCGGGCTGCTGATCCCACAGGGCCAGCCCACAGGCACCTCAGTGAAATGGGCTTGAGAGAAACCCCGCTGTCTGAACCTCAATCAGCCCAAGGACACTGCAGCACCCAGGAGCCACAGCATAAGCAAAGAATCTGCTCTGCTTACACCTCAGTGTCACAGCCTGCAGGTGACATAGAATCATAAGGGATCAGAAGGGACCTCACAAGATCATCCAGTCCAATCCCCCTGCCACAGCAGGATCACCCAGACCAAGTTGCACAGGAACACAGCCAGGCGGGGCTGGAACGTCTCCAGAGAAGGAGACTCCACAACCTCCCGGGTAGCCTGTTCCAGTGCTCTGGTACCCTCCCTGGGAAGAAGGTCCTGCTGATATTGAGATGGAACCTCTTCTGCTCTATCTGGCACCCAGTGCCCCTTGTCCTATCTCCAGATGGCCTTGAGAAGAGCCTGGCTCCATCCTCCTGACACCCACCCCTCACAGATTTAGAGACAGGAATGAGGTCACCTCTCAGTTTCCTCTTCTCCAAGCTCAAGAGACCCAGTTCCCTCAGCCTTTCCTCATCAGGGAGCTGTTCTACTTCATCACCTTCATTGCTCTATGCTGGACATCCAACCTCACCCTCCTCCTTTGGTGCCTCTGCTCCCCCAGAACCATTCCCCACCATCAGGTTTAAGGTAGATGCACCCCACACTCACTCCCAGCACCTGCAGGAGGGAGCAACCCTACCCAGAGCAGGTCAGTACAGGGGTGGAACTGGTGCCCATACAATTCCCATGTGAGCCCCTGCAGAGATCCTGGTTGATCTGTGCAGCCTGGAAAGCCTGGCCAGGACCCCTGGCTCTGCTGCAGGCCCCAGCAGCTGCCATGTGATGTTCAAAGGACAACCTTCCACTGGGTACTACCACCCAAACACACCTCTTCTGCTCTGCAAAAGGGCAGCAGAGAGGAGTCTGAAGGAGTCCCTTGGAGTTACCAGCCTCTCTGCAAGTCACCCGGGTGCATTTCCAGCCTTTTGCTAAGAGATGCAGAACCCGCCGATCCCCGGAGACTGCAAATGGTCTGATCCAAATTCCACTGAAGTCCACGGCAAGGCTCATTACCTCTGTCTGGCATTAGCTCTGGCTCTTTGCTCACGATAGCTCCGGGCTACAACTCCCTCTCCGAGGAGCCCTGATGAAATTCACTGGGGAAAGATCACTCCTATTGCATCTCCAAGCTAGGGAAAAGCTCTAGACCCTTCCCCACCCAACGTGGAGAGGTCAACACTGGTCAAGCCTTTCATGCAGGGTCCAATAGAGGGCAACGATATCACACAAAGCACTTCATTAAGCTAATTGCCAACAACCCAGGTGAGAATCACTGCCCACACTCCTCCAGGGCTGGATTTATCCCTTCCCTCCCTCCCCATCTCACTGGGAGGGGAGTGGATGCACAGATGGATGGCTCCAAAGCATGGGAGGTTTTGGTGCCTCTCAGCCACCAGTGCTGGTTTAATCTCTTGATGTGGGACCCTGAGTGGAGCCACCCATCCTCTCCTTGCTCCCACCAAGCCACAGCCCTCATCCACAGCTCTGCCCCACACCCTGCCAGCCCCTGCCTCCCCCTTCCCGACTGCAGCTGGTGACAGCAAGAACAACATGTAGAACCACAACCTTCTGCGGGGCTGTTTTGCATAAAGACACCTTCTACAGCAGCAAACATTTGTTTAATTAACGCTCCTGCTTGCCAGGGCTCTGCAAACAGCCCCCAGCACTGCACAGGGAGAGAGGTTTTCCCCACTGCAACCCAGTCCTGAGCATGGGAGTCCTTAAGACCAGAGCTGGGAATGCTCCATCCCCTTGACCCCTGCACTCTACCCCAGGTCCACTCCAGGCACAGCATCCTAACGATGTGCAATGGCACTGCTCATCCCAGGAGCATCCATGGGGTGCTGGCAGTAGGCATCAACATGCTGCGCACAGGAAGGGCTGGATTGCAGCAGGCCTGGAAAAACAAGGACTGTTTGGGGAGATAAGTGGTACCAAAAGCAGAGGTCCAAGAGGTCTCTCTCTTGTCAACTAAGCTGCAAGGAATCGCCAGTGCACTTGTGTGGTGGAATGAATTAGTTTAATGACTGTTGTGAGAGGTTAAGCTAATATTTTACCCTGCACCCACAGCAGGCAGGGAGCCTGCAGACAGCCAGGCACTGCTACTGCCCATCTGGGCTAGCATGTCTGTATGCAACCACCATTTATGGCTCTTGTGACAGGAGGGTGGAAGTAGAGCAGTAGACAGCTTCTGGGAGGTGGGATTTCACCCTCACTCCCACCTGGGAGCCCAGGGAGGATTCCCACCGGCATCAGCAAAGTCAAGGTTTTACCTTTCCCATCCCCAGGTTTAGCTCATCCCTCTCACGGTGGGTGACGCCGTGGGTGGCAGCCCCGTCTGTCAGCGTGTTCCACACCGCATGTCTGCTGTCATCGGAAACACGCTGTGCCCAAGGAATCTGCTGGAAGTAGCAGAGATGAAGAAGCTGGGATTTCACTTGGGCTGGCAGCAGAGCCCCAGCATCCCCCATGGCTTCCATTCGAGCAGGCGGCTCATGTCAGAGCAGGGATGAAAGCCTGGATAGCCCAAATCCCACGTTGCTGCTGTGCTGGTCTGGGCTGGCCTACCTACAGCACGTCGGCTCCCTGCCGAAACCTGCTCACCAGCTTTGAACCTCCTTGTGAGGGGCCAGCAAGGCTCCATCCCAGCACCAAGCAAGCTCCATTCCATCCCTGAGCCAACAAAGGCAAAACTCCATCACTTCAGAGAGAAAAGGCTGGACCTAAGCCACAGGGTTGAGCTCAGGGACCAAGTTATCTCCAAATTTGGGGGCCTGAGAGGAAAAGCTTCATTCAACCCTGAAAACAGCAGCTGAGACAAGCTGGGAGCTGCAGTTTGACCAAAGAAATTCCTCCCTCCCAGCAGCTGCAGAGCCCTGTTCAAAGCCTTCAAGCCAAAGGCTTGGCCGAGAGCCTGGAGGACAAGCTCATCCCTCTCTGGATGTGTGTTTGTTTTCATCTACATTTACATGATGAGATCAAAGCAGCTGTGCTGAGGTTGGACTGGATTTACTCTGGGCAGAGCTCTGGGGCATTTAGTTGTAGAGTTTTGCCCCAGCTCCCTTTCCCCAAGGGGGTTTCCAAGCCATTTGAAGGCTTGCTGTAGCCCACTGCAATCCAGTGCTCAGTGCCTCTCACCTCCTGGCTCTCACTGTGCCCCCAGGGAGCAACCTCCTGGCAAAACATCCCAGAACCAGCTCCCAGTGCTTGTTTGTTTGCTGGGCACATGTAAAGCCCATTCACATCCCTGCTGAAACCAGGAGCAGCCCCCCTTCATAAGACACAACCAAGGGACCTGGGTACTTGTATGGAGGCACTGATGTCCTCCTTTCAGGCTGGAGGAGTTACCAGCTTTGCTTTCACAGTAGCAAGGATGTTGGTGCCCCTTCAACAGAGCTGGCACAGACCTGCCGTGCAGCAGGGCAGCCTTTCTCTGATCCCTCCTATCTCACATGGCCACACATTTCCCTACAGAATGAAGCAAAATCCTCCATACAACAACACAGGGCACTGGCCCTTCCCAAACGGCCAAACCCATCTCTGTGGGAAGGTAGGAGCTGACCCTCCACGTAAAGACACCCTGTATGGAACCCACACGAGCTCCCAAACTGAGTCCCACACAGCACCAGCACTCAAAGCCACAAATCACCCCCCACAGTGCTCCATCACCAGCAGTAGGTGACATCCACCCACAACAGCCTCGGTTACACCGGGTCCACCGGAGCAGCCTCCTCAGCACCAAAATTATTAGGGCTGAAATTTGGGGGAGGCAGTTTAAAGAACAGATGGTTGTGCTTTAGTATCGCAACACACTGCCAGTTAATTAATGCTAGCTGTAATTAAACTTTACACAAATTAGCTGTCAGCTATGCTAAAGGGAATCATTTCTCTCAAATGCCACCTTGAATCGCCGAGTTGTGAGACTTTTCTACAACGTAATTAAAAGCAGGAGGCTGGCGTGGAAGGGGCGGGTGGCAGCGGAGGAAGTAGCCAAAGCTGGAGGCTGGGAAGCAACTGGAGACGCCCACCTTGCATGAGTGGCTCCTCTCCTTTAGTCTGGGCTACCCCGAGGGCTCTGCTTGGCTTTTGAGCCCCAGGGGGTCAAGACTTTAGTCCCAGACTGAATACTTTTACCTCTTGGAAGTAGAGGAGTTGAAGCTCAAGAAGGCCAAGGAGCAACAGCAGTAGGATTGTGGGAGGACCACTGGGTCAGGAGTTGGTGCAATGAAGCCCTTCTGCTTAGGAGAGAAGCAGAAAACAAGATGTGTTTGCGAGGAGAGGGCTGGTTTTGACAGGTCTTCTGCTGAGGAGAAGGAAGTCTGTCAAAACAGCCATGTTGACATTTTCCAACAAGTTGTGTTTTATTCCAAGCGATGCTTTGGAAATTCTCACTCCTCCCTTCGCTCTGCCAGTGCTCATCGAGCTGGGAGATGACTAATGCAAAGCACCATGACCAAGCCAGGCAGGCACTTGCTTGGGATATGGGGGGGTGAGGGGAGGGAACCAGGAATATTGGGGCTAATTTATCCCAAATCAGTACAAGTTTTGGCTGGAAATCAGAGCTGGGAAGCAGACAGCAAATGGTTCAGCATCAGTTGGATCGATGGTGACTGATAGAGGCTTTCAAACACAGCCCTGTTTGCACACAAACACACAGGAAACATCAGGGGCTACCTGAGCACAGCGATGGCCACCTCCAGATGAGGATCCAGGGTCTGGATGAGCAGGCGATGAGGCTGGATGCAAAGCAACAGAAGGTCCATGGAGAAAACAGGGCTAGAGAGAAACACAAACCCATCCTGGGCTTAAATAGCCTCCCCGAGAGTGGGTGGGTATCCAAGGTGAGGCTGCTCAGGGTGATTAAAGCCAATCAGTGCTCTCAGGGTCCATGAAATCAAACACAGGCTTAAGGAAGAGGGCAATAACCCCTGTCAGACTTCGTGACTTCAGTCTTTGGGGCTTTTCCATGGAACAAGAATGTTAAACAGGTTGGAAGGGACCTCTAGAGATCATTAATCCAACCCCTCTGCAGGCAGAGCAGGTTCTCCTAGAGCAGATCACACAATAATAAAGTCATTAAGGTTGCAAGAGATAATTTCTGCACTGTGAGGCACTTGCAATCCTGCCCGGGTGCTGTGGATGGTGCTTCGGCACCCCAACCCCATGTGGGACCAGGGTGACAGCCCCAAAGTGAGCTCTGTGGCAGTTCATGTCCCCTGAGGCTCCGTCTCCAGCAGCCCAAGGTGTTCCTGATGCTCCTGTCTCATGCACTCAGGGGTAATTGATACGCCCAGATGTTTTCCACTCCGTGATACAGATGAGAGTGAAAATCTCCGTGGTTCCTGCCAGACTGCCATGTGGAAAATTCCTTCCTGATCCCAAAGCTGCTAATCAGATCGAGCACTTTGGGGACACTTAGTGGGCGAGGATGTCTCAGGAAGGTGTCCGTACACCCCCCTTGTTGCTCATCTCACATCCCATCTCCCACCCTGCTGTGCATCGGGGAGCCTGGGAGCACAGCTGGCCAGATGTGAGCCTCTTCCGCTCCTGCAGACAGCAGGATGAGGCTCTGGATAAGTTACAGCCACGACCTCGCTGCGGAGCTCCAAGTGTTAGGAACATCTCGAGAGCAGAGCAGGATGGCCTTTTCTCAGAGGGCAGGAGCCAGAGGGATTTATGAACCAAGGTCAGGAAGGGCCACCGTGACTCTCTCCTCTGCTCCCCCCAAATGCACACATTGCAGCTCTCTCTCTCCTCCAGCAGCTGAATTAAAGCCTCTGGTTTGTAGCAATACAGACTCTCATTTTGGAGGCTCTGAGCAACAGTAAATCCCTGGTCCCCTGCTCTCCATCAGCTTTCGCTGCCCTGCAGCGTGTCCTCCTCCAAGGTTGCCTTCAGCCTCCAGCAATTAGGGCTTCTCCAGTCTTTTCCTTGATGTGTTGTGCTATTTCCAGCACAGAGGACTTGAGTTCCTCTGCACCAGCACTCCTCGATCTCTCCTTGGGGACCTTGAGCCTCCTACCCCACTGCTCCCCTCCCACCACCATCTAAAGCTCTTTACCCTTGTGGGCTGGCTGGGGTGGCTGGCTGAGCTGGCCCCACAGGCTGGGCAGATGAGCTCAGCCCTATTCCCCCAACTCTGTGCTGACTCAAGAGCACTGCTTGGCTTGGCTTTGCTTTGCTTTTTCTTTTTCAAAGCTCAATCAAGGATCACATCAACTTCTCTTTTCCCTGCAGCTCTGTGCTGGGAGCTCATGATGAGGGAGTTCTGCACCCATGACCCTGAAATCCTTTTCTGAGTCACTGCTGCTGCAAGCCCTGCTCTCCCATCCTGGAGACAAACAATCCAGCCCCTTTGTTCCCACCTAAGCTACAGTGGCCACTACAAAGCTACAAAGCCCTCGGTATTTTACACTTCAGGAGTGGGTTTTATTTCCCCCGAAGCATCACAGCTGGGCAGTACCTGCAGACTCTGGCACAGACTGAAGGGAACGGAGCTGCTCAGGGCTGTTACCCAGGGAGGGATGAAGAGGGTGTTGGTGTGAGCCTGGGCCAACACGTTGGCCCTTTGTATTGCTGAGCCCCTCAGCCTGCTGCAGGAGAGATCCCAAACAGCAGGAGCATCCCTAAAACGGAGCCAGAGGGAGGGAATGACAGGATGAGGGGTCCTGGTTTGAAGCTGGAGAAGGGCAGAGTGAGNGCCCCATCCCTGGAGCCATTCAAGGTCAGGCTGGCTGGGGCTCTGGGCAACCTGGTCTGGGGAGTGCTGGCCCTGCTTGGTGCAGGGGAGTTGGACTGGATGCCCTTTGGAGGTCCCTTCTAACCCTATGATTCTGTGACTCTTTATGAAACCTCTTTCCTTCTGATCTTTCCCCAGGAGAGCCCCAGCCCTTGTCTCCATCTGACAGACAGTTGCCCAGCCCATGGCTGCCTTGTCCCCAGTCCAAGAGCAATCCAGCCCATTGCAGACCTCATGGGAACTGTTTGGTGCCCTCCCTTTTCCTTCTGCAGCCAGGCTGTGACGTGCAGTTTGCTTCAGGCATTTGGTCATGGAGCAGCTCTCCTGGGCTCAGAGGGTGGCTGCACCCATCCTGTCCCAGACATGAGGAAGGGGACAGAGCTGCTAAGTAATGGGCAAGGTCTGGCACACAAACTGGGCTCTGCACCTCATCCTGCTCCAACAGCACCCACAGGAGCTCAGTCGTGGCTCAAAAGTTCAGCCAGGCTCATCTCATGCAGGACATAAAACTACTTCTTACCTCTCTAAGTGAAAAGAAAGGGGTTCAGCTTAAAAAAGAAGTGAGAACACACAGGAGAAACAGTGGCTGGGAGATCAGCAGGCAGGCAGTGCAGGGGTCTGATTTGGCCCCTTCCCCTGCCTGAAAGTCAATAGAAGCAGCCCCAAATGCCTGTGGGAGCTCAGGGAGGCAGAGAGCTCAGCCTCAGCCTTACAACAGTGAGAGCTGCCTGCTCCCAACTCCTCCACTGCAATTAAGGAACAACATGTTTTCCTCCTCAGCACCATGCTTCTATCTCCAGCTCCTTCCCCTGCTGCTGCTCTGACTCTCCTTCATGTGACAGCAGCATCATGGTACCCACCCCAGGAGCATCTGTGTGTGCAAGCATGTGTTCCTCTGTCTGTGTGTGCATGTGTGTGTGTGAGTGCACAAGGGTCCTCAACCAGGGCAGGGTAGAGTCTGGTATCTGGGCAACAACAATCTCAGGGACCAGAAGAGGGTGGAGACTGACCTGCTGGAGAGCAGCGCAGGAGAAGGGACCTGGGGGTGCTGGTGGCCAGCAGGGTGACTCTGAGCCAGCAATGGGCCCTTGTGGCCAAGAAGGCCAATGGCATCCTGGGCTGGATTAGAAGGGGGGTCGTTAGCAGATCGAGAGAGGTTCTCCTCCCCCTCTACTCTGCCCTGGTAAGACTGCATCTGGAGTAGTGTGTCCAATACTGGGCCCCTCAGTTGCAGAAGGACACATAGCCAGTCCAGCACAGAGCCAGAGGGATGATGAAGGGAGGGGAGCATCTCCCTGCTGAGGAAAGGCTGAGGGAGCTGGGGCTCTTAAGCTGGGAAAAAAGGAGCCTGAGGGGTGGCCCTGTGACTTGATCAGGATGGAAAGGGCCGGTATCAGGAGGAAGGAGCCAGACTCTGCTCAGGAGTACCCGGTGCTAGGGNTTCCAATCCCTAACACTCTGTGATTCTGTGTGTGAGCATAGGAATGTTCCTGTGTGTGTGTGTGTGTGTGTGTACAGCACTGGGGAAAGGTCTGAGCAGGGTTAATGGGAGGGCTGGGGTGTGTGGAGGAAGCACAGTGGGTGTTGGTTAGGGGTGGGGGTTAGATTCCTCCTCCGGCTGCATTGAATCACCAGTGGCATCCTGCTGGAGATCTGAGGGTCTGGCTGCGCTGTGCACCCACCTCCTCATCGTGAATGGAGCTTTCCTGGAGCAAAGCCCAAGCAAGCCCCCCCCTGCCACACACACAGATCTCCTGTGCCCAGGTACAAGGTGTGAGCTGTCACTGAGCATCGTGAGGTGCAGGGATATGGCCCCAGATTATTTGTAGATATCATAAATGAAGTTGTCAGCACTGACAGGGAGCAACTTGAGGACATCACCTGCGGGGACACCCCGCTAGAGACACAAGAACTGCCTGCAGTGAGGTTGTTCAATAAATTCCTGGGTTTAAGGCCAGGAGGGATCGTTCAATCATCCTGGCTGACCTTGCCCATCGCATTTTCCCTTGCATTGGGAATCATGGACACAGAGCCCAGGGTTTGCTGTCCCACACTGCTCCTCTGCTTTTCTTATCAGGCAGTGGCAGACGCTGTGCAGGGCACACAGACTGTCCATCTGCAAGGTCTCACAACATCCGACACTGAGATGGAGACCCCAGTCCTACACCCAGTCCAGTCCCAGGCGCAGGACCTGCTCTTGGGTACCAGCCTACTCCTTTCCTCTTCCTCACCCGTAATTCAGGGCAAACAAACACTTTCCCTGAGCAGTGCTAATGCCACATTAGCTAAGTTCATGAGCAGCACGGGACAGCAGGCAGGATGAAGACACTGATGGGATCACAGACTGGTTTTTGGGAACTCAGAGCTCACCCAGCACCATCCCTCTGCCATGGGCAGCGACTCCTCTCAACAGAGCAGGGTGCCCACAGCCCCAGCCAACCTGGCCTTGGACACTGACAAGGATGGAGCAGCCACAGCCTCTCTGGGCAACCTGTTCCAGGGTCTCAGCCCCCTCAGAGGAAGAGGTTTCTGCCTCAGATCTCATCTCATTCTCCCCTCTTTTAGCTTGGCCCTAGCCCCTTTCTCCGTGCACTAGATTCCCTTGTGAAAAGTCTCTCTCTGGCTTTCCTGTAGCCCCTTCAGGTACTGGAAGCTGCTGTAGGAGCCTCCCTGACCCTTCCCTTCTCCAGGAGAGAGGGCTGTGCTGTGGGTTACAGGTCCCTGCATGGACTGGTGCAGCGACAGGGAAACTGGCTGCTGGACAGGGTGTCCATGGACTTGGACTGTACTGGGCAACCTAATAAATGAAGTAACAGAGAACTGGAGCTCACAGTGAGTAGAAATCAGCAGCTGTGAAGTTCAAGAATCATCTCCTTAAACCCAGCTGTAGTTTCCATGAGTCTGTGCTCTGCACTGTTTGCTTTTGCTTGTGCTCGGAGGGCTCGGGGTGACAAGGACACTGTTATCACTCTCTAGTCCAGTGTGTGGGTCCCTGCACACTGGTCCAGGTGCCGGAATAAATTGCAGAGAGCCGGGAAAGGAGCTGGTGCTCTCTGTTAAAGCCCCTCTTGCCCTTTGCACGGGGAGTTCCTGCAGTTTGGAGTCAAACTGCGCACTCTCCGCTCACTAATTGTGTGTTTTGGAATCAAAGGCTTTAGCCAAAGGGATAAATATCTGCAATCGTTGGGAAGGAAGCAGATTCTTCTTGAATTCCAAGTGAAAAACGGAACTAATGCAGATTTCTTTGGAGAATAAAAGCAGCAGAAGCAGAGATGTGATCTCTGTGGCTGAAGGCAGCCTCAAACAGAAGGAGAAGAGTCGCTTATCGAGCCGGGAGGACTGTTCTAAGTGACTGAAATTACATGAGGAAAATCATGTCTCTGTTTTCCTCTGTAATTGTTTCTTGTTGGTTTAGCTTGTTTTTTCTTCCCTGGGTAACTCAGTCACTGAGATGTTTGTTCAGCCTCTTTTTTTTTCTCTCCTTATTACATCAGCTTGCCAAAGGGACCAGCAAAGAGCATCAATGAGACACATAACAGCGTTCAGGCATCCCAATTGCATGATCCCCCTCTACAGCCACCCAGCTCCTTTACTTCCCTTTATTTCCCTTTGCTTCCCTTTATTTCCCTTTACTTCTCTTTCCATTCCCATCCTCTTATTTTCCTCTATTTCCATTTGCATCATCATATTGCCCTTTACTTCCTTTTACTCTCCTTTACTTCTCTTTTCTTCCCTTTTCTTCCCTTTACTTCCCTTTATTCCCCTTTACTTTCAATTGTATCCCTTTATTTCCCTTTCCTTTATTTCCCTTTATTTCCCTCTTCTTCCCTTTCTTCCTCTTTACTTCCCTTTTCTCCCCTTTATTCCCTTTCCTCCCTTTACTTCCCTTCCCATTCTTTCCCTTTACTTCCCTTTTCTTCCCTTTATTTCCTCTATCTTCCCTTTATTTCCCTCGACTTCCCTTTCCCCCTCTATTTCCCACTTCATTCTCTCTCCCCAGCCGACCCGTGGCCATTCCTCACTCCCAGGTCCTGGGACAGGGAGATGGAGGACACAGTCACGCGTTGTTAACCCCCACTTTCCTCTGGCTGCTGCTGATTTATTACGAGCAACCAGGCATGAGGACAGCGCTGTGAGGACCGGGGAGCATCTTCACTCCGTCCCAGCTCCGGGCTGCTTAATAAACCATTGCAATGGGAAAGGCAAGGAGGAGGAGGAGGAGGAGTGGGCAGCACTTACTGGGTGAAAAAGTAGAGGCTGTGGGGTTTTATTTATTTCTTAAAGAGAAAAAATATCTCCATTTCCGAGGGGGCAGCTTGGGAACACAGTGGTTGTGGTGCTCTAGGAGGATCCAGCCTGGAGCGGAGAGGCCGAGCTGCTGCTCTCAGCTGCGGTTCCAGGCACTTGGTGGGTTACTGGGCAGGGTTTGGGGGGGGAAATCATCCTCCACCGCTGCCTGAGGAAGGCAAAACCCACCCAAGTGTGCTTGGATTTCACCGTTTTCACCTGTTTTCTGGCTCAGTTTTCCTCAGCTGGTTTTTTTTGTCACCTAATAATCATCGGTTGAAAGAGACGAAGGAAGTGATTGCTGAGTAAATAACCAAGGGAATCAGAAAAGCGCTGCTGGAAACTGCAGCCTCGTGCAACAAAAAGGACTGTGGAGGGGCAAAATGCAAGGAGCTCGGGAAGAAAAGGGCCTGTCTGTTCATCGTGAGGAGTTTTCAGAGTTACCCTTATTAATTATAAGAAGCAGTTCATGGTGCAAGGTCGATCCCCAGCTCTGAGGCTGGTTCTGGGCACTCCAGTGTGGGATGCTGGAGGCATCTGTGCCCAGGGGACCGCAGTGGTAGTGAGTGTGGAGTACAGTGACCTCGCTCCTCTACCTGAGCACTGAAATGAAGCCAGAAATGCAGTAAAATCCCCCTCACACTGCTCAAACCCCAACAGGCTGGTTGGTTTAAAGAACCAGAGCTGGTCTGTGCACCCCACCAGCTCCATGGACCAGCGGGACCCAACACCACTGCATTGGGTCAGGGAGGTAAACCCACAAGTGTCTCACCCAGATTTGGGGGATTTAAGGAGTTAAAGATGGGCTCAGCTTTGCCTCAATCCCTTCCCACAGGTCTCGGTGCTTGGCTGGAGGAGATGGGTGGGCACTGATGACTCCAGAACCACTTATTAAGATTTAATTAGGGCTGTGGATCCGGATCCGGTCCCACCTGCGGCTCTTGGCTCTGCACAAATGTTAACTCCCGATGTGGAGCAGCTCAGAGCCTCCAGCTCTCCCTCCTGGCTGCCCAGATTGGAAATGGGTTGGGGAAGGATGTCAGGGGAGCCTGGGAGTGATGGACGGGCATGAAAATGGGTGAAAACAATGTGATGGGGGATGTTCAAGGATTCACCCAAGGAAAGAGCTTCCTCAGAGCTGAGTGGTCCTGACTCAGAATAAGGTTTAAATCTCCTTCTCTCTGGTTTCAGAGCAAAGACAGGAGGTTTGCAGAGTCTCTCGAGCCTCTCCAGCTCCATGGTTCCATGGCCAAAGGCAGCAGCAGCCGAACTTCACTAAGATGAACACAGAAACTGCCCAATCTGCCAGGAGAACTGAAATGGGCAGAGAAAAATCCCCTCTGCCAGGCTCCTTGTGAGCTGCTGGGCAAGGAAACATCAGGGTCAATACCTCACCTGCACGGTGGTGCCAAGAAATAGCCCCTCTTGCACTTCTGGGAGGAGGCAGGGAGTTGGGGTAAATCCTCCCCGTTTGGGCAGAGCCCATCCCCTGGTGCAGGGGGCAGTCACCCTCCTCTAGTGGGTCTGCATTTCCCAGGCTTTTAGGATTTATCACTTGGAGGGGTTGTGTCTCCTGAATCACAGAATCACAGAATCATTCAGGCTGGAAAAGACCTTCAAGCTCATTGAATCCAACCCTGAACCCAACTGTCCCAACCAACCCCTAAACCCAGTCCCTGAGCTCCAGATCTAAACGACTGTGAAACACAGCCAGGGGTGGCAACTGAACCCCCTCCCTGGGCATCCTGTGCCAAACCCTGAGGGCCCTTTCCATGCTGAAGTTTCTCCTCATGGCCAATCTAAACCTCCCCTGGTTCAACCTGAGGCCATTTCCTCTTGTTCTCCCACCTCTCCCAGACACAACCCTCTTGTTCTACCTGATGCATGAGGGTCTCATCCAGCAGCTCTTAGCCCAGTCCTACAACCTGGGGTGGTTCAACACCTCGCTTAGGTCGCAGATGCAACAGGGCTGATCCAGCTGCACGGACACAGTGGTGTCCACAGATCCACTCAGGAGCTGCCCTCTGGGATCCCCAAAGCATCCGTGAAGATTTGTCCTGTGGACAGCAGGAGAGGGTGGTTGGGGTTACCCTGGTGCTAACTGGAGGCATTTTGTATCATGACACCACCTCCACTGGCTACCACCCAGTCAGACGCAGGAACATAGACTCATAGAATGGGTCAGGTTGGAAGGGTCCTCAGGGATCATCCAGTTCCAACCCCCCTGCCATGAGCAGGGACACCCCCCACTAGACCAGGGTGCTCACAGCTTGCAAAGAAAGGGGACATTGGGCTCCCTGTGAGGCTCTGGCCACCCCATGGTCACACATTCCCTAGCCCAGCCACCCTTCCCCGGCAGCCCTGGCCCTGCTCCAAATGGACCTGTGTCCCACTGCTGATTTGCAGCTGCCTGCAGGTCTCTGCCCTCTGTGCCAGCAGCTAAATCACTGCGAGTTTTTGTGCTTTCAGCAAAAATGAGGAAGGGAAGGGAGATGGAGTAACAATAAAAAAATCCTCCTATCCCCCAGCCAGGTAATAAACTGCTGTGGAGCTGGCTGCTGCACTGGGAGGGATGTGAACAGCACCCAGCACCAGTCACTTAGAGCAGGGTGAGAGCTCCCTGTGTGGGATAGGGGGTCACCCAGTGCCACCACAGATCACAGAATCACAAAATCACACAGAATCACAGTGTTGGGGATTGGAAGGGACCTTGAAAGAGCCAAGTCCAATCCATCTGTCACAGCAGGAGCCCCTAGATCCAGTGGCACACGAACAATCCAGGTGGGGTTTAAACATCTCCAGAGAAGGAGACTCCACAACCCCCCGGGCAGCCCCTTCCAGGGCTCTGGCACTCTCAGGGGGAAGAAGTTTCTTCCCATCTTGATGTGGAACCTCCTCTGCTCCAGCTGACACCCGGTGCCCCTTGTCCTAGCACCGGGTGCCCCTGAGCAGAGCCTGGCTCCNACCACCCCTCTTCTGATCCCCCCAGGATGCTGTTGGCCCTCTTGGCCACCAGAGCCCATTGCTGGCTTAGAGTCACCCTGCTGGCCACCAGCACCCCCAGGTCCCTTTCTCCTGTGCTGCTCTCCAGCAGGTCAGTCCCCACCCGATCCTGGTCCCTGGGGTTGTTGTTGCCCAGATGCCAGACTCTACCCTGCCCTGGCTAAATTTCATTCAGTTCCTCCCTGCCCAACTCTCCAGCCTGTCCAGATCCCGCTGGATGGCAGCCCAGCCCTCTGGGGTGTCTGCCACTCCTTCCAGCTTGGTGTCATCAGCAAACTTGCTGACAGTGCACTCTGTTCCCTCATCCAGGTCATTAATAAATAGATTGAACAGTACTGGTCCCAGTACCAGCCCCTGGGGGACTCCACTAGATCCAGGTGTCCAAACAGACTCTGCCCCACTGACCAGTACTCTCTGGCTTCTATCCTGCAGCTGGCTCATGATCCACCTCACTGCCTCACATTTCAGCTTAGCTGTGAGGATGCTGTGGGAGTCTGTGACAGATTCTTCACGGAGGTCGAGACAGACCACATCCAGTCCAGGGGGAGAATGATGTCCCTAGTCCTGCCGGCCACACTATTGCTGATCCAAGCCAGGATGCCCTTGGCCTTTGGTGCCACCTGGGCACCCTGCTGGCTCCTGTTCAGCTGGTTGTCACCCAGTACAGCCAGTTCCCTCTCTGCCAGGCTGCTCTCCAGCCACTCATCCCCCAGTCTGTAGCCCCCCAGGGGGCTATCATGGCCAGAGTGTAGGACCCTGCCCTTGGCCCTGTTCAGCCCCATCACACTGGCCTCTGCCTGTCGAGTCCAATAGAAGGAGCTGCTCAACGGCAGCGCCAGCGAAAGGAGGGGAGCAATTCCTCCTGCAGCCAATCCTGGATGAAATCCCAGATTTGCAGATCCGAGGGGTCTGGATTTTAAAAGAAACCCCATTAGTTTGGGTGCCTGATGTGGTGCTAAGCAGGGTTCTGGATTCAGCTGCCAGCCCAGGCTGCCCAGCTGGGACCCCCCAGGACCAGCAGATATGAAAATCAACAAAAGGCAGAAGCTCTGGAGATGAATTCCTCCCCAGACTAGGAACTACCTCACCATTCAGAGAAAAAAAAAGGAGCTGAGTGATGCCAACCCAACTCTACTGAAAATTTTTACTTAATCTGCTCCCATGATTGAGCCAGATGGATAAAATTAAACCTCCTGGGACAGAGCCACACGTGCTTTTCTTCATTTGCAACCAATCTATCAACTCAGCCTTCCCGCACGGATTACGAAACACAACTCTTCATGCTTCCAGAGCCCAGAAATCAAGAAATAATGGCATAGAATTAATATAAATATTGGGGGAAACCGCGGCTCCTGTCACTTCCAGCAGAAATCTTTATACAACAGACACGCTGGCAGGTCCGTCGCAGCGCTGCCGGCTTGGAAAAGAAAATCATTAGGCAGGAGCCGGGATCAGGGAGGCTGATGTGAAATCGTTTTGGTTATTTAAAAGAGGAGATTTATTCGCAGCCTCTGACCCACGTCCCGCTCGCCCAGAGCAACGGGGTCGGTGGGGACTGCCGGAGGGTAAACGCAAGGGTTGGGCTTGTGTGTGAGGAGCTGCAGGTTTGCATTGAGCGCTGGGTTGAGTCTGTTTGAGTGGGGAGGGGGGGATATAAATACAAAGCTTCCTCCCAGGTCTTCCCCACTGCCTGGGGAGGTTAACAGAGATATCCCGGTCTCTCTCTTCTAGGCAACAACTCCATGATGTCAATGGAGCTGCCTTTGACTCATCAGCCTCTGCCTTTCATGCATTTTGGCAGAGGAGCATCATTGACTCATCTCGTAAATCAAATCTCTCTCCCTGTGAAGCTCCAGCCAGGCTTTGAACACTTTCATTAGGGTTTGGGGACACCCTGTCCCGGCCAGCCGGGCTCCAACCCAAGTCCTCCCCTCCCTATTGCATTAGCAGAGGGGAGAGCGGTGGGGGCTCACTCAGCTCTTGAGGTGGGTGAGTTGGGGAAAGCTCTGTCTCCCTTCCGGAGTCACCGCTGCTGTGGCAGTGCTGGGAGCAGGTGATGGGCAATGGGGGTTCTGCAGCAGGGAAGCTAAGAGCACCCCCTCCTCCCCAGCTCTCTGCACCCATAACCTTGCTGGGCTGGTTCCAACCAACTTCTTTTCATGGAATCATAGAATCGTGGAGGTTGGAATCATCAAGTCCCACTGTCTGCCCTACAATCCCCAGTCACTAAACCACCCCTCCATTCTGTCATCCTCTGCCTGATTTCCCCCCCTCTGCTGCCGCTGATATTGATCATTGATCATTGAGGTGCTCAGAGGAAAAATAAACATTAAAACCCAGCCAAGGGCAGGAAACCACTGCAGGGGCAAAGTCAGGAGGAGGCTGTAATCCCAGCCAACCCCTCTCAGCCCACCTCACTGTTCTGTCTGCATCCATCACCACGACCCTCTAGAGCACTCACACCAGCTCCTTGGGAGGCTCTGACCTGCCTGTGGGGCTTCAGCCTGCAGCTGCTGGGGAGGTTTTCTCAGAGACTGCTTTGAGGGTGGGGGATTCTTCCTGGGAAGTTGTCCCCAGCTGATTTCCTACATCCGAAATGACCAGAAGTGGAGAGTGCAGGAGCAGAGTTCCAGCATGAGTGTTGGACACCAGGCAGGGATCAAACGCTCCTGCTCTGCCAGAGTGGGGCTGGGGACTTTCCTGACCCAAGAGCACTGCTTGGGGGATCAGCCCTGCTTGGGGGATCTTCACCACCTGCCTTTCCAGCAGCAGCCTCCCAACGGTCGCTCTTCCTCTGTTCCTGCAGGAGATGGGGTGGCCAAGTCCACCTCATCGCTGTTCCCAGAGCAGAGCTCACACGTCTCTCCTGAAGTACTGAAGCCAACAGGAGTCTCTGCCAGGACGAAAGCAGCCACTGTTAGAGGCTCCTTTAGGAAAATTCCAGCCCAAGGCTCTAAAAGCGAGTTAGGGACAAGAAAAAAGCCGCAAATTAATTTAATAAGGGTTTAATTGGATTCTCCACAGCGGAGAGCGCGGCTGCTTCCCAGCAAATGCCCCCCGCAGCAGCTATGAGTCAATCCATTCCCCCCAGTTTCACCAGTGCTGCAGGGGCCCAAGTCTCTCCTTGCATGACCACAGCCCAGGGGATGTCTCTCCGTCCCCACAAGCCTGGCCCAGGCAAAACCCATGGGGTGACGGACAGGTGGGAGCACCAAGTCAGTCGCCAAGGAGCAAGAAAGCAACTGATGGGAATAACCCCCCGAGCTGAGCCCATGCCCTGCAGCCTCAAGCGAAGAAAGAGGCCACGAAGTCTTTGAATCCTTCACACAGCTCCAGCAGTAGCTGCTAATCACAGCCAGAGCCTGAAGCTGCAGCTCTCAGCAGATATGACCCCTCGGATGAGCCAGAGGTCCCCACGGGAGCAGCTGAGCCCCTCTGAAATGTCCCTGCAGATGGGATTTACTGTCACAGTGCAACAAGCCCTCACCTCTGTGACTCCTGCACATCATCATCATCATCACCATCGCTTGCTCTCCACCCCACCTCTCCAGCTGGGCTGGTTTTGCTACCTTGTGCTTCCCCCAATTGACCTGCACGGGCTACAAATAAAAGAATCCATGGAGCAAAGCTGCCTTAAATCAATGAGCAGAGCGAGCAGGGCCTCTCGCTCCAGCTTTCGTGCCGTAGGATTCTCAGAGCCAGAAAACCCAGGGAGACTCATTAGGAGAAGCAGCACTTGTGGCTGGATTTACCGCCAGTCTCTCGGCAGCCTCCGCGCACCCCTTTCTCACTGCAGGGAGCCCTGCCCTTGCTCTGATCTGGGCTGCAGCGTGCGGAGCCCGTACGGCTTGCAAAAATAACTCTCTATTAAAGGGGTTTTAATCAGAATTCCTCCAGCCCAGACACGGCAGCCACAGTTCCTGCTGTCTCTGGCAGAAAGGAGCTCGATGTGGTTTCTCAGAGCCCCATTGTATCTCACTCCATCGAGATGGATCTGGGGGTTTTCAAGAGGTTGGGAGTCAGGAGGAGAACCCCAGCCTGACTGTAAGAAGTGATTTAGATTAAGAGATGAGGATCCAACTGCAGCTCCTGAAGGTTCTCTCTGTGATCTTGGGCAGGTCACACAAATCCCACTTAGCTGAGAATTCCCCAGCAATCAAACAGGCTCTGGCTTCCCCTTTCTTCTGTCCAGTCTCTCTCTTTGCAGTGGAGCTGTTTGCAGAGCAGCATTTCAGTCTCAGATCCCTCTGAGCCCAGGCAGGAACCCTTCAGGAATGAGTTCTGGAGCTGCCACTTTAAGGACCAGTCCTTAGGTTTGATGATTCCAGCTCCCTTTTGGCCCCTGGGCAACACAGCAGGACCAGAACCTGTCTTGGGGTTGGTGCCTGAGAGCAGCAGGTGCCTCAACCCCCCATTTCAGCCAATACTCTGCCACAGCTTCATGGGAGGAGGTAACAGGCTTGGGCTGTGGTACTTAACAGCAGCAACAACCTCCAGCTGATTGACCTCTGAAACTCAGAGGGGGTAGATTTAGATTGGATCTTG
>VZRI01013855.1:1105-27418 GCA_013397515.1 Upupa epops | reverse complement strand
AAGACAGTTAAGGAACATTACTGACCCAATTGTTAAAACCAGGTGGGGCAAAGGGCATTCCCTCCCCCACCCCAAGAAATATTGCCCTACCTGGTTTTAACAATTGGGCAAGGCATTCACTCCCCCATCCCCCTGGCGTTACAAAAAACAAAACCACACAGCTTCTCAACTGCTTTCAACAGATGAAAATAGAATACAATCTTTTTGATTCCATAACCCAAGACAACACTTCAAATGATATTCCAGATTGTGCAAAGTTTAAGATATATGGCTAGAAAAAATGGGAGAGTAAGGGGCATCCTACACTGCCATGTGTCTGAAACCATCTATTGTTTAGCAGAAATCATTAATCATTCTTTTGTTAGTGCATGCTGCCTGTGAAAGCATGCTCCACCAAATTCCCTGCTGTATCCAGAATGTTTTACACAAGGGATCTGAAGCCGTTTATGCAGATATTATTGTACGAACACTGAGTTGCTACTTGAAAAGCTTTAGACAGCTGTGAAAGCATGAAACTGCATCAAGGTTTTTAAAAGAATTTTTTTTTTTATTTATCTTGATAATTTAAATAATTTTTGCGCTTTTGTTGCTACTTCTTATAAAATTAATCTTTTTGTTCCTTTACTTCTTATTTTTCCCCATGTTTTTCCTTTAAGGCTTTGCAGATGCCATGAAGTAGAGTTACTTTCATGCTCAGCTATCTGAGTTGTCCCATGAGCAGTCTGTAAGCAAACAAAATCTTGGAGATGTATCAAGTACTCTGTAAGTTTTGCAAACTTTGCCTTCCGATACAGGAAATCAAATATGTTTTCTTGGACTTTATGTTGAGCTGCAGATTTGTATCTTCTAAAGAAGATAATGAGCTTCCTGGTTTTCTCTGGAAAAATATGCCAGTGTTTAGGGAATATATGGATCACGGTGAGAGTTTTGGATGAATATCAGAATGGAAAAGAATGAACAGGCCAGATGGTCAGTTTGATATGTTTGCTGTCGCATTTGGTTATTCCATTCATGCTGAAGTGGGACAGAGCAGCAGTTCTCTGACATCTTGGCATGCTGAGCATCTGAAGGAATGGAATAATGCCTGGATCAGTCTTTGATAAGGTTTGATTTCAGCAGCTTACTCTTTGGACTTCATTGAGAGCCCATTGTAGCTGGTAAAAGGTTTTCCATGAGATAAATGGATAAATGGATTTTTTTGTCTTAAGGCTTGGTGCATGATCTGCAAGGAATCATTCCCTAGGGAAAAATACAGCCTCTGAAACTATTTGCTGTATCATGTTTTAAATACTTGTGGCTTACATGTCACTTGTGAGAGGATAACCAGATCATGTTAAGCAGACCTAACTCCACCTGACATCAGATGGCATCTCTGTATGCTTACAGGAAGCCAGTGTCCCCTGGGCTAAAACGCATGGCAAAATTTAAATATTTTAAAATGTATTTAATCATTTAATGCAAGTAGCATTTTTTTGCAAAGCTCATAGAGTTCTGTTTCACCTGCAAATCTCGCTCCTCAATTCATGAAAAGCAGTTGTTTCTTTAAGTAGTTGCTTTCTCTTATTTCTTGAGTATCTGCCACACCTGACCACAGTTCCTTGTTCTTTGTAAGGTATCACTAATAATCGTGGCTTCATTTACACAGCACCATTAGCCAAGCCTTCCAATCAGTCAGAGAAGGAATTAGATCTTTTCATTAGGAGGCTAACAAACTGAACGTGTAACTGGACACAGAGTAGTAAATCAAATATCACCATCCTGGGAAGTGAATACATGAGCAATAAGTGGTGATTAGTCCTGGAGAGTTCACCAAGGGAAGTCTTTTCTAGAACTTCTTCCCAGGAGAAGAGAGTAGCCATTGACAAATATCAAACATTGAGATGCAGCAGTGCACAGTTTGCCTTCGAAAAGCAGCTAACTGGCCAGTGCCCCAAAATTTCAGTGAATGTTACATACCTAACTGCTCTCTGAACTGTTTTCATTCTATTTACTTTGGTGGATTGAGGTATACAGCCACAGCTCTAACAGGTTCAAGACAATGTCAAACAGTTATAGATATTCTCTTGGGTGATTTCACCCTGATTCTCTTGGGTGACTTCAACCTCCCAGATATTCACTGGGATCTTAACACAACAGTTAGGAGGCAGTCTAGAAGGTTTGTAGAGTGTATTGAGGACTGTTTTTTGTCTCAATTGGTCAGTGAACCTACCAGGAGTGAGGCTTTTCTTCATTTGCTGTTTGCAAATAGGATAGACCTGTTGGGTGATGTGGTTGTTGGAGGCTGTCTGGGAGGCAGTGATCATGAAATTATTAAGTTTTCAATTAATAGTGGATCAATAAGAGGGCTCAACAAAACATTTAAACTGGATTTTTTCAGGGCACGTTTCAGTTTATTTAAGGAATTGATTAGGAAAGTTCCTTGGGAGGAAGCTCTTTACAAGAAGGGGGTTCAGGAGAGCTGGCTATACTTCAGGAATGAATTATTGAAGGCACAAAACCAGGCCATCCCTGTGTGTCACAAGATGAGCCACAGCGGAAAAAGACCAGCCTGGATGAATAAGGAAATTTTGAAAAATATAAAAGAGAAAAAGAGAATGTACCACCTCTGGGAAAAGGGCAAGGTCAGTCAAGTCATGTATCGAAGAATTGTCAGGCTGTGTAGGAAGAAAATTAGGGAGGCTAAAGCTCAACTTGAACTCAGGCCGGCCACCACTGTAACGGATAATATGAAGAGCTTTTATAAATATATCAATGAAAAAAAGAAGGGTAGTAATGTCCTCCACTCCTTACTGGACATGGAGGGAAATTTAGTAACTAGAGATGAGGATAAGGTAGAGGTACTTAATGCCTCCTTTGCCTCTGTCTTCAACAACAGGGAAAACTGTCTTCAGTATGACTACTTACCTAAACTGGTAGATGGGGATAGGGTACAGTGTAGTTCCCCTGTTATCCAGGAGGTACTAGTTAGAGACCTGCTGATCCATTTGGATCCCCACAAGTCCATGGGACCGGATGGGATTTACCCCAGAGTGATGAGAGAGCTGGCGGTTGAGCTTGCTAAACCGCTCTCCATAATTTATCAGAAGTTGTGGATCACAGATGAAGTCCCGATGATTGGAAGTTATGCGACTATGACCCCCATGTACAAGAAGGGTTGGAAGGATGATCCATGTAACTATAGACCTGTTATCCTCACCTCAGTTCCGGGCAAAGTTATGAAACAGTTAGTGCTAAGTGCTATCATGCAACAACTGAGTGATGGCCATGAGATTAAGCTGAGTCAACATGGGTTTAGGTGGGGTAGGTCTTGACTGGTCTATGAGAGGAATGCTGTGGACGTGGTTTACCTAGATTTCAAAGATGTCAAAAAAGGCATTTGACACAGTCTCCCATGATATACTCCTAGCTAAGATGGCAGCAAGAGGCTTTGACAGGAATATACTGTGTTGGGTCAGAAACTGGTTGATCTTTTCCAACCTCATCATTACTGTGACACTGTGATATGTATTTTATATTTATTAGTGCCCCATGTAGGTTCAATATCCAAATGTGATAGTGCAGAAGCTTGGTTCAATTAATACAAATATTTCTCTCTGTTTTCGTTGCCTCCTCTGGTCTGGCTGACCTTTTTCTTTGTTTCTGTGTGACACTTTGTATACTCTGGTTGCTCAACAGTAAGCTTGCAGGTTTTACACAGACAGGCAAGCTACTATAGATTGAAAAAAAATTTCATGCTGTTTTCTGCAATGCTTTAAGGCTATTTGCAAACTAAAGTTAGTGGAGAACATGGCAGGCTGCTTGCTCAGAAGTATTAGCAGCAGGGAGCAAAGCAGAGGCTTCCTCTGAACTGTCCATGACTGCACCGTACAAAGACACTTGCCCAGGGTGTGACAGTGTGAACCAGTGTGCTTTCAGATTTCTCTGAAGTCCCTGCTTTGGTAACCTTGGTGGTGATGCTTTATGCCTGCTGGATGTATACAGACATTGGACAGGGGCTATGACAACAGTTAAGAATGACACGGTAAATGAGTATGTAGAGGAGTCACATGGAGGTTGAAGCTCTGTAGAGGTCATCTGCTTGAGTGTAAGCACCTTTTATGTAGTCTTATACAGGTCTTGAATTTTTTGTCATATTGCACCAAATATTGGGGGCATCTGCTTCTGCTTTGCCAAAGGGTTCTCTCCCACCATCTAGAGAAATAACTGCAGCATTTTTGTTTTAATTCCTCAAAGTCATCCCTTTGTGCTCCATTTTTCCTTTGCCTTCCTGCAGCAATCTCTGTAAAAGTACTGCTCTCTCCCCTGTTAGCATATTGCCTGCCTGTGCATTTTGTCTAGGTAAAGCCAAAATCATTATTTATTCAAAATGCAGCAGGAGTATTGCTGAATAATTTTGAACACACTGTGGCAAAAGCTGTGTCTTATGATTCAACACTGAGATATCATGCATATTGATCGTGGCTGAGAGAAAAATGAATACATTCATATTGATTACATGTGTTCTTACTGTTAACCTCCCTGAATGGCTCTGGTACATTTATGATTTCCCTTTATGACTATTAGAAAAAAATCTTTTTTTTTTCCTCTCTTCTCTTTTTTTCTGTAAGGAATCTTGTGTACTGTAAAATTGGAGTAGAGAGCAGATTGTAAAACAACTTGTGGGACAGTTTGATGAGCTGTTTCTACTTCCCCACTATGAAAAATTCCTGCTTGAAATGTGTGAAACCCAAACATTTCTCCCACATGCAGGTGAGATGGTCTGGGCCCACTAAAAGTACATTTCATCCAACAGCATACTTTTTTAAAAAGCATGCAATTTCTTCCCTAATATAATCATGGCACGTATGCAATTTGGGACCAGACATGCAGAGTGATATTATTCTTTCATCCTGGGAAACCACAGATGCTTGCATAATTTCAGGTACATGTGAAATTTCAGAATTTTAAGCAATATGACCTTGCTTATTATTTACTTTTCCAAGGAAAAGACAATACTGGCATTAGCTCTTCTGGGATTGCAATTTCATATCACAGTTTGTGGCTTGGGGATTTTCTTTCCATATTACAGATTTGCTGCAGTGAATGATATTGTGAAACTCAGTCCCACTGTGCAGACTTCATTTCCAGCCCTTTGGAGAGCAAGACTTTGGTTTCTGAGCAGGAATTGAACAATCCCTGTGCACAATGCCTGTACTGCAATAATAAATTGATTGCACAGAGCTCTGAGCCCTAAGAAAGGCTGACAGTTCTGTCTGTCAGCTACACACAGCAGATTTGAACTGAATTAACAGGGTGGAGGGAGGCAGAAAAGAGTAAAAAAGAGTGTGAACTCTAGGGAAAGGCAAAGCATGTACTAAAGGCCTTTGCTGGACCAGGAGCTGAAGAGATGTGTACACCAAAATACAGGAATGTTCTGTCTCACTTCCATTTAATCTCAGGTGAGCTCTAACAAATGTATAAACTAACTTTCCTTTTTAAACAATTCTGAGTAATGACAGTATCTTTACAATCTTCAAGAAGAAGTAACCATTTGCTGATAAACATCTCCTCTCTCAATGTATTTAGTAAAAAGGCTCATTCTTTTGTATACATTTACATACAGAAGAACATATTTTGTCTAAATAATTAGGTAATTTAAACCATGCAGTCTTTCCCAAAGAACAATATTTAACCTTAATTTGACTTTAATTTACATATCACAGTTCCTCTTAAGCAGTTCTGTAAGCCAAAACACAGATCAAATATTTTTAAAATGTCAACTATATATTAACTGTGGATGTGTTTTTAGAGATAACTGCTTTTGATCTGCTGCACTTTTTTATCTTTCCTATTGTCATGTTCCTTTTCATAACAGAGGAGTTATGAGTTCCTTTTCATAACACTGGAGCTTCTACACAGCTAAAGAATCCAAAGAAGATGTCAGGTGGAAAGATGATGGCAGAGCAGTGTATGTGGTCTATCTTGACTTCAGTAAGGCATTTGACACAGTCTCACATAGCATCCTTGCAGCCAAACTGAGGCAGTGTGGACTGGATGATTGGGTAGTGAGGTGGATTGTGAATTGGCTGCAGGATAGAAGTCACAGAGTAGTAGTTAATGGGACAGAGTCAAGTTGGAGGCCTGTATCTAGTGGGATCCCCCAAGGATTAGTACTGGGGCCAGTCTTCTTCAATCTATTCATTAATGACTTGGATGAAGTCTTAGGGTGCACTGTCAGCAAGTTTGCTGATGACACAAAGCTGGGTGGTGTTGCTGACACCCCAGCAGACTGTGCTGCCATTCAGCAAGACCTGGACAGGCTAGAGAGCTGGGCAGAGAGAAACTTAATGAGGTACAACAAGGGTAACTGTAGAGTCTTGCATCTGGGCAAGAACAACTCCAGGTACCAGTATAGGTTGGGGACTGACCTGTTGGAGAGCAGTGTAGGAGAAAGNTAGCAAAGATGATGAAGGAAGCAGAAGAGCTCCCTTACGAGGAAAGGCTGAGGGAACTGGGTCTGTTTAGCTTGGAGATAAGGAGGCTGAGGGGTAACCTCATTAATATCTATAAGTATGTGAGGGGTGGATGTCAGGAGGGTGGAGCCAGGCTCTTTCCGAGATCATCTAGTGATAGGACAAGGGGCAGTAGGTGCAAGCTGGAACATAGGAGGTTCCATATAAATATCAGAAGAAACTTCTTTCCAGTGACAGTAAGGAGCATTGGAACAAGCTGCCCACGGGATTGTGGCGCCTCCTTCTCTGTAGATATTCAAGACCCACCTGGATCTCTTCCTGTGTGACTTGGTCTAGGTGATCCTGCTGTGGCAGGGGAATTGGACTAGATGATCTTTCGAGGTCCCTTCCGATCCCTAATGATTCTATGATTCTATGATTGTAAGATATATGGGGGAACCCTTTGCAAACTTCACAGAGTAGGAGATAGGATATAGGTTAGTGTCTTGCTACTACAGTAGTTGGAAGGGGGAAAAATGGCATTCATAAAGAAAAGAATTATTAAAGGAACATTAAGTTTTCACATGAATTAAGAGGAGTGCTGTAAAGAATAATATTACAGGACCAGTATAAATCATAGAATCCCAGAATGGCTTAGGTTGGAAAGGACTTCAAGGATCATCTCATTGCAACTTTGCTGCAGGGACACCTTCTAGTAGACCAGGCTGCCCAGGAACCTATGGTTGAATCCCATCAGGTCTCCTGGATTTGCGAATCTTCAGGTTCTTTATAGAGTTGCAAAGCTGATCTGCTCATACCATGGGTGGTTCTTCCTTTTTCCGTCCCAGCTCTTAATCTCCAGGACTTGGGTGGTATGGTCTGAATTCTTGCCAGTGGAGACTGAGGCAAAAAAGTCATTGAGTACCCCAGCCCACTCCATATACCAGCTTACCAGATAGCTTTTTCCTTCCAAATGCGGTCCACATTTTCCTACTTTTTCTTTTTTCACCAACATACCTATAGAAACTTTTCTCATTTTCCTTGCTATTCCTGGACAGATTTAATTCTATCTAGGCTTTAGCTTCCTTAACCTGATCCCTGGCTATGCAGATAATTACTCGATATTCCTCCTTCTTATCACAGAATCACAGAATGTTAAGGGTTGGAAGGAACCTCAAAAGATCATCTAAGTCCAATCCCCTATGTCCAAGTTTGTCCAGGAGTTCCTTGCTCATCCACAGGCCTCCTGGCAGCTTTGCCTAACTTCCTTTTTTTAGAAAAGCATAGCTTTATTAGGTTTAATCACCCTACCTTTGTTCTGATTTACAAAACCCAGGGCGAGGATGTCCAGCGTAGAGCAACAAAGATGATGAAGGAGATAGAACACCTCCCTTATGAGGAAAGGCTGAGGGAGCTGGGTCTCTTTTGCTTAGAGAAAAGGAGGCTGAGGGGTAACCTCATTAATGTCTATAAATATGCAAGGGGTGGGTGTCAGGAGGATGGAGCCATGCTCTTCTCAAGGTTGTCTACTGATAGAACAAAGGGTAATGGGTGCAAGGTGCAACATAGGAGGTACCATATAAATATCAGAAGAAACTTCTTTCCAGTGACAGTAAAGGAGCATTGGAACAGGCTGCCCAGGGGGTTTGTGGAGTCTCCTCTGGAGATGTTCAAGACCCACATGTATCTCTTCCTGTGCGATTTGGTCTAGGTGATCCTGCTGTGGCAGGGGGATTGGACTAGATGATCTTTCGAGGTCCCTTCCGATCCCTAATGATTCTATGATTCTATAATCGTATACAGCAGGAACATAGATAATCTTTTTCCTGACTTGCTGTTTGCTGTTGACTTGGATCTGTAAATTATATATATGAGGTTCACAAACAGTGCAGTAAAAGTAAACGGCAAGAGATGGAGTCTCAAGGTTTGAATGAATTGTAACACAAACTGTAGTAGGTCTGCCTTACATCTTGCTAGTTCGGTGAAACAAGCAGTGCATGAAGTACCTTGTATTTCAAGGTGGTCTGTAAGGTTGAGTTCTAGTAAAAAAAGAGCAAAAAAAAAAAGATGATTTCAAATGATCATCAGATATCTTTGGAACAGACAAAAGCTCAAGTCTGTTCCATGGCTTGGCTATAAAAACAACAGGGCAGAAAGACTTTCCTGTAGCAGCATCTCCCACTAGGTGATAGCAGTTGAAAGTACTTACAGTTATGATGATTAATTTCATTAGTTCTTGATTCACTTTAATACACTTCTCTCTCTATCTCTCAATACAGATAATTTTTCCCTGAGAGTAAATCTGAGGTGACAGTTTAATAGGCTCAAACATGCTTAGATCTGAAATGGGACCGTAATAGTAATATACTATTGACCAGTTATGGATTAAGCAAACTAAGGGCACACTTAAGTAAATTACTTCAGAGGGACAAGTTAATGTGCTAAGTGGTTCACAGGCAATGATTAAAAATATTCTTCATTTACTTGGAAATTAATGAATTTATTTAATTAATGTAATAAATCCAGCCTATGGTATGTTACAAATTTGGTGCATGCTTTAGAGAAAGATGCCACATTGCTGAATCTGGAAATCAGTGTGTTGCTCATCAAAGAAAGGAAACAATCATATATAAAGCCAGCCTTGCAGATGGCTGGAGCTTCCCACAGGCCATCTTCTTCTCCATGAGTACAGCTATATTTATCCATTGCCTGAATGGCATTTTGAATATAGAAGCTATAAAAATCAACAGCATCAGAAATCCTATATATGAATTTAGGATTCATCCAAGTATCTTCTGAAATGAGCAGTATACTTCACAACTGTATTTAGTCAAGTGAGAAGGGTTTTTTCCTCCATTAGCTTTGCTTCTTTCAAATGCAATTGAATAACCAATTTTTAAAAAGATAACTGCAACAAAATGTTTGCAACATACTATATGCCAAGAGGTACTAAAGCCTTCCAAAGGAAAAGAGGCAGTAGGAAATCAACTAAAAACTTTGCAGGAGTTTGATTTAGCCAGAAAATGCTCAGCTAATAGGTTATCTGAAATACATTCATAGACCACTGCCACCATCACCAAGTTTATGCTGGAGAGATTAATTTGTAAGATAGTGCCTCATTAATACCATTATGGTAGTTTGTATTGCAAAGGTGCTGAGAGACACCCTCAGCTGAGTATCATATTTGTGTCAGAATGGGATCATCCTGGTCCCCAAGGGCTACATAAACTTAAAAATTGGTTCTGTATGTGCTTGCACCTGGATGGTCATCAGGAAGTCACACAGACTCACTAATTACTCAGAGATGCTCTGAAATCGCAGTGGGTAATGGAGTGGCTAAAGTTCACTGTTTTTCTCTGAACATCTTGTGGCGTGTTCCAGCTGCATGTTCCTATGGTGGAAAGTTGCACTATATCCAGAGTAAATGTAGGTCCATCCAGCTCTGCCAAATCCTGCTCTGGTGATTACTTTTTCCTTAGCAAATCAAAACTTTGCTATCTTTTGATGTCTTTTCCCAGCATCCTACCAGGTAACGATGATGTCTGATTTGAGAGGGCTGTCAGTGTGTAATTCTGAAAATCAGAAGCTCTTTGATTTAACCACTTCAAGGTGCCAAGAAACAAGAACAAAAGGTTCCACCTTCTCCACCTCCCCTTTTACCCTCTCTTGCCCTAACAATCGCAAGATAGGATCCTTTCTCTTGTTTCCACAGCAGTTTCCCATTGTACACAGCCAAGCAGGACAGGTATTTCTAGCATCTTACTTGTTCCTCAGTGAAGCAGTGAATGAACTAGGGAAAATGGTTTTCTTCCCCCAACTCAGTTGGGAAAAATCATTATCAATAATGTCAGACCAGCACATTTCTGCTGACCTGGCAGCTGTGAGGAGTGTTTGATGTAGTGATGCATGAGTGTGTACAGTACACATCAGCTGTAGGAGGGAAGAAAGAGGGGGAGGAAAGGACATTTAATTTAGGACTCCACATAAAAAGTTCTTGCAAAACCAAGACGTAGTGATTGTTTACATCCAACCCTTTTGCTTCAGGCTCAGTTGCATTGGAACACTTTCAAAGTTTTCCTTCTAAATTAGTTAAAAAACCTCAACAAGTGCTGCTTGAATTGAGAAAGACTTTTTGGACTCATTCCACTTATCATGTATGTGGATGTGTGTGTGGATGTTTGCATGGCAGGTGGTGAAGGAGAGGGAAGTCCTTTCAACTTGTAGACAGGTTTTCCAGTAGATAGAAAAGATGTTTGAAATCCATGGAGCCAGACTGGGTTACAACTGCCAAGGATCTGGCCTAGGCAGCTGTAATGTGCAGAGCTGAATGTGGAGCAAACTAAACAGCTTTACAGAAAGAAAGGCTGAAAGAGCTGTTTGGTAGCTGGATCTGTATCTTTCATGTGTGAAGAACAGCTGCGCAGCTGAAGGCAAGATGCTTGCAAGTGCGTTGTGTATGTGTATTTTCTCTCTCTTTTGTGGATTGGATAACAGCAATTATCTTTCAATGTTTGTGGTAAGTTTAATCTGAGGCATTTCTGATCCTCTGCATTTAGAACTGAAGGTGGCAAATAAAATAGCTAGGTGTTGCTGTAGGCCAATTTGTCACCAAGCCTGGAATGAAGCAGCCTGCAAGAGGCCTTGGAAATCCTTTTTTCTGAAGTATACCACAGATAAACAGGGCTTGCTGCAGTGAGGCTTTGCAAATGTACTTTCTCTTTTTTTTAAAAAAAAGGGGAAAAAAGACAATCACAATATCTTTTTTCCTTCATGACTGAAGATTAAATGGGGTAGCTTTGCATTCTTGTGCTTACAAACTTGGCTATAGTCTAGTTTGTTACTAGGTTTAGTTTTGTGGTAGTGATTCTTAATGCCTTTTTCTTCAAACAATTATTTGTGGATGCATTCATGTTGCAAGGCATTACTTCATAACAAGAGGCAGAGGCATGAAAATCCCTAAGTCAACAGTGTGCAAAGGATACATGACAAGGAAGAAACAAGTTTTCTGGAATGGAGAAAATTCTGGCTTAGTGTGCTGCCAAGAGCTCTGAGTCTTCAGTGGATCTGCAGAAAACTGTTGATGTAAAAATTGTGTTACATACAATCTCTCACTCCTGGTAATCTCATTCATCTTTCAAAAAGCCTCGGTGGTGCAATGAAGAGGGAGGAAGGCTGAGACTTCAGGTTTTAGTCATTATTCTGCTACTAACCTGTTGTAGTCTTTATTCTGCTACTAACTTCCACATGGATGCCATCAAATCTCCTTGCTTCAGATAATCTTTCCATAGAATTGGTATCTATGCAAATCAGAGCTCTCTCTTTTTAGTATGACATTTTTCTAGCATAATGTCTGTATAACTATTCTTAGATAATTCACATGTATTAGAATAAGTATGCTTCATAAAAGTTCACAATAGTTGTTACTGTCTTATAAATGAAATATGCAGTCAATGAAAGATGCAAAGTTGGTGTAATTTACTTCAGATGATTTGGTCATAGTCATAATTCCCATACTGTTTTATTCTAAACTGGTGAAAAAAAAAAGATATTACTTGTCCAGTACCATCTGACATTGGAAGTGACTCAATTCCTCACTAATTCAGGAATCCAGGCTTTACTAATGCCTGGGATTTGATTATGCTCACATGACTAGTTTCTGAGAGGAGCTGATAAACTTTGTACCTCACTTAGCTTATTGCACAGTATATAATTGTTCATCCTATGTCACATAATAAAATCTGATGGAGTTAATTGTGTGATATTTCTTTTCATTTTAAAGAAACAGGCATTCACTCATATGCATACCAGTGCTGCTTCTGGTTAGATATACCTGTGTGAAAATGGGGTATCTGAATGCCACAGTGGTCTGATATCCTGCTATTGATGACTTTATATTATAGCTGTAGTGAGGATGAAATAGAAGAGTAAATGCAGTAATTGTCTGATGGTGATATCCATAAAAGATGGCTGATGGCATTGCCTTTGTGACTTATAGATTCTCCTGTTTGTGAGCAAAGTTGAGAAATGTCATCCAAGCATTTAGAGCTCCCATTTTCCTAAGAGCTCAGTGTTCAATTACTGACAAAGAGTAGGAGCCAATTTTCCAAAGAGCTTCATATAGTGAGTGCTTCTAACACAAAGTTGGCTTGAAAACATTGATATGATAATTGTGTTAGAAACTATTCTGAATGGGATTAAAAAGGCTGTGTGTGCCCTGAACACTCAGAGCTCTTAAAAGTCTGCCACTGTGATTCTCCTGTGCCATCCAATCCAAAGCACATGTCACTACTGTGCAGTTCAGTGCCTCTCATTAAAAACTGTGTGCTTCTGTTAAGAACTGGCACTGCATTTGCTATCCATATTCCCCCTGGTATTGCCTGTTCTCCCCCAGTTCAACTGGAATCTAGCTTCACTAATATTTTTATTACTATGTCAATTATCACAGCCATAATCACTCATCAATTCGTGTCTTTACCAAGGCAGTCTGCAAATGCAGAATATGAACACTGCAGAAAGAAATCTGCCTCTTTTGTTCTCTGGAATCCTGACATTCTGACACTCTGCCAAAGGTAGTTACCAGCATGGCAGGTGGTAAGTAAAGAACAGGCTGTTCTTCTTGCCACACTGAGTACCCTGTAGATGCTAAGGTATCCCTTGCTACTGAAGTTACTCTCCTTATAATAAGTTCTCTGAAATAGTCAGCACTAACATGGCTTACATTATAGTCACCACTTCTGCTGCTGAAAACCACCATGCAATGTACAACAGGTAAAACATGTAAAAAGGGAAGCTGCCAGCACTTCCAAAGGGGCTTTCAGTCAGTCGACAAACTGCTATCTTTGCTGGGGGTAGGAGCAGAAAAGCAAATGTCAAACTCTACCTACTGATGTAAGTGGTTGGTTACTTGCAGAGAAGGGGAATTTTGTGACTAATGTCTAAGTTTGTTTTGCTTTAAGCATCATCCTCCACAAAATGTGTCATTCTTCATTCAGTCTTCCCATAAGGACATCTGCCTAAGGCACCCTTTCCTCCCTCTTCACAAGTGTGTACTCTGCCTGATGTTCTGTGTAGCCTGGAAGTCCTTTTCTAGATTCTCACTCAAACAAAATGACCCAGCAGACCTCTACCTAAGAAATAAGAACCTGAGATATTCTAAAAGACTGTGAACATTCCCACAAAGTGTTTTATAATTTAAGTTTATAGTATAACTCCAGAATAGGAGTGTTGCCATCTTGGCCAAGAGGAAAGTGTCTATCTCCCACCTACGCTTGGTTGCTTTCATGAGAATATAGGCTTCCTAGTTCCAAAATACCCTGCTCTGCAGGCCTTAGTTCAACTAAACATGTTCAAAAAACACCTACTGCTCTGCTACAGAGAAACGACAATTCAAAACAACCTTTTGCATAATGTGCTGACGCAAGGAAACTTTGCAGCCTGGTAGAAAACTGTTATGGGGCTACCTAGAGAGACAGCAAAAGAAGGTTCAACTCTGAGCAAGTAAGACTATCATACGGGAGAAGAAAGAATTTTGCCTTGATCCTAGTATCTAGAAAACTTAGGGTCTAGGAGCTGAAAAGTCAGCTCCCTCTCTTCTAGCTGGTTGCCCTAGGCTCAGATGTTGAGCTTGTGTTTCTTCTGTTTTGTCCTCCTGTGCCTTACCCATGAGGCAGGCAATAAGATGAAATGTCCCTGCTGCTTCCTGTGCACCTAAATGCATGTCTTGGGCATTTCAACAGAAGAAGGATTGTAAGGATTTAAGTCATGGAGACATCCAAATCTCAGTTTTGGCCTAGGTCCTTCTGTCTGGGAGAATGCAATGCCTTGCACACCCCCGAGCTGGGCTTGAGATGTTCTCCTGTGAATTTCATTTCCCGGCGCATAATTTGTAATGCAGTGCAGAGACAAAAATTAGATTGTTCTGCTCCATTCTCAAACAAAGTATCTCAGTTCTGCATTGTATTATGAAGACCAACTTCGTTCCTGAGGTTTAACCCAGACTGTTCCACAGTCACTCATTCCCATCAATGACTCTTCATGAGTGCCAAGTGGGAAAAAACCTGCAGCAGAGAAAGCACCACAGAAGTAGAACCTGCAAGATATAATTAAGGCTGAAGGGCTACAGATTTTGAGGGAAAATGGGCACCTGGGAACAGAGTGTGTCAAAGAAAAGGAGATCAAGAAAATCATCAATTATCAGAAGGAACCTTGACACATTAGGTCTATTGCAACTGTAGGATTTAATTCCTCCATCACAAAAACAATGAAGAACACAAATGAGAAAGCCTGATATTTTGGCAGCACCTGCTCTTTTCTGAACAGGCAGATGCTGTGAAAATGTCAACCTCTTATCCTTTTTCCTCTTTCCTTTTTTTTTTCTGATGGATTGAATTAAGTTTGGGGCTTAACACAGGGTTATCAACCCTGGGCTCTCTGTTGACCGATACAGCTTGGGTATGCAATTCTAATTTTTACCAATGTCCCTACTGCAAAACCTGGCAAATGACTTTTCTTCTACATCTGAGCAAAAGGACAAATGAAAAACATTTCTGAACTGTGAAAAAAGCTGGGGGACATGAGCAAGAGAGACTGGTGGAATGTATGTGGCAGTAAATGATGCCTTTTTCTGCAAATCCTTGTTGACAGAGTGTAGTGGTGGGGCCAGGATCTGCTTTCAGCAGGATCTTGCATGAGTCCCTTGATTTCTGGTCATGTCCTTGTATGATTCCTCCAAGGTTACACAAGGTCAGAGTTAATGTTTGACAGAGGATTCCCAGACCCACAGAGCTGAGCTCATTCTTCTGTGCTTGGTTCCCAGATTTACAAACTAATGTCACATTTCTCAGATGTAGGTCTATAAACACTTCATACTGTGTTGCATTCATGTGATGTACAGCAGCTACTATCCTAAGCTATTCCTTTGTATTGAGCTGGGATAAGCCCCAGGAATGACCTTTTATCCAATTGATAAATTTCCTTAAGTCTGGATTTACCTTGAAAGAACCTGGGGTAGGGGAAACATGTTACTGCTATTTTTAAATTACTTAAATTTTTAAATTAATTTCTGTTCTGCAAAGAACAAGATAATCCTTGTCCTGTTTATGCACTATAGAAATCTCACAGACTTAATCTAAGGCACTGTGGTACCATTTAAAAAGTGGACTCTTGAGCAGAATAATGTTTGTACTAGGCTGTGAAATGAACAGGCATTAGAAACTCTGTTAGGTTGTGAATTTCCATAGTGCCTAGAGGGATGTAATTTTTACATTATGTGAACAGTTTGGATGAGAAGACCATGCAATGAAACTGAACAGCTGTATCCTGCCCACACATTGAGAAGTGAGGGAGAGGCTGGGAGCCCGAGGGAATCCTTATAAGATATTGTGTCCCTGAAGTTTTCAACAAAGAAGTTGTGCAAAGATGTGCTGTCTAGAAACGGTGCTGGTGGGACTATCCCTGCCCCACACTCTGCAATGTAGCATAAACATTAACTTCTGTTTATAGGCATTTGTTTATTTATTTTGGCATAAAATACTGCCTGTTACTTGAAGTCCTGGGAGTGGTGGGTTTCATGCCTATTTTATATCCCGCTCAAGTTTTATTGCTAAGGGTGTAATGTCAGACCAGGAGGGTGATGAACCTGTGTGGTGGCACTGAGTCCCTTCTATCCCTCCTCAGGTCAGCTGAGGGACTGGTAGGGAATCCTGCTCCATCTCTGACTTCTACAGACTTCCACTTCGTGGAGCGTGTAGGAAATCTCACAGTATCACAGTATCAGAATATACTAGGTTGGAAGAGACCTCTTTAAGCTAAGGAAATACAGTTTGAATGAGATGGTTCAGCAAGTTGTCAAACAGAGACATAAAACTGTCTAAAGTTGCAGAATCCACCACTTCTCTTGGAAGATTATTCCAATGTCTAATTGCTCTCATGAAAAGGGAAAAAACTTATAGTAATCCTCTCAGGGCTTTGGAGAATGTTACAATGCATCTGGCATGATTTAGATTTAAGACTCTGATTGGATCATAGCACGTGCCCTGTGAATGTAATTGTTTAATTGAAGGATAATTATCCAAGTAGTTGATGGGTAAGCTTCCTGCCATTTGCTGGGGCTACTTCTCTGCAAAAGGAATCACCCCAACAGCAATAACAACAAAAGGTAAGATTGTCTAAATTATTTAGAGTTGCCAAAGGTGTTGAGATAGCAGCTAATTAAGAAAAAGCTATCTGTGATGCAATTCTGTAAAAGAATAATAAAATTTAAATTCATTTGTTTCACTTCACTTTCATCATATGAGTAAACCTCTATAAAAGGCAGCATCTGTGTTCATATTGTATGCTGGAAAGATATCATACAACCCCTAATTCAATTGACATTTTTGACTGTCCATTGTGCCATATATTTCCATTTACTAGGTTTTTAAAGTTGTTTTAAGTGCATCATATATGGAACAGGATAAAATAAGATAGAGCTGTTTACTACCATAATGAGATTGGCAGCAGACACTGACAGAGCATTGAGCTGTCAATTTGAGCACAAGCCATACTTGAAGGATTTAAAATAATATTTCAAGCTTTTATACCAGCAAGTGATTGTTTTTATACTATGCTGGTTATGTGTCTTTGTGTTGCAAAAGAAAGCATGACAGAAGATTTTCCCACTTAAACCAACAATTTAGAGATCACTCATCTGTTATGATTTGAAATGAGATATAACATAAACAGTGTCCACAGCCAATTGTTAAATAATAAAAAAATTCAGCTTCATTGACAAACCAAAGCTTTGTTTAAATTTTCAGCAGGAAGTGCTCGTGTGGTTTTACCTCAAGATGCTTTTCTAATGCAAAGGACTGTTGTGGGTTCCTTTTTATTATTGTTTTCATGTGACTAGGGTCAATTTTGTCTTTTTCTGCTTACAGCTACTAGGCAGCATTTTCTTCAGGCTGTTGTCCCAATGACAAACTCACAGTGAAATCAATAGGAATGATTATTTTTTAGATCCATATCAGTACTGGCTGCAAGCATGCAAATTGAGATGGAGAACAATTTCACCTGAGCTCACTTCCAGGGATCAGAGCAAGCACATAAAACTCTGAAGTGGCCTCACTCTTCCTTTTTTTATGTTGCCCCAAGGCAAAAGGAGGAAAAGTAAAGGAGAAATAGGCAGAACCTGCAGCTTCAGGCAATACCCAGGTTTTGCAGCTTATGGTGCCAGCAGAGAACAAAAGAAAAGTACTCCTTTGTTGCTCTTGGAATAAAAGGAACCTTTATCATAACTGCAGTGATTATATAGAGGTGAGGATGGGAAAAAAGGGAGAAGCATCTTTTGTGATGAAATTAAAAGTGACTTTTCATTTGTATATTCTTTCCCACTTATAAACCGGGACAGATAGCCACTATTTTTTGTTTTCAAAGCCTCTTTCTTTTGTTCCAAAACATCATCAAGTCTAGAAAACAAGGAACCAACCCAAAAAAAGGAAATTTGAAAGATGTTCACCCTCCTCTGTTTAAGCCAGAGTTGAACAGTAGGCTTGGTATGGAAATAAAATTACATGGTGTATTTCTGTAGGAGAGGGAAGAGCTCAGATCCTATCCACCCATCTCTGCAGTGGGACTCCTTGTGAGGAGCCAGACCACCCACCAGCACTATTGCCTCTGGTCGTCATGCAGCTGCTTGAAAGATGTATCAGAAGAGTCAGTCCAGCTGCTCTCCAGTTCCCTGCAGCTGGGTGTTGGAGAGGTCAATGGGGAGAAGAAATCACATGGTATGAACAGGACAGTGATAGTGGCTGGCCTAGGGCAGCAGTGGGCTCTGCTTACCAGTAATTAACTCAAAAACCAGTGCAGATCTACCAGGAACATATGAGAGAGAAAGGAGAGGACTCCTGCATGGTGCAAGAGGAGATCTGGGTTTTGATGAAGTATTGTGCATCTGCAACATACACGGGAAGGTGGCTCTATTGTCTATGCTGGAGTTTGGGCCAGTTCTGCAGAGCAGATTTCACTGTTTAGGGGAAGCTGTTGGGTCTGGTCATAAAACAGCCTTACATATTGTGTCTGCTTCTCTCAGAGAATTGTTTGGCAGATCTGTGTTTAGCTCTTTTCTCTTTCTCTTAAGGACTTTGGAAATTACCTTAAACTTTTCTATCTGCATGTCAGAACAAGTCTCTGTGTTTATTATTATTGACCCTGAATTATGTTAAACCTAATCTTGGTGATCTTAATAGCCTTTTCTGGCCCTAGAATTTTTGAAACATCTCAAATTCTACTAGATGAAATAATACTTTATGGATTAATACCATAATGGTTTTTCTTTTAATATTTTAATACCTAAAACTGGCAGTGCATGACAGTTATTATCTTTCCTAGAATAAAACAGAATATATCCAATCTACACAGAAAACCACTCTTAGGAATTTTTCACTCTCCCTCTTTCTTTCCTCCACACTTCTGGAACTCACCAGCTCAGCTGCCCATGATTTTTGATAACTGTTGGATTATATTAGCTAGCACTGCAGGCCTTCAAATCTTTGTGTGCATAAAATAGCATCTCAATTAATTAATTTGCATCTTAGAGCTATTTTTAGGAATAGGTGAATTGCTTCCTTCCAGGGCTGCAGTGTTGGCCAAAGCACATTGCATTAAATTTAGTAAATACAAAGCTATCACTAATATCCTCGGCAAGGCTCTTTCCTGCTAAATCAGTTGTATTTATCTTATGAAGCTGTGAGGAATGAAAAAGCGCATTTGCAATTACCACCACCACTAAAACCACTGTGAGATAAACATTCATAAGTATACACAAACATCTCCACACATAGGCACTCGGCAAAAGAAAGGAAAATGATCCCAAGTTTAATATAAAATCAGAGTCAGAAGAATGTTAGCTTCATTAATTCTGTCCCTTTGCTTATGTGGGGATATACTGGTTGTCATCAGAGCAGTACACATGTGCTCTAAAGGCATAGGAAAGACTGACCTTGTATTTACACTCCAGCTAGAAGCTGCAAATAAATACAGTATTGTCTGAAAACTTGATTTTGTTGTTCTTGCAGCTTATATTTGGCAATATTTAGAGAGCTGAATGACAGCTTTGGAATAAATAGTCCACATTTTGGGGTGGTTTTCATTTCTCACTGGTGTGATACTTTGTGACATTTCAGCTCAAGCTGATCGGAGAACAACCAGCAATTCTTGAGACTTTGAATATGGTTTTCTTTCCACAGTGAAGCAAAGAAAAAGAAGATAGGAGTTGCAGAAAGGATATGAATATGTCTAATGACCTGGAGGGAACAGGAGAAATAAAAGAAAGCAGGTGGGAGGAAAGGGCATCTGGAATAGGGGTCCATGTCTTGCCCTGCCAAGAGCAGGGGATCCCACATTTGGTCCTGGAAGTGGTCCTCACACTGGACATGCTGGTATCTGGTTTGCTGATAAATCCTTTCCGTTTGGATTTCACTGCTTACTGAGGAATGCTTTGGCAATAACATTACACCAAATGTAGTTGCAGTTCCTGTAGTGCCTGATACTGTACAACTTTGATAGCTTGCTATCCCTACCCCCCACCCCCCCTTCTTTCTGTTAACCTTTCTGCAGTTCCAAGTGATACAACTGTCACTGAGAGCTCAGTGGTGATCTTTTTTCACTAGCTATTACAGTTAAACACCACTCATTGAAGGATGACAAGTACTTTCATCTCACTCTTGTTCTTTGAAATGCGATGCTTTATTTTACCCCTCAAGTCACTCATAACACTCCTGGTGTTGTTTTTGCTGAAACAGGGTGCTGGATCCCTTTGTTGATGCTGTTGCTAATGGCTAACATGCTTACAGTCATACATTATTTAGATAAGTAATGAATGATTTTATGTTCTATGAAAAGTCAAATTGTTTCAGTCAGAGTCATAAAAAACTTTCAATCCCTTCTTCAAACTCCTTTATCCTGGTGACCCACTTGTAATTGGACAGAATCACAGAATTATTGAGTCTGGAAAAGACCACTAAGATCGTCAGGCCCAGCCTATGACCTAACATTACCACAATGACCTAGATCATGACACTAGGTGCAACATCCTGTCTTTTCTTAAACACTTCCATGGATGGGGACTCCATCACCTCCCTGGGTATTCCATACCAGACTCTAATCACCCTTTCCATGAGGAAGTGTTTCCTAAAATCCAACATAAATGTCCCCTGATGCACCACAGGTTCTGATGCACCAATGGGAGAGAGTTCGGAACTCATCTCCTCTATCCTGTGCTTTAGCTGAGTTTTTAGCCTGTGAGTTGGAGAGCAAGAGGATGTGACATCTTAACTAAGAGAAAGACATCACCCTTTCCATGAATATAAGGACTTTCCTGAAGAGAGAGTGCAATCTGAACACTCTGCATGGATGTAAGCATTCTATCCAGTCCCAAGCAAAGATCCTCCAAAGGGTCTTTTCTTTCTATTCTGTGGGTAGGTGACTAAATGTGTCTTGTTTGTCACTGTGTTTCCTTCAATTACAGCACACCAGACCAGGCTGTGGGGGGAGAGGGAGTAATGGGAGGATTGTAGGTTGTCTCTATCTGGGACAGCTACACTTACCCTTTCCAGTAAACTTAGCCAAACAAAATAATAGCATCTTATTAGCATCTACCTATGTGTAACCTGCAAATGTAGCAGTGGGGTTGATTGATCTCAAATTATTTAGTGTGTTGTTACATGTGTAGCCTAGAAGTCTGAAGAAAATACCATTAGTTACAACAAGATACAGCACTGAACTTATTATCTTCTGACAAACAATAATTTCATGCTTTGTTGAAGTAAAAGACAGAAAAAAAGAAGAGAATGTGGGAACGGGAAGAATGAAAATGCTGAGTTAAGGCTGAGGAAATGCTGTAAATTCACAAAACACTGATGCAAAGTACTAGCTTTTGACAGACTTGAGGAAGCCGGTACTACTTATAGGCTAGAAAAATGTTTTAGGGAGATGCATGACAGCTAAGCTTTTCCAGATGGTGGGCAGCTCCTACGCTTGGTGTGTTCCAAAGGTAGGCTGGGCCCAGGGAAAGGAATACAAAGAAACAAATACAGAACCACAGGGACTGGACTCTTTTCTTTGGCTCATCACTTGTTGGCTGCTTGGTGAGTTGGTGTGGTGCAAGTCACACATCACAGGATAAAAATTGCCTCAGCACCAGGATCGTGTTTCTTGTTACCAGTAGAAAACCAAGCCAAGGTAGAGTCAGACTTTGCACAAACAACTGCCCTTTTCTGGCACACCTTGGCCTCAGACTTGGGTGAATTTGAGTTTGGCAGCTCATCAAGAGAGAATAGGTAGGCTCTTTTCTGAGAAACTCTCAGGAAAGCTGAGCATCAAAACCTGACAGCAAAACTCCTGTTATTTTTATGTGATTTCTGATTTGTGAGTGGCAAAATGTCCCACCAAGCCCCTTTCAGTCCAGCTCAGAATAGCCCAGGCAAGTCAGCTAATAGTTTTGATAACAGCAATTTTTAAAGCCTAAGCCTCAATATAATCAAAAGACCTGATCCAGAGATAATTGGTTTCCCTGTACTGAATCTGAACCTAAAATGGCAGAGCCAGAAAGGCAAAAATAACCTCCCAAAAATGAATAAAAACATATTTGAAAAAGAGTATGGGGACAGCTCAGCCCAGCTGCCATCATGACACCAGCAGCTTTTTGATCCTTCTGACAATGTGGCTGCAGGCACCCAGTACACCAATGCTAAGCATTATGATGGGAAGAGAGGCTTTCTCAAACCTGCACAGTTTTCTTGTCAGGGGTGATAGCAGCAGCTGCTTTGTGCTCCATGTGCATTCACCGCACCCTGTTAGAGTCAGAGTGACAGGTTTCAGTGAGGTGAAGCTTATCCTCAGAGAGCAAAAATCTGATTTGTGCCCTGCATAAGATTGTTGCCTCTTCACCTGCTTGCTTCATGAGGTTTCTACCCTACCATCAGGAACAGGTACAGCAGGGAACAAACTGTGGTCTTGCTGTGTAATGCCTGTAGATTACCTGTTTACTTTTCCCACCAGGTTCAGAATGTTGTTTAATTTCAGATGAAGTAATTCTGACTCAAAGCCTGCTGAAATCTGTAATAAATCACTAAAATGAAAATATAATTCCACTTACAACAGTGGCAAAATGTCCTTTGACATCTGTAGGTGGACCAAAATTCCATTTCAAGTACAAAGACACTGAACCACAGTTAATAAGAAGATACATTCATCGGCAGATAAGAAATACATCAAAGATGGGGAAAAGAGATTTTCTAAAAATATGAAGCGGCTGTCATTTATTCCTGCATTTTATCTGTACTCTTTACCGAGGATTTTTTCTCTTTGTGTTTATTTGTCACAAGAAAGAATCCCAGTGAATTTTATTACCTGGAGCATTAAGTTTGCATATCTTCAGCCTAGAAATGTCCAATTTCAGCCATGCATAGAAGACACTCAATGCAACTGTGATGTTTCTGCATCTCTAACATGAGGCCTTTGCTCCCAACATGTGTTGAGTTTGCAGTATTGAAAATGCAGAGTTTGTGAGCAGGCTGAATGTTTGCATATGTGGAGGGGACATCTTTTTCCCATTTGCACTTTTGTTTATGCAGCAGTTGATGAGCCACATATAATTACATAGATAGAAAGTTATTTGATGTTTAATTTTGCCTAGACAAGTATTACTTGCTTCCTAAGCAGTATTCTCTCCCTATCAGTATCTTCCTAATGAATGTGGCTTTTTAATTACTGATAATCAGTATTTACATTGAGCCTTTAGCAAACAATTCCTGAAGCACTTGTAATAATTGCATATGTAAATTGTTATGAAAGAAAAATATTTGCAGCTTAACAAAAGCAAATCTGGGGAAGCAGGAAGTAAGCAGATGTCAAATTTTAATGTTTAAAACTGAGGCAAAGGTAGGACAAGGACTAGTACTTTTCTACACTGTCAGACAAAACAGAACCAAACAGAAATTTCTTTGTGAGACCTTTTTCAGTAAGGACATGTGAGGACATGTTCTGTTCATTCTTACTGATGCTGACAGAAAAGCTTAAAAATATTCATGTTATGCCTTTTTTTACATGGACTTAGCGGTCATTTAGAAGGGTTGAAAGAAATGTCTGGTTGAGACATTGGTCTCTGAATGATACTGTCAGAGTGCAGATGGATTTTCAAAACAAGACACAGATGAAAAAGAGTTGAAGAATTTCTACAAATCTCTTCATTATGAGTGAGCACAATGTGGAGCACCCGAAGTCCTGTCTCTGATTTTTGACAAGACTGAGGATCAGAGATATCCATCACAGACACAATTCAGGTGGATAAATGGAGATAACAGATTTACAGCACTTCTGAGGAAAGAGGTACAACTCTGTTTCTGTACAGACTCCATAATTCCCACTTTCTCATCTAGCTCTTGGTTCAGCCAAGTCTGTGAACCAGACCCACCAGAGCATCTATGATTCCTAAATCTCTGCAGGACTTGGAGCTGAGATCATTGCTGTTACTCAGCTCCTCTGTGCTCACACAAGAAGACTATTATTTGTGTGTGTGTGTTTGGCAAATCAGAGTTCATACTTACTACACAGATAAAAGATCCTTGTGCATGGTTTAGGAACCTGCTGAGCTGATCAGATCTGCCAACTGAGGAGCAGACAAATTAAAGGCTTTGTCTGCTGCTTGCTCTTGCTCTCGCTTTTTAACATCCAGCAAGTCCACCAGGGACAAGCAAATAAGAGCCCAGCCAAGGTCTCCCCAGTCACATTTGCCTTGTCAACAACTGCACAAGCATAACACACATGGCCCTCCCTCAATCATATATTCCATTAGTATAAATTATTAAAATTACTTATTTTACAAGTGGCTATGGACCTATTCTAAATTAATCCCTTTATTCCATTATGAGGCAATAAACCTTTACATTTCTGAGAGCTCTTGTCAGACATGCTGGTTCACTCAGGAATAAATATATTCAAAGGTTGGGAGGCTTTTACTCTATCCCACTACATTCATATTAATCAGGCTTGCCAGCATGTGACTCTGTAGATAGCAATCATCAGACAGTATCTTCCTGCAGAAATTTTGGTTTACAACCCCACAGACAGAACAGATCACATGAGGCTCAGGCCCTGGTCTTCTCCGAGGAGGTCTAAATACACTGGCAGTGCAAGCTGCAGCCTTAGCTGAACTGCAGCATAATTTCACAGAAAATAATTTACTGTTGCCTGTTATATCTGTAGTGGGAACTGGTTAATCTAAAAAACATGCAAAGCTTTCCAAATCTGCAAGAAGAGGCCGGCTAAGCTCTCTGGCAAAAGCGTGGCAGATAGAGACTGAAAGCTGAGCTAATGTTTTGCCTCTGGCTTCCTGAGGTTATAGGATTGCTTGCTTATATAAATAGTCTGATGACCAGTATTGCTTACTACTGTAATATACACAGCAACATGATGAAGCAATTATATGCAATTTTACAACTATAGATGAAATATTTTTCTAACAAGTATTTATAAGTATTTCTAACAAGTATTTCTAAGCAAGTATTCTTATTAGCTTCTGTAACACAGCAGAGCAGCTTTTAAACACACAGGATCTTCTTAGAGTTGAAAGCAAAAAGATGTGGATTTAAAAAAACCCCACAATTTCAGTGTAGGATTTCTACATTGGGGCATTTAAAATACAGATTTTCTCTGAAGTCTCATGCTATCTTGTGTGCATGCTTGCTCAGAACAGATTCTGGTGGTAGGGCTTTATCAGGTTTCCCTCTCAAGCCTTCAAACCAATTTTTAAGCATCATGTGTTAACATGACTGTAACCATTTTTTTTCTGAAAGTGGGAAGAACACAAAATCCCCTTGCCCATTTCTGTTGCCCTTTCTTGACAATGCACCTATGAAGACAGGAGAGAAAGAGCTTGGCTGAGGTGGGCTTCTTGCTTCAAACCATGGATTGACCTTGTACCTGGGCAGAACACCTGGACCTGTCTGTCCCACTTTTGGAAAAGCAGCAGTCTCCTCCTAGCAATGAATAAGCACTTTGCCACTACTAATAATAACTTCCATAATGCAAAAATAAGCAGTCAGTGCTGAAGACTAAGGGTCAAACCCCTAGTGACAATACAAGAAAGACAGGAAACACATAAAGGAACTACTGAAACCATCATAAAAATCAAACAAGAATGGTTTTAAAGTTGCAAAGTCAAAGGCCTTCAAATTTAAATGAAATTTAACCTCATGCTTGGTGATGATAAATGGTTTCAATAGGACTGTTTTATTTAGGAGGAAAAAATGTGGGTGATCAGGAATCTGATACTTCTTAGTGTTTGTGTATCATCTTGATTAGTTTTCTTTAGCACAGTGCTGAGTAGTTGTACATTGTTATTCCAGCTTTTTTAAGCAAAGGATGACTAATACTAGTAATGTGAAGCCAATTATATGAGGTACAATAAGACCAAGTGCCGGATCCTGCGTTTTGGTCACAACAACCCTAGGCAACGCTACAGGCTTGGGGATGAGTGGCTTTGAAAGCTGCCCAGTAGACAAGGACTTGGGGGTGCTGGTAAACAGCTGACTTAATATGAGCCAGCAGTGTGCCCAGGTGGCCAGGAAGGCCAACAGGATCCTGGCCTGGATCTGGAATAGCGTGGTCAGCAAGGGAAGGGAAGTTCTCGTGTCCTTGGACTTGGCTTTTGTGAGGTCTCATCTTGAATACTATGTTCAGTTCTGGTCTCCTCATTACAGGAAAGACATTGAGATGCTGGAGCATGTCCAGAGGGGAGCTATCAAGCTTGTGAGGGGTTTAAGGAACAAGTCATATGAGGACAGGCTGAAGGAGCTGGGCATGTTTAGTTTGGAGAAGAGGAGGTTGAGGAGAGACCTCATTGCCC
>VZRI01013854.1:127682-149519 GCA_013397515.1 Upupa epops | reverse complement strand
CCTAAGGATTCTAGGATTGCAGAGAAGCTTTTCAGCAGTCTAAAATAAGCACGGCAGTGCTCGAGGTGAAGCACAGATGAACCAAAGCTTTGAGAAACCTCACGTGTGAGGTTTGACTGCACAGACTCACGAGCTGTGGAGCTGACGTTTCACCAGAGGGTCATTAACTTACGGTGGAGAGGAATCNCGTTTTACCAGAGGGTCATTAACTTACGGTGGAGAGGAATCCTGTGAGCAGGCTTTTGTGCAAATGCCATCACCCACGCGGGGTGACTTGAGCTTTGGTTGAACCAAGCTGTTTAACCTTACATCAACTGAAAGCATCGTTTCCTCTATCGTCTGTGGACAAGCGAAAAGAAGAGGGTGGTGTTGTGTGTTTGCAATTTCTAGTGATCCAGTACTGCTGTGGTTCCTCTTGTACTTCTTCTTTTGGCAACGATTGTTGTGTCCAATAAGGCCCTACGGGTAGAGCAGAGAAGAAAGAGGAGATTAGAGATGCTAAATGGAAACCTGAAGGCAGGCTGAGCCGTAACATTGACGTCTCCCCCTTATCTGATCTGAGGGCTTTGCAAACTGCCTCCTCATTCCTGAACTTCTATTTGACAGAGCAACAGGAACGGGGGTCTCTTGTTTCTCAGCATCCCATAGCAGGGTACTTCTTAGAGGGGGATACTACCTACTTCTTAGGGCATCTGGAGCAGCACAACCCCACCGCTGCTGCTTTTACCTTGAGGCATTCAGTGCACACGAGTTCTTCAGGAAAGACTTATTTCCACGTCTTTAATCTAGGAGAGGGAACTATTTTCAGTAACTTGAAGGGGAGGAACGAACCAGCCACGATGTCGAGGGTTTGGGGTCATTGCTACTGTAGTTCCAATGATTGAAAGCTTCCAGGTGGCCCTGGGAGGGGGGACCCAATTTGTTTGCCTAAGCTGTTCATAAGTTTCCACTCTAAGACACTTGTAATCCTTATTTAATAAAATGTTGTCAGAAAGACCACTTTTTAATTCCTGNAAGGACACAGAGCTGCTGGAGGGTGTCCAGTGTAGAGCAATGAGGATGATGAAGGGAGTAGAACAGCTCCCTGATGAGGAAAGGCTGAGGGAGCTGGGGCTCTTGAGTCTGGAGAAGAGGAGGCTGAGGGGGGACCTCATTCCTGTCTCTGTGAGGGGTGGGTGTCAGGAGGATGGAGCCAGGCTCTGCTCAAGGGCATCTGGGGATAGGACAAGGGGCACTGGGTGCCAGCTGGAACAGAGGAGGTTCCCTCTCAATCTCAGCAGGACCTTCTTCCCAGAGAGGGTCCCAGAGCACTGGCACAGGCTGCCCAGGGGGGCTGTGGAGTCTCCTTCTCTGCAGACATTCCAGCCCCGCCTGGCTGTGTTCCTGTGCCACTGGGTCTGGGTGATCCTGCTGTGGCAGGGGGATTGGACTGGATGATCCTTTGAGGTCCCTTCTGATGCCTAAGGATTCTGTGATCATTATGGGGTCTACCAGAAGGTTCAGGTTATTCATACCCATAAGTGTTGTGAGGGACCCTGGGAATGAATACTCTGAGCTTTGCTGCCTATTTATTGTTTGCTGATGGGCACTTTCCAAAGCATCTGAAATCCTTACAGAGCATGGGGTCTACGTGACAGTTTGAATCCAACACCCAACTAGTGCTGTCTTTACAGCAAGCCTATCTCAGTCTGGCCTTCCGGTCCTCCTGAGACAGTGGCTGCAGAGAAATCCCTGTTTCACTTTTCTCTGTTAAGTTAACTTGCGATCCCTTCCCTACTGCTAATTCCTACTTCCCTAATGTTTACTTCTCCTTGGTCTTGTTTCCTGTGCTGGCAGTAAGTAGTTAGACTGCCCCGCAGCACGGAGTCATTGTGGCTAATGCCACAGCAACCCATCTCTGCATCAGTGTGTTCACTGGAGTGCATTTTCCCTTGCTCTGGACTTCTGCTGTCCCAACGAGATGCTGCCAGCAGTGTCTGAATGGCTCACAACAGCTTTGTGTTTTTCCAGCCTGCTATGCTATGGGGACGGGAATGATGCTCAGCTCCTGGGCCACCTCTTCCATTGAAGAAGTAGCTGAAGCAGCTCCAGCCGGCCTTCTCTGGCTGCAGCTTTACGTGTACAAGGACCGGGAGGTCACCAAATCGCTTGTGAAGCGTGCAGAGAGAGCAGGCTACAGAGGGATCTTCGTGACAGTGGACACTCCTTTCCTTGGCAGGCGCATCGATGATGTCCGCAACAGGTTCCAGCTCTCTCCCCACCTCAGGTCAGTCCCTGCCGGTGGGATGTGGGATGTGGGATGGGCATGTGGCAGTGCCACATGTGGAGAGAAGTTTCTCCCTGGCACAAGGAATTCTTAGCAGGTGTCACACGCTGCGCTGGGAGCTGGGGGATTGGACTGGATGGTCTTTCCAGACCCCTTCCGATCCCGGATGATTCCACGGTTCTGTGTTTCTGTGTGCAAGTCAACCCCAAAGTATTTGAGACAAACACGAGAGCCTTTCTGAAACACTGCAACCCCTGCCCCAACGCAGTCCATCTCTCGTTGGAGCGAGCCATGGGAAATCGTACGCCATCAGAGTCATCCTTAAAGGTCGGAGGTCATCCCTTCAGCCTTGAGAATGATGCTCGGACAGCGTTGTGTTGCAGAGCCGGCGGTGAGAGCGGCCTCGCGCGGGGCTCCGCTCAGTTACGCGATAACTTTTTCTTGGCTTCAGGTTTTCAACAAAGTTTGAAAGCAACAACAAGGTGCCATTGTGCTCAGAAACCTATGTGAGGCAACATTCATTCAAGTGTTGATCTGCCTCCTCGGCGCCAAGAAAAACAACAGTTATTTATATAATCTTATCCATGCTTCTGTTTTTCCTCTGCATACCCCACCCTCCCCAAACCAACAGCTGAAAGACTGGATCTTGCTGAAAGCCCTCTCCTTTCTCGTTTTCTTCTGGAGCCTGGAGCTGAACAGAAAAGCCGTGTGAAACGCCGCTTGTTGCGGGAGTGAAATTGGCAGGGGAGTCAGCAGTTTCCATGCAGGAACCCCCGTGTGTTTCTGCAAATGTGGAATATAAACATCAAATAATGCCATGTGCAACGAGACGGCTTCTGAGGAGGGGAGCAACCAGCCTGCTGGTGGATAGGGATGATCCCAGTACTGGTGTTGCTGGTGGTGGAATCTAGAGATAGGACACGGGGCACTGGGTGCAGCTGGAACAAAGGAGGTTCCACATCAATATCAATAGGAGCTTCTTCCCAGGTTGCCCAGGGAGCCTCCCCTCATCAGGGAGATGTTTTACTTCCTTCATCATCTTCGTTGCTCTATGCTGGACACCCTCCAGCAGCTCTGTGTCCTCCCTGAACTGAGGTGCCCAGATCTGGACACAGTACTCCAGATGCAGTCTCACCAGTGCAGAGTAGAGGAGAAGGAGAACCTCTCTGGATCTGCTAACCACCCCCCTTCTGATCCCCCTCCAGGATGCTGTTGGCCCTCTTGGCCACCAGAGCACATTGCTGGCTCAGAGTCACCCTGCTGGCCACTAGGACCCCCAGATCCTGCCCTCCAGCAGGTCACTCCCCAGCCTGTACTGAGTGCTGCTGTTCTGTTCATGGCCACAACTACTATTTCTCAGACTGTTTTTCGCTGCCTTCTCTTGTTTTAGATTAAAAAACTTTACAAGCAGCAGCCTGGCCTTCTCCTCCGGGAAGGACTTTGGAGAAAACAGCGGACTGGCGGTGTACGTAGCCGAGGCGATAGATGCAAGCATCAACTGGGAGGACATCAGGTGGCTCCGGGGCCTGACCTCACTGCCCATCGTCGCCAAGGGGATCCTCAGGGGTGGGTAGAGTCCCTGCTTTCGGTGGGAGAGGTGAGACCTGCCTTCTGCAGAGACACCAGGGAAGGAAAAGCGATTTGGCTGGGGAAACAGCTGTGGAATTGCAGAGGATTCATGGCTCTGGAACAGCAGACCTCTGCCTTGCGGATGTGGAGTATGATGGGATGCACATCCGTGGCTCTGTGCTAAATCAAGAGGGTTTGTCAGAACAGTGCAAACCAAGGCAAGGGAAGAAGTTTCTCTCTACCTCAGGGACCCAGCACACCCAGTGCTTGCAGAAGCAGCTCCTTAAGCGGGTCCCTGGAGACGCGGATAGGCTCGAATCACATCAGTTATACCTGCAGTCAGCTGGGGCCAGGGAGGTTGAATGTGCTCTGGTTATCCTGCCTGTGAACTCTGATCGGAGTTGAATAGTGCTTAGAGAAGCGCTGGATGGCCATTCTGCCTGTAGAGCACTGAGCACAGAGGAGTAGCTTCGTTCAGTCCAGCCCAGTACTGTAATGCTGATGATAATTTTGGCTTGGAGAAAAGAATTCAGCCAAATAATTGCTGAGTGATGACCTGTGGGACACAGCAGAGGAAAATAAAGGCTGGCAACCCATGTGGCTGCTAATCCAACACTGGGCTCTAATGCTTCAAATCCTTTTTCTTGTTGCTGAACGATAACACTTGACTGTGCTGAGGTGGGGTTTTGGCAGGATGAAGTGTTCAGGCGGGATGGAGCCCCGAGGTGGTTGTGCATTAGACAGTATAGGGTCTTTTTAGTGATGCTGAACTGCCCCTCATTGCAGTGTCAGTAAGAGCTCAGAGCGTATTTTATGGACTTGTGTTTGGAGGGATCTTCAAAGGTCATAGAATCCTTAAGGATGGGAAGGGACCTCGAAAGATCATCCAGCCCAATCCCCCTGCCACAGCAGGATCATCCAGACCAAGTTGCACAGGAACACAGCCAGGCGGGTCTGGAACATCTGCAGAGAAGAAGACTCCACAATCCCCCTGTTCCAGTGCTATCCATCTTGTGTATTCGTTTCTTTCTAGCTGATGATGCTAAAGAAGCTGTAAAGGTTGGGGTAAATGGTATCCTGGTGTCAAATCACGGAGCACGACAGCTTGATGGGGTCCCCGCCACTGTAAGTTCAGCTGCCAGTGGGCATCTGTAGTCTCTGCCCTTCTCTACCTCTTGCCACCTTTTTCACCTGAGCACGTGGTAGCTGGAGGAAAAGCCCATGGATATGCTTGTTTTATTCCCAAAGCCATGAGCAGTCACAGCTGTCCTCTGTCACAGGAGCCCTACTGGGAGTCAGACACAGGCTCCTCTTGGTTACATCAAAAAACCCCTGAACACGGGAGGGTTTACTTGTGGCTTTTAATTCAAGCTCCTTGAGCATCCCTGTGCCTTGGCTGCAGCACCCTGCGTGGAAACCTAGAAGAGCAGTTTCAGTGCCTCGATGTCAGCCATGTGTTTAGGAACTGGAAAGTTTGGGAGAGCTTTTTTACCTAGGCTTTTATTTCTCTTTTCTCATCCTTTGTTGGAAACTCCTGTTGCAGTTCCCTGAAGTTTGTAGTAGGGTTGGTTTTCCCTTTTAATAATCTTCAGGGGCTCCTGACAAATGGAAGCTGGAGAACAGCTGGAGGCAGAATGAAGCTTGGCATGTTTCTCCTTTCAAGCCTTGTTTTGCCTCTGGAAATGGTGCAGGGTGGTTAAACTGCAGTCCTATTCCTTTCCTTGCTGCTTCTGTGATGGAAGGGTGATGGAAGAAGACAACTCCTGTTTCACTCTTTTAGATCGATGTCTTGCCTGAGATCGTTGAGGCTGTGCAAGGGAGGGTGGAGGTGTTCCTCGATGGTGGTATAAGGAAAGGCACAGACGTTCTCAAAGCATTAGCTCTTGGTGCCAAAGCCGTGTTCATTGGACGACCTCTCATCTGGGGCTTGGTTTATCAAGTAAGTTAGAAAAAGCTCTGTTTCTAGATGCCTGACCTGACTGTTTGGGCTTAGTGTGTGTATGTGTACGTGTGCACAGAGTGTGTGTGATGCTGCTCGTGTGCATCCATCTAATTTGCTATTAGGAAAAAGTTCAGAGGGTGATGGATCCCTGGAGCAGGTTGCCTAGTGGTGCAGATGCCATCCCTAGAGACATTCGAGGTCAGGCTTGATGGGGCTCTGAGAAATCAGCTCTAGCAAGAGATGTCCCTGTTTGTTGTAGGGGGGTTGGACTAGATGACCTTTGGAGGTCCCTTCCAACCCAACCTTTTGCTGAGTGCTCAGGAGTTGTGGTTGTGTCTGTATCTACACCCTTGAGCTACATACTTACACAGTATACATCATCTCTCCTAATCTCCTAGGGTAAAGAAGGAGCAAAAGAAGTTCTCCAGATGCTGAAGGAAGAGTTTCGCCTGGCGATGGCCCTGGCAGGTGAACCGTCAGCTTTTCCTTTCAGAGATAACCCCCTCTGCCTCCTGTTTCCTCACTGCTTTCATCTGCTGTGGGCAAGAAGCTGTGGTAACCTACTGAAGGGAGAAGGGAGTGCCTGTGACAGAAACAGATGAGGCTGTGGAGGGATGGGAGGTGGTCTCGTTATTCCTGAGTAGTTCAAGTACAAAAATAAGTCAAAATGTTTTCCACAAGAGCATTAAATTCTTACAGAGGGGGCAAATCTTTGTCACCAAGGGGTGGAGTTCATCCGGCAGAGGATGGGATGAGGGGATAAAAAGGGGCTTGGAGTGGGATAGAAAACGAGGGTTGATGTGTAACTTCTCCTCCAGGATGCCAGAGGGTAGAAGACATCGACAGGACGCTGGTACAAAGACATCAGCTGGTGCTTTCCAAGATTTAGGGCTGAAGACTATCACCTTGTGCCTTGCCTGTTGTAGAGACGACCTGCTACCAGACGAACAGCCACTGCCTTTGCTCTTTGGGTCTCGTGCCGCAATCCCAACCGAGTAAGAGACCATGCGTTGAAGAAAGCCCCTCAAGCACATTTTATAAGTGATTCCTTAGTCTCCAAGGCTCTTAAAGAAAGCTGCTCTGCTAAGAGTTGTAATTAGAGGTGGCCTTTGTAAGAGACCGTCACAGGAACCCATGCAAGCGTTAAGGTGTGTGCTGGGGTAACGCAGCTTTGAAATGCAATAATAAAGTGTTTTGATAGCTCTCCAAATGCAGAGGTTGAAAATGGGAAAGATTCTTCTTGCTTGCTGTTTAGAGAAGCCACGTTGTGGATCACAGAGATTGAGTCTTGCTTGCTTATGAATGTGGAGCTGTTTCCCTAGCAACTGCAAGCTGTTCCTGTATGGGCATGGGGGGGCTGAGTTCGTGTGGCTCAGAGGGCTGTTTGTTGGAAAGAGAAAGCAGCAAGGGGAAAGGGAGCAAGTCCAGCTGGTTCAGTGACCCAAACCCCTTTGCTCTCAGGGAGTCACCATCCCTGAAGACGTTTAAAAAACAAATAGATAGAGCGCTTGAGGCCATGGTCTAGGGGTTAGGGAGATGTTTGGATGAGAGCTGGACCTGATGATCCTGCAGGTCCTTTCCAGTCACGAGGATTCTATGATTCTAATAGGAGCCGTAGAACAGAACAATAGCTCTTGTGTGAGTTATGAAGCAAGAACACGTGGATCCAGCAACCTCGTATGAAATAGTAGTCACAGTCCTCAGATCAAGGTGTATTTTGTGTTCATGATGCTTTACTGAGCCCCTAGAGGATTCCACCCAGAGTGTGGAAGAGTGCAGTGTTCTACAGAGGATGCGTACAAACAACCTGGGAGGTTTGGGAAGGCTTTGGGGTTGGTTTGGGATATCGAGCACTAGGCTCAGAAACATTTCTAGCAAGAAATTCTAAAGAAAACAAGTGACACAGGATGCTGTGTGGGCATAGAATCATCAGGGATTGGAAGGGACCTCGAAAGATCATCCAGTCCAATCCTCCTGCCACAGCAGGATCACCCAGACCAAGTGGCACAGGAACACAGCCAGGCGGGGCTGGAACCTCTCCAAAGAAGGAGACTCCACAACTCCCCTGGGCAGCCTGGTCCAGTGCTCTGGGAAGAAGTTCCTGCTGATGTTGATATGGACCTCTGAAGGAGGACATCAAGGCTGGACATGCAGGGTGCCTTCAGAATCAAGACCAATACACTTGTGTAGAAGACCACCTGGCCCTGCAACCCACGGGTGGTTTGTGCCTGAAGGGCAGGTTTGGCTGCTTTGGAACCCATTTTCCACAAGAACCTGGTGGTTTAGTCCAACAGAGGAGAGCACAGAGCTGCAGGCACGGCAGTCTGCTGAGCAGAAGATGGCAGAAGTCAGCTGAGGATTGCAAGACCAACTGGCCTTTCCTGATAAAAAAAACGTCAGAGGAGGTTAGTGCAGCTTTGGGACAGATTTCACTCTCTCCCTTAGCTTGTCAGCTCTTTGAAGCAGAGACCTGCTGCTTTCTGAACGCTTGGAGCCTGCGCACAGGGCGGAGAATCCCCTAAGTAAATAATAGGAGTCATAATTCAGAGCACCGAAGCTGAAGAGCTGTGAAAGACATGATCTGTTTTCTTGTGACCTCCACCTCTTGCTGTGACTCTGGGACACGTTATTGTGTTTTATTTTTACTGGTGGCCAAGTCAAACAAACAGCTCTGAAACTGGTAAGAGCTCCACCTCCCCTTCCCCCCCCTATTTTTCAGGTTAATGCACGAAGCTTGTCCGTCTTCCTGGGAATTTCTGAACATCAATAAACAGACACTTAGAGTAACTCACTTTGATAAATGGGCACTGTAAGTCAGGGTCTGTTGTACACGCAGGCGACTCAAAGACGAAGCAGACCTGGGGAAGCAGGCAGGAACGGCTCTGCTTTTCTTGGCTTCTCAAATGGTTTTCAGGCTGAAATCAAATCCTTGAGAGCACGAGGAAAGCTGGCTTCTGAAGTCATGGTTTTGCACTGAACCTCACTGTAAGGATATCTCTTATAAAGCTACTTCTGATGTGGAAATCTGGCTCCAAACCACAGGGAAGGTCATTATAAATAACCATTTCATCACAAGACACACAAAAGTTGGCTTCCTCCAACGCTCCTAGAAAGCGAGTCTAACCTTATTGAGCCCTAACCTCACTAAGTGTAAATCAGAGAAGATCCATTGACTTCATTAGCTCGCAGTGATTTACAGCAGCTGGGACTGCAGCCCACCAGCCAGCAAGGCATGTCAGCCTTTCAATCCTGTCACTGAGTGTTGAACAAAACAGTTTTTAAAACAAGACTGGCAACCCCAGATCTCCACGCTAATGAGACCCAGCGCTGTAATCGTTTCAGGATGCCCGTCCTCTCTGTTTTGTTGTCCTTTTTTTTGCTTTGCTTCTGTTTTTCTTATCTCCTGCCAAACAGAGGGAGAATACCACATATGGTAGGCTCATAACAAAGATGGTCTGTCGCTTTGAGGACGTGGCCTCCGGATGCAAAATGCCTGCTCAGCTTCTTCCATAGGTATGTTGGTGATGTGCTCATAGAAGAACAACCTTGAGGATCAACCCTGCCTGGTTCTATAGCATCTTCCCTGGGAGGGTGACAGGGTGCTGGAGGGGGCTGCTGGGGGGGGATTGTAGAGTCTCCTTCTCTGGAGACGTTTGAAACCCACCTGGACTTGGTCTGGAGGATCCTGCAGGGGAATTGGACTGGATGATCTTTTGAGGTCCCTTCTGATCCCTGCTGATTCTATGATCTCTCAGCTGAAGTTCAAAGATCTGACTCCCTTTTAGGGATTTCCTTCTTCTCATTAATCATTTCAGAAAAGCAGGATGAATTGTGTCCAGGAGTTTGCTGATAGGAGCTCCTTGGGGCCATCTCCTCGGTTACAGTCCCGCTGGTTGCTCCTGTTAACCACACTGAGTAGCCAACTGCAGTAGTAGCATCTTTATGGTGTGGAGGACTGGTGGATACATACAGGTGCTTCGTTCAGCCAAGGGGAAGTGATTTCTATAACCAGACTGACTATGATTAATATAGATGATTATTTTATGACAACAGCAGCTGTACGTTCCAGTCAAGGTCAAAACTGCATCGCGCACTGCAGAGATGCTTCTCTGTGAGCAGGAGTCCCTACCCAACACAGTCAAAGCCTAAATTGACTGGAAGAGGATGTCTCTATAAAATAGAGATAGAAACAAACTGATTTCCTTAGATAAGTCCTTGAAATTTCCATTCCATCCCATCAATTATAAATCTGGCTGCTTTCCTTAAAGCGGGTAACCCTGGCATGGGCATCACAGATACTCAACGACCACGGTGAAGGTCCATGGTGAAGGGAGTGTAGCTTGTGCTCCACCACTTTGCATAGTAGGGTCTGACTGTGATAGATTTGCCGTGTGGGAATGGAGTGGGAAAGGAATGGAATAGCTTTTATTTCTTGCTGGTTATCTGTAAATCAATAGCATAACATGATTTCAGTTGGATTGTGCACAAGCTCCTCAGCATATTAACCCTTTCAATCCTGTATGCTATAGTTTATTAGGTTTTCCTGTTAGCAGGACTGAAAGTAGTGACTGTAAAAGACTTAGCTGTCATGGGAATCATAGAAACCTTAGGAGGTTCCCTATCAATATCAGCAGGAATCTCTGCCCAGGGAGGGTACCAGAGCACTGGCACAGGCTGCCCAGGGGGGTTGTGGAGTCTCCTTCTCTGCAGATGTTCCAGCCCCGCCTGGCTGTGTTCCTGTGCCACTGGGTCTGGGTGATCCTGCTGTGGCAGGGGGATTGGACTGGATGATCCTTCGAGGTCCCTTCCCATCCTAAGGATTCTAGGACTCTATTACAGTTCTCAATACAGATTGTCACAGACTCTGCAGTCACACACTAGCAGCCTTCCCATCAGGTAACTAAAAGCAGCAGAAGAAATACTGGATTTGATATAAGCAGTATTTTTTGAGTAAGCCTTTATCTCCACCTGGGCAAACCAAAGGAGAAATGGGCTTCATACAAGAAGCTCTGCTGGCAGCCTCTTTAAAAGAGCTGCAAGTGGAGAGGTTTGTATTAGGAAAAGAGAACTCAGCCATAGCCTCTGGAAAGATATCGGTAAGAGAGATATTAACTGCTCCAGTTATTTTATGCTTATGTTATAGTGCCAGAGAAACTCAGAAGATCTTGTGGTACATCATTAGCACTGTCTTCTTACAGAATCCTAGGATGCATTGGGCTGAAAGGGACCTCCACAGGTCATCTAGTCCAACCCCGCAACACCAAGCAGGGACATCTCACACTGGAACAGAGTGCTCAGAGTCCCACCAAGCCTGACCTTCAATGTCAGGGTATCACAGTGCTGATGAGGCTGGAAAAGACCTTCAAGATCATCCAGTCCAACCTAAAACCAACCAAGTAACCCAACATCTGACATGTCTTATGGAGGGTGCCTCTACCACTTTGCTAGGCAACCTGTTGCAGTGATCCAGCACCCTCACACTGAAGAACGTGTTCCTGATATCCAGCCTCAATCTGCACTTCTCCAGCTTAATCCCATCATTCCATATCCCTGTGAACAGCTTTTCCCCAGCCTTCTTACAGACCGCTTCCAGGGGTCAGAAAGTCTCTACAGGGTCCCCCCGGTGTCTTCGAGCGTTGGGCTAGGGATAGTCTCTCCAAAGAGTTACGCGTGGGTTCGCAACTGCTGCAGCACAGGCTGCGGAGCCACATGGCCTGTGTAATTTGCTGGCATGCTAATGAACAGCAAACCCAGACAGTCCAACCATCTGCAGGCTCTGCTTTCTATCAGTTTCAAGTGCGGCGGCTTTGGGCGTATGTGTGTTTCTGGCAAGCATAAAAACCCACTTTTGATCTATCACCAGAACAGCCCTTTTACCATTGAGATAAAAAGATTGCAATGTCTTCCTTTTGATTCCCAATCCTTTTTCCATTATCACTCCGATATGGATGGGAGTTGTATTGTCATTTATTATCAAGGATGTAGAGTTCATTCAAAGAACAAGGAACTGTAGAGTACATCCAGCCCACAAGTTGGCTTGTTAATTTGTGTTGCTGTTTACTGATGAGCTTGGAAATCTTCAGTACTAAACGATGAACGAAGCTGTTGGCTGCAATGCAAAGTGTCTCTAAGCCAAGGCTGTGTGCTGCTGCCATCATCTCTAGAGTGTGATTGCCTCACGGTCACGGAGGGAGTTTCCATTCTGACATTCCGTTGCCTTTGGAGGTGGGCAAGAACAACCCCAGGGACCAGGAGAGGGTGGGGACTGACCTGTTGGACAGTACTGGAGGAGAGAGGGACCTGGGGGTCCTAGTGGCCAGCAGGGTGACTCTGAGCCAGCCATGTGCTCTGGTGGCCAAGAGGGCCAACAGCATCCTGGGGGGGATCAGAAGGTGGGTGGTTAGCAGATGGAGAGAGGTTCTTCTCCACCTCTACTCTGCACTGGTGAGACCGCAGGGCACCTCAGGGTAAGAAGTTAAGCACAGAGCTGCTGGAGGGTGTCCAGTGTAGAGCAATGAAGATGATGAAGGAAGGAGAGCAGCTCCCTGATGAGGAAAGGCTGAGGGAGCTGGATTGCTTGAGCTTGGAGAAGATCACAGCAGGTGATCCTGCTGTGGCAGGGGGATTGGACTGGATGATCTTTAAGGTCCCTTTTGATCCCTAAGGATTCTGTGATTACTATGGGGTCTACCAGAAGGTTCAGGTTATTCATACCCATAACTGTTGTGAGGGAGCCTAGGAACAAATACTCTGAACTTTGCTGCCTGTTTATTGTTTGCTGGGCATTTTCCAAAGCATCTGAGATCCTTACAGAGCAAAGGATCTGCATAGAATCCCATGGATTCCAACACCCAACTAGTGCTGTCTTTACAGCAAGCCTATCTCACTCTGGCCTTCCTGTCCTCCTGAGACAGTGGCTGCAGAGAAATCCCTGTTTCACTTTTCTCTGTTAAGTTAGCGTGCGATCCCTTCCCTACTGCTAATTCCTACTTCCCTGATTTATACTTCTCCTTGGTCTTGTTTCCTGTGCTGGCAGTAGTTAGACTCTCCCGCAGCATGGAGTCATCGTGGCTAATGCCACAGCAACCCATCTCTGCATCAGTGTGTTCACTGGAGTGCATTTTCCCTTGCTCTGGACTTCTGCTCTCCCAACGAGATGCTGCCAGCAGTGTCTGAATGGCTCACAACAGTGAGGTCATCACCCTAGCGAGAGCTTTGGATTTCGGTGTCAAGGGGAGCCGGGTGCAAGAAGGTACTAACTTGAGGGGGCATCTCACGTCGAAAGCAGCAACTCCTGACACGTTTTCTCCTTGAGAATGGAAATCTTCTGAACGTTGGGATTCTAAGTCGATGCCAGCAGGTGATTTCGGTCTGCAAACCAGTGCTCAGCACATGTGTTTGGCTAGGGGGCTGCCTTTTGATCTGCTGCGTATAAATACATCCCAGACGTGCGCACACAAAGCAGTTACTTGTACGTGAGAGCGGAGGAGCCAGGCTAAGGTACGGATCTGACATCTGCCCTGTCATTCTTGCCTGCCCTAAGTCAGGACTTCTTAAAGTCATTGGTGCCTGTAGCTGGGTGGCTCTCTAGAACGAAGCCCAGCGATGTGCAGCATCCTGGGTTTGTTGGTGTTACTGCTCTTGAGACACATCAGCTACAGGCTGCCTGAGGTCCTCGGTGAACTTGGGTCTGGTTTCACAGCGAGAAGGTCCTCTTCCAGCCTGTTGGCAAAGCCCTCGCAGCTCCTACCACCCTTGCAGCCCCTGTGTCTAGGCAAATGAACAGAGTATACACAGCTGATTATTAAGAAGGTAAAGAGAGCACTTGATCTTGGTGTGGAGGTACCCACAAGATGATCTGGGAGGGGGTGTCTTTCATCTCAAAACAAAGGTGTGCAGGATCCAGTGGCTGAAAACTGAAGGTATTAAAAACAAAACGTGGGTCTATTGTTTTAGCAGAGAGGGTTATTGGTGTTGGAGTGCTCCCAAGGCGGGTGAGAAATGGTCCTTTGGAGTATTTGCATGAAAATGAGCTGTTTCTTGAGAAGTTACGCTCTCTGTGGGACACACAATACTGGAGGCTTGGTGGGCTTCACGTTCTGACTTCTTAATGGTGGGAATGCAATGAGACGATTGCAACATCCATAAAGCTTCCTGAGCCTGTTGCTTCCCTTTTGATGGAGCCAGGCTCTGCTCAAGGGCATCTGGTGACAGGACAAGGGGCACTGGGTGCCAGCTGGAACAGAGGAGGTTCCCTCTCAATCTCAGCAGGACCTTCTTCCCAGGGAGGGTCCCAGAGCACTGGACCAGGCTGCCCAGGGGGGCTGTGGAGTCTCCTTCTCTGCAGAAGTTCCAGCCCCGCCTGGCTGTGTTCCTGTGCACCTTGGTCTGGGTGATCCTGCTGTGGCAGGGCGATTGGACTGGATGATCTTTCCAGGTCCCTTCCCATCCCTAAGGATTCTATGATTCTATGTTTTAGGGGTTCCTTTTGTTTTTATTTGTGGCTGATCCTCCATGCAGGAGTGAGGGAAGGATAGTTTCTATGACAGAACTGTGTGATCCCAGATACCAGCTGCCTCATTCCCCGTGGTGCTGAGCCTCTTTATCACACTTTTCAGGGCATTGAGACCATTTAAGCCTTTAAGATTCAGTGATGCCTTGGCTTAAGGTCACTGTCTGAGTCCACCAGTAGACAGTACCTTGCTGAATTGGACTCGTTAAGGCTTCTCACTGTCATCTTGTTTCTCTGACATCACTTATTTGGCTCATAGAATCCTTAGGGATGGGAAGGGACCTCAAAAGATCATCCAGTCCAACCCCCCTACCTCAGCAGGACTTTACTGGAGTGGCCACTGTCCTGCTAGCCCATGGTATGTTTGAGAGCATAATTCCAGGCTTTGTGAGAGCAGCACGTTTGTAAGGCAGCAGCCCCTCTGTAATCTGCCGAGGGGAAAACACGTTCGGCGGGCAGCAGGGATTCCATTTTTCAGGATCCAAGGTTTAAGACAGGCTTAAAGGATTCTTATTCCAAGTGTTTTCCCAGCGCACGCGGCTCACTTCTGACAGGACCCAGGTGGTTAAGAAACCAGCATGAAGAAGAAAAGCTGTTTCTCTTCTCTTCACAACAAATGGTTCAAGTGTCTGCTATTCCATTCAGAGAGGAAACCTGCTGCAGTCATGTCCCCTGAAATAAACCGGGCAGCATTTCCAGCTGCCAACACTCCTGCCTATTACGTCAAGGCCCCGTGAAGTTTAAAGTATAGAGAGGTAATATATTGGGGGGGGGGTTATTTTCAGTAATCCCAGGGTAAATATTGAGTAGACGGCGTTTCTGCTTGGCGCATTAAAAAGCAGCCTGAGTTTGAACAGCCTGCGAGTGCACTTCGGGGAGCTGGGGAAGTGTCGTTTGGCCACGAGCTAAGCCCAGGAGCTGCCATTTTGCAGATGGAGCAGGAGGGAAAGGCGTTTGGCCTCGTAACTTCCCAGCTACTGCAAATATCAGCTGGTGAATATTTATGTTATGACTGGCAGAGACCCGAAAGGCAAACGGCGAGGAGGGGGAGGAGAGGAGAGGAGAGGAGAGAGGAGGGAGAGAGCTCAGCTTAGGAAAATGGTTGTCTGAACTCTGTGGGATTTCTTTACCAACACTTTCCATGCTTGAACAGTAGCTGCTGAATGAAATCATTATGGACTGAGCCTCTGCACAGGAAAACAAGGTTTGTCAAGGCTCTGTTCGTTAGCACCTCATACTGTGTTTGAACCTTGGACGGACGCTGGGTCCTGTGAAGGGAAATATTTTTTCCCTTCAAATCAAAGCCACTGAAAAGCCAGCCAGTGGTCTTTTGTTCAGTCCTTGCTGGGATAGGATTAATTGTAGAGCAGGAGCTCAACATTAGGAGAAGAGGGGGGTCAGGCAGTAAAGTGCAAGGTGGCCTCGATATTAAGGAGGTGCTGCTGCAAGGCAGACTGAGACAGCAGAGATGGAAAGGGTTAAATTAGAGGTGCCACTGCTGAACAGTGCTTGCCTGTGCCTGGCTGTGCTGGTGTCTGTGGGCTCGTGCCAGGAGCTCAATTGAAACTGGACCTCTGTCTGCAAGTGATAAGCAGAGGGGATGAAGGGAAACACAAATTGACTTCCTTGGGCATAGAGCTGGAAGAATCATGGAATCATGGAATTCTTAGGGATCGGAAGGGACCTCAAAAGATCATCCAGTCCAATCCTCCTGCCACAGCAGGATCACCCAGACCCAGTGGCACAGGAACACAGCCAGGCAGGTCTGGAACGTCTCCAGAGAAGGAGACTCCACAGCCCCCCTGGGCAGCCTGTGCCAGTGCTCTGGGACCCTCCCTGGGAAGGAGTTCCTGCTGATATTGATAGGGAACCTCCCCTGTTCCAGCTTGATCCTAAAAGCCAGCTATACCTCCCTCTCTGTGCAGGTTGTCAGCACAAGCACTTGTTGTATTTAATCACTGAAGGCAGCAGACGTTAGGGCAAACCAAGGATGCTTTCTGCTAGACACCACTCCATGAGTAACGCCTGTGTTTCAGCAGCCTCTGCTGCTACCAGGTTGCTTCGTTTCCTAGTTGGATTTTAAGGAAGCCAAGGTGCAAGTGTCCTTCCTCTATGCAAAATAATTTCCAAGTGATGTATTCCCTCCTGTTTGTATTATCTTAAATCATTTGCCGAGAGGTGGTTGCGATGGGGAGGGGAGGGAGGGGAATCCAAATCTCTTCCTTTTGCCTTCACCAGGCTGTAAATTCACAGCAAGGAGTGACTTTGGGTAAAGTTCATGAACATGACTTCACTGTTGGGATAAATCAAGCCCAGGAAGGAAACTGGCTGAAGTAAGTAACTGCTGAAAGTCAGCTGGAGCTCAGTGAAGGGATGGCCGGCTGCGGGTGGCCAGGCTTAGCAGAGGACCACAAGGTCAGAAAGCAGCAGCAGCTCGGGACTTCATGAAGTGCTAGAGGCTTTAAGGGCAGGCAGGCTGGGTGAGAGGTGTAGAGGAAACACAAGTGACTAGGGTGGTTTGGCTGCTTGAGAAAAACACTCCCTGGGGGCTCTGCAGCAGTCACCAGGCTCTGCCTTAGAGGGACAGGGAGAAACCTGGGTTTTGCCTATTGCAGCATCACAGAATAATCCCGGTGGGAAAGGATCTCCTAGATCACCGAGTCCAACCATCCCCACATCCACAGAAACCTCAATACCTGAGAGACTGACAGACACAGCCTGACCCCCTCCCTGCTGCCACTCGAGCAGGGCTGAAGCACCATGGCTACAGGGTTCTTCAATACCTCCAGGCAGGGGGACTCCACCACCTCCCTGGGAAGGCCCTGCCAGTGCCCGACCACTCTGGCTGCGGGGAATCTCTGCCTCAGAGCCAATCTAACCCTCCCCTGCCTCAAGCGCAGACCAGTGCCTCTGCTTCTGCTCCTCCTGGCTGATGGGGAGAGGCCCTTGTGTGCAGCTGAGACACCAGCAGATGGGGATGCAGTACAAGTATTTCATTCCATGGGCAAGGAAAACTTGGACAGCTGCTCATAGAATCCCAGAGTGTATCGGGTGGGCAGGGATCCCTAAAGGTCACCTAGTCCAGGGGTTGATTGCCTCGGCTCCCTGCAATCTCTGAGGGGAACCATCTGCCCAGGCAGTCCTGGGCAAGTGGATACTGGGTGGGCTCCTGCCCTACAGACAGACAGACAGACAGACAGACATCTTACTCTTCTTTCTCTCCAAACAGGCGAAGTAGTTTCTCATACAGAGCATCTTCTGGATTGATCTTTGCTCACACAAGAGCAGTGTAGGTATCACTTGGGCAGTGGCCATGGTTCCCTCCTTCCTTGTCGCTTTCAGTGACACCAGGACGGTGCCCACAGCATAGAGAGGAGGTGCCTGGGGCACCCGGATTTCCTCTAAGATTTAAAGAAACCCTGAAAAAACCCGAAGGAGCAGCGGTGAGTCGGTGCCTGGCTCAGTCCAGAGCCTTCTGTCTCCTCCTGGACTGTCTGACACTTACCCTGTCAGATCATAGAATCCTTCAGGCTGGAAAAGACTCCTCGAGATCACTAAGTCCAACCAATAACTCTACCAAGTCCAGCACTAAGGTAGCAGAGCTTCTGGGAGAGGTGGGATTCAGAACCATGAGCAAGGAGGGCATGTGGATGCGCAAGGCATGGCAGGGTAAACCTGGACTCACATGGATGAGCAGGCAGCAGCAGCCAGGGCAGGGAGAAATGTGCTCGGGGAGGGACCCGACAGCGCTGCACAGCTGGCTTTGTTCTACCACCAAGCTGGGAAGTTGAAAAGTTATTTGACATACAAGTGATGTGCTGGGAGAACTGGCACGTCCTGCTTAGGGATGCTCAGGGCACTGTGTAAATGGAACTTCTTTCCCTCACACCCCTTCCCCTTCTGTTTTGTTGGATGGCTTAATATCACACTAGTGGAAGGGAAGAGCAACCATACACTTGGAGTGTAGAGTGTCTTCCCTGATCCCTGTGGCACCAGAATGTACCAGAGTGAGCTGAGGACAGAGGAAAAACCCGGCTGCTCTCTGTCTTTTCATTGCTGGAAGCAAAAATGGGGGTGAGGGGGGTTATTTAAGTGCAGAGGTTGCACGTGAGAAGGCTCTCTGTTTGGTCATAAAAGAAATCAACTGGAGCAAGCAGGAGAGCTCCAGTGTGATTCACTGGGCAGCAGAGGAGTAAGTGGACTGGAGAGGGGGCCTTGGTGCAGATAGAGTCAAAGGCCAACAGCATCCTGGGGGGGAACAGAAGGTTGGTTAGCAGATCAAGAGAGGTTCTTCTCCCCCTCTACTCTGCACTGGTGAGACTCCATCTGGAGCACTGTGTCCAGTTCTGGGCCCCTCAGTTCCAGAAGGACACAGAGCTGCTGGAGGGTGTCCAGCGTAGAGCAATGAAGAGGGTGAAGGAAGTAAGAACAGCTCCCTGATGAGGAAAGGCTGAGGGAGCTGGGACTCTTCAGCTTGGAGAAGAGGAGGCTGAGGGGGGACCTCATTCCTGTCTCTAAATCTGTGAGGGGTGGGTGTCAGGAGGATGGAGCCAGGCTCTTCTCAAGAGCATCTGGTGATAGGACAGGGGGCACTGGGTGCCAGCTGGAACAGAGGAGGTTCCCTCTCAATCTCAGCAGGACCTTCTTCCCAGGGAGGGTCCCGGAGCACTGGCACAGGCTGCCCAGGGGGGCTGTGGAGTCTCCTTCTCTGGAGACATTCCAGCCCCGCCTGGCTGTGTTCCTGTGTGACTGGGTCTGGGTGATGCTGCTGTGGCAGGGGGATTGGACTGGGTGATCTTTCAAGGCCCCTTCTGATCCCTAATGATTCTATGTTTTGCAGCAGAATGGCCAATACTGCTGTTTGTCAGCTCTGGATTCATTACCTGACCAGCAAGACCTTCATTTGTAAGACAGATCTTTGGCTTTAAGAAGCCTGTACTTGTGGTACAGGAGTCGATAACAAGGTCAACCTCCACAGAAGTGTTTGAGGTCAGGGCATTAGGCATCTAGCTGGCAGATTTGGCCCTGATTTTGTGCAGTCACTGAAAAAAGAAACCCAGTTCTGTCTGAGAGCTGAGTTCTGACCTCAGGGAAGCTGAATGTTATACCCTGCTTCGGGATGTGACACACACAGATGTTACCCCTGAAACAGGGCAAAAGCGAAGCAGATGGATCTACTTTGGAGAGGAGTGGAGGTTTTTTCTGGGAGCCCATGAACTTGAGCAGGTCTCCATACACACCTCCCATCCAGGAAAAGTTGTGTGGTCTGAGGTTTTTCTGCAGCTCCACTCAGGGTAGATTCATGCTGAAATGGAAGCCCAGCAGGGCAAAAGCCAGGTGTTTAGGATGTGGCTGAAGCAGTGACTCAGTAGGTGGTACACTTCCTTCTCTGTCAACATGGAACAAGTGCCCTTGTGTGGTAACCGGGATGGGTTATTTCTTGGCTGGTGTGGAAAAAACCAAGGTCACTACTAAAACTGCGGGACTTGTACAGGAAGGTTCTCTGTAGTGAAAGGGGAATTAGGCTCAGGATCGCTTGAACCAAGAAAACTCAGCACCCTTTTAAAANAAGGGGGAGCTCTCCCTGCTCACTTTCAAATGGAAGCATGGAGTGAGCACCAGAGCTACCTGGAAGGGCTCAGGTGAACTTGAAGTTGGGATCTCAGTGGGGTGCATTAGAGGAGTGAAACCTGTCCAGTCTCTGAGCAGGTTTGTGGTCAGGGTGGATCATGAAACACTGGCATGTTTACCAGAATCACAGAATCCTTAGGGATGGGAAGGGACCTCAAAAGATCATCCAGTCCAATCCCCCTGCCACAGCAGCATCACCCAGACCCAGTGGCACAGGAACACAGCCAGGCGGGGTGGAACCTCTGCAGAGAAGGAGACTCCACAACCCCCCTGAGCAGCCAGTCCAGTGCTCCGGGACCCTCCCTGGGAATTCCTTCTGATATTGATATTTGAACTTGAATTCATTGGATTTTATGCTGCCTTTGCAAGTTGCTAGTCCTCTGGGGACCGATGTGACCTGCCAGCAGGGTAGGAGAAGTGTGGATATTAGTCTGCCAGTTCAGCTGTGACACAGCTGGGCTTGTGTGTCTGGGAGGGGAGAACTGGATTCAGTTGTACCTCTAGGCTGTGCCTTTGGGTTAGCAAGAGCTAGTCTTGATGGTACTGAGCCATTCAATGCCTGCTCCAGTGCTCAGACCCTGTAGAGAGGCTCGGGAGCCATCCCTCAGGCGCTCAGGGATCTCCCTGCAGCAAGCGGGCAGATGCAGGAATCAAACTGTAGATCCCCCAGTTTGAAACCTCTCTGAAGAGCTCGCAAATGGCCAAAGCTTGCCTGACTTTGACTCTGCTTTAGGAGAAAAAAAAGAAGTAAAAATCACCTCTTGGAGCAGTGAGGATGTTTATTTTCATCTGAAATGTTGTTATTTCAAAGGGTATTTTCTTAGCGACTGAAAAAGGAACTGGAAATCCCATATTATTTCTCCTTTCCTCCCTCAGCCAGGTCCTTTCCCTGCCCAGAGTTTTATCTGGTGTGAGCAGAAGGCTCCCTAGATCGACTGTGAGATGTTTGAGGGCAGAATGTTTTGGTGCTGTCTGCCACCTGGCCCGAGCATAGCTGAGAGGGCTGCTGAGATGGCATTTCCATCGCGGATGGCACAGGTCGTCGTTTTCTTTTCCAAGCTCTGCTTTAAAGGATGAGAGGAAAATCTTAGGGATTTTCATTGTGAAATGGAAGGAATGGCACTTCTGACAGAAGCACTTTGGCTACAGAAATAAACGGAGGGGTCTCGCTGCTCTATGCCTGTTGCCACAGACGTTAAGTGTTTAATTGAGTCGTTTCAATTGGGGGGCGACTGCACCTACAGCTTGGAATGAAAGAGCAAAATTTGGAGTGAGGATTAAGTTAAAAGCTTCTCTGAGATCACTTTGCACTTCAAATCTGCTCTGGTGTAGCCACAGAAACCAAACCATCACTGACTCTGATTCTATGGCTCCTGTACCTACAGAGTTAAAATTGACACAGGCTCTTTGTCTTGCTAGAAAGATCTCAGGACATCTTTTAAGCAGAAGGGTTTGAACATCCTTGTCTGAGATCTGTGTTTCTTATTCCAGGAGAAATAGCATCTACATTCCAGCCCCGCCTGGCTGTGTTCCTGTGCGACTTGGTCTGGGTGATCCCGCTGTGGCAGGGGGATTGGACTGGGGGATCTTTCGAGGTCCCTTCCCATCCCTAAGGATTCTATGGTTTATTTACTTGGTTTTTTACTCCATGGCACTACGTAACATGACAGGATGTCATTTCAGGAAAAGGTGCTATTTCTTTCTGAATGCTTCCATGGCCTCACTGGTTCACAGATTCAGAGATTCCTAGAGTGGTTCAGGTTCAGGAAGGGATCTTAAAGATCATCTAATTCCAACCCCCCTGCCATCAGCAGGGACACCTCCAACCAGACCAGAGTGCTCAAGTCCTCAGTCAATCTGCCCTTGAACACTGCCAGGGAGGGGGCAGCCACAACCTCCCTGGGCAACCTGGTCCAG
>VZRI01013854.1:111910-127432 GCA_013397515.1 Upupa epops | reverse complement strand
TGTGGAGTCTCCTTCCCTGCAGACATTCCAGCCCCGCCTGGCTGTGTTCCTGTGCGACTTGGTCTGGGTGATCCCGCTGTGGCAGGGGGATTGGACTGGGGGATCTTTCGAGGTCCCTTCCCATCCCTAAGGATTCTATGGTTTATTTACTTGGTTTTTTACTCCATGGCACTACGTAACATGACAGGATGTCATTTCAGGAAAAGGTGCTATTTCTTTCTGAATGCTTCCATGGCCTCACTGGTTCACAGNCCATCCCCTCTGCTCCTACCACTCCAAGCCCTTGGAAACAGCCCCTCCCCAGCTTTCCTGTAGCCCCCTTCAGGGACTGGAAGGCTGCTCTAAGATCTCCCCAGAGTCTCCTCTTCTCCAGGCTGAAGACCCCCCACTCTCTGAGCCTCTCCCTGTAGCAGAGGTGCTGGATCCATCCTCCTGCCCCCCACCTCCTTGTAAGCTTTTGCATTCAGGATAGACGGGAGGAAAGGAGCACGCGTGCCTTTACTGTAAGAGACTCGCTGGAGTAGCGTTTCCAGTACAACCTCTGTACTGCCTGTGTTCGAAAAAGAGGGAGTAGGAAAATACCTGGAATGATACCCTGGTTAGTCATGAGCTGAGCAACAAAGCCTGAGGAAAGTTTTCGCTGAAAGTGCTTACTCACTGCTGCTGTTCTGTTATGATTTCTCACTGGAGGCTTAGCTGGGGATTAGTGGTCCAGAGACACCCCGGGAATGAGTACAGAGGGAAACAGTGTCCCAGTTAGACTTGGGCTTCTGGGCAATGAGCACCTGGTGGTGATGCTGGAAACCTTTCCCAGGGGATTTTTTGAAAGGAGGTTGTGGAAAGCTGGGAGTCGGTCTCTTCTCCCAAGTCACTGGTGATAGAACAAGAGGAAATGGCCTCAAGTTGTGCCAGAGGAGGCTCCAATTAGACATCAGGAAAAAAGTCTTCATCAACAGAGTGCTCAGGTATTTGAACACTGTGAGAGGGAGGTGCTGGAGTCACCATCTCTGGAGGGATTCAAAAGATGAGTCTTGGAAACCTGGTTTAGTGGGCATGGTGGTGTTGGATTGATGGTTGGACTTTTGATGATCTTGGAGGTCTCCTTCCAACCTTAATGATTCCATGATTCTGTAGAGATAGCTTTAGATGGAGGAATTTCCTACCAGCTCCACATAGAATCACAGAATCCTTAGGGATCAGAAGGGACCTGGAAAGATCATCCAGTCCAATCCTCCTGCCACAGCAGCATCACAGAGACCAAGTCACACAGGAACACAGCCAGGTGGGTCTGGAATGTCTCCAGAGAAGGCTGGAGAGAAGTGCCCGGCTGCCCAAGGAGGTTGTGGAGTCTCCTCTGGTACCTGTGGTTACCATGGCTTTTTTCCTATGCAAAGAGACTTTGCTCATTTGATGCTATCATGTAGGTCAAGCCAACTCCATTTCCAGAGGCCTGGGCTGCAGAGACCATGACTGAGATGAGCAGCAGCCTCACTATCCCTATCCTTTAGCCTCCTTAATCTCTCATGCTTTTGCTCAGTGACAAAATGCTCAGTGTGCGGTGTCACCGGTCTCTGGGCTGCTCAAACCCAGTAGGTCTCCCACCTTTCCACGAGGTGCTTATCCTGCCACACGTTCTGTGCTGTTTACCACACGAGTCACAGATGGTAACCTTGATTTGAAAACCCCGCTGTAATAAATTCAGCAGACCAGGTTTGGGCCAGGACTGAGTGGCTGCAATCGTACAATTGACTATTATGGAAAACACATCAGCCAACCTCATCCCTTAGCAGAGGGCAGCAGTGGTTCCATCCCCTCACACACAAAGCTTTTGTTATGTCTTCCTCGCGCTCCGACTCTCGTCTCTTCAGTGCATTTATTTCCAAAAGCAAAACAAAGAGTTCATCCTCCTTGGCAGTTGGGATACTTCAGCTTGGATTTCCCTGTTACACAATTCACCTACCAGCCAGGCGAACGGTTTGACCCCAGGGCTCTTTTCAGATGCCTTCAGCACTCTGTTGCTAGCGCAGCGTTGAACAAGAGGGAACTGTGAGGCAGAGCCTAGGGATCGGGCTGCTCCCCCACACTGAGGGACCCAAGGCCGCTCATTTGGAAATGGTTTTCTGTGGAGTTTGGCATTTTGTGGTTAAGGTTTGGGTTCTAGCATTGTTACGCTTGGAGGAAAACTGTTTTTATGATAGGTTTTGGAAAACATTGCTAGATATTTTTATTGTGGGTTTTGAACATAATTAGAGTACTCTTGGCACCGCTCGGTTAGGTTTTACAGACATGGACAGACATAAATGCATTCTTTATGCTCACTGTGATGAAACTGGCGAGGGGGGAAGACACTCAATGTGAGTCCCACAGCTGTTTATCTGCATCCTGCCTGTTTACAGCACATCCAGGCTCCTACCAGATGTAATGAAATCAATCATCCTAGCAACAAAGAGCTCCCTTTTCTGTCAGATGTGCCCCAAAACCACTGACTCTGGCTCGGTGTGCAGAATGAACACCTTCCTGCCCTGCAGACAGACTGGAAGTCCTGGTACCTTGCAAGATGTGCACTAGGGACGGATTTTCTCTTTCCAGGAAACCCTTACAGATCTTCGCTTTCTAGGGAGCTGTGTGATGCCACTTCCTTATCGGTTTGACCACTCCGTTTAGATGGATTTGAAGGGTTTCTTTTTCTCTTCCCAGGAAAAGAAAACAGCATTCAAAGAAGCTTAGCAAGGGGAAATCATAGAATAGAGTAGGGACCTTGAAAGATCATCCAGTCCAATCCCCCTGCCTCAGCAGGATCACACAGATGAAAAGAATGAGTCTTCTGCACCAGCTCCTCTGCCAACCATTTGGTTTCTCTGAGAGTGCATTTTTGACATTTAGTAAGAATTATTTAGCATTTGAGGATCTCAAGGCTCTGACCAAGACGGGAGGTTTGTTAGACACTACACCCTGCACATGTAGGGACAGCTCTGCTCATCGTACTTGCGAAGAGTGGGAGCAGAAATAAAGACAAACCCCATTCATTCCCATAGGGGGATGATGGAAGGAGTCAACCAGCAGGTCACTGGCACAGCCAAGGGTAAAGCCCAAGTGTGCTGACTCTTACTAAACTGCATGTCCTTTAATGGCAGCCAGAATGCTGCAATGGTCTGGGGTGGGAAAGATGAAGCTAAAACCCCATGTTCTGCTTTTTGTGAAGCTGCAGTAATCACGGTTTATCAGTAGCCATGACAGAACTGCCCTCTGTTGCCTTTGCCTGTTGAATTCTCTTCTACATCCAAATTTCTTGGTGGGTCTTGACTACTCAGATACCCTCCATTTCATCTTTTGTCTTTGCATGGTGACTATAGAGTCTGATAGTCTGTTTTGTGGGTTTATATCTTTCCAGTGAGAGCAATAGATGAAATGAAGCATCTTTAAGTGCTGCAGCCTGGCAAATGATTCTTTCCAGAGAAGTAGGACAGATATCCTGCCTGTTGTCTCACAGACTTCACATACTGGCACGTGACCCATACAGTGGTTGCCACAGTCTTTGATTTGAATTGCTTTGCCAAGTCTGAGAAAGGCTGGGGTATCTGCAGTGCTCGTCGTGTTCCCTGTAGGAGAAGGATAAATAATACAATGAGTATGGTAACAAAGCTCTCTGCATGCTGGCTCCCAAGACATACTGCCTGGGTAAGAACTAACAGGCTCAGGCTATGATAGGAGTGTTGGACTCAGATTCATTCTCCTGAACAATGAGTTGATTGAACTTTTACCATTTACCACTGAGACCTGGATTTATGTGTTTACCCTCGTTTCTATGTCAGTACGTCAGTGCTTAATGCAGATCAGTTGCCTCTGAAGCAGACAGGAATGATCAGATTTCCTCTTTACTGATGGGTGAACTGGAGCCACAGAAAGACTTCATGATTTGTTCATGCAGCCAGCCAAGATGAAACAAGGGATTCCCAATTCTCAGTTTGTTGTTCTAGAGGTTGGTGGAGTCTTTTTTCCATTCCCAAGCAGTAATGCCTCTCCTAAACCCATTAAGAACACTCCTTCCTATTCTGTATTCCAAACTAGCACAAACTGTACCGATCTGACCCCAGTTGTGAGGCTATAAATTTAATTTACAAGGTCATTTATATGGGAGGAGAAGCAGTGTCAAAATACAGGAATCTATGCAAAGAGCAAACAGAAGAGGCACAGATATCATAACCCCTATAAAATCTCTCCACATGTAATTTGTGTCGGAACAGTTGCTCCAAGATCAGAAGGAAATCTGTTGCTTTTGGCAAAACTGGTAATTCTACAGCTCAGTAGTTATTAGGGCCTCTGCGTGATACTTTCTGAGCTATGGATTTATCTGAAATGCTTGGTGTTTTGCAGCCCTCAGTCCTGTCGAGAAGTGTGCCTTAGCATGATTCAGTTCTGCTCTTCTAACAACGTTAAAATTTACAACGGCCTGGCAAAAGATGAAAGGGTAGTGTGACAGCAAATGTAAAGACCAACTCAGTCTGCCAGGGCAAGTGGAAGGGTCCAGAAGAAAATGTCAGCTGGGTGTTGACTTTAGGCATTCCGTGTTTAACTCCATCTGTCATCGAATCATAGAATCATTCCGCTTGGAAAAGACCCTTGAAATCCTCAAGGCCAGTGAGCCCGTCCTTGCTCGAACACTCTAACACCGAAACCTTCTTTCCATCCCCGTTCAGCTGGGTGCTGTAGCGCAGCCATCTCTAAAACAATTGAAGATGGAGATGGAAACGAGCACATTAAAGCGATCAGACCTGAAAAAATATCAGTGCTATGGCTACAGGAACAGCTGGACTGAAGGGTCTATATAAACATATAAAGCTCTCTGGTTGTAGCTGCTGATGCGGACAACTACGCAACGAACAGACCACCTCTGTGTGGTAGCTGCTCAAAGTGATGGCAATCAAAACAGGGAAGTTTTAAGTTGTGGACCCATAGGGCTCATTTGGAAGCTAATAAAGACACTTACAGCTGCTCTCCTGTGCAACTGAGGACAGCGAGCTGAAGAATAAGATCTTATTGGGAAAAGGATCTGACCGTGCAAGGTCTTCTAAGATCTAATTGATCTTAGAATCACAATTTGATGCCACTGGGAGGAACAACTCGTGCTGAAGTGGAGTTCCTAAATCCCAGCGAGAGGGCAAATAGAAACCCACGAACAACTATGGAAACCATGGGAAACTATGGACAGTGTCTGCTCTCTCAATGTTGATCATTTTTTGCAGATACTTGGATGCTACCAAAATGTGGTACTGTAAAATGCAGGGAGAGAACTAGAACAGAGCATAAAAAGCACGGCAGAACCAGGTATCCTGCCAGCAGAGGTTGAGGTTTGGGTCAGCACTTTGTCTCCAGGTTCAGCTTTCCTCAGGAACGTAGTGTGCATCTCAAGGAAAGGGATCCAGGCATGAGTCGAGTCTTCCTCTGAGGTTTATCACAGAATCACTGAGTTGTCAGAGTTGCAAGGACCCCTAGATATGATTGAGTCCAATCCCCTGTTAGAGCAGGACTGCCTAGAGCACAGGATCAGCAAGCTAGGGAGAGAATGGTCGATTCCTATTGATCTGCAAGGCAAACCAGAAGGGACATGAACACACGCTTAAGCTGTGCAATAGAACTGAGAGAGGAGTTAAAACAGGGGATTGTTTAGGGTGAAATGTGAACAGAACACTCAGAGCAAGAAAACTCAGAGAGAACTGTCCTCTAGTCAGCATCAAACTCCATGATTAACATAACAGGACGTGGACAACTATAGAGAGAGGTTCTTCTCCCCCTCTACTCTGCAATAGTGAGACTGCATCTGGAGTTCTGTGTCCAGTTCTGGGCTCCTCAGTTCCAGAAGGACACAGAGCTGCTGGAGGGTGTCCAGTGTAGAGCAATGAAGATGATGAAGGAAGGAGAGCAGCTCCCTGATGAGGAGAGGCTGAGGGAGCTGGGTCTATTGAGCTTAGAGAAGGTCTCAACGACAGGTAAGTTGAAAAGAGAAGGTGAAGTGCTCCTTGTTTAACTGTGTGGGCAAACACTGGGCTAAACTCGGTGCTCTGGGCATGCTCCAGTATTTCTTCTCCAGCTGCTGGAAAGATGAGAAAGCTCTAGGCTGTTTTGGAAAGTGGAGTTGTGACTTAAATGTCAGAAATAACAAATTTAAAAAGTGTGAATGGATGAATGAATGGGATGAAATGATGGACTGGCTCATAAACTTAACAGTTACTCACCTGGTTTCCTTCACAGTATAGAGTCACCTTCCTCCTTTCAGCGTCAGGGTTTGTTGTCACATGTAGTTAACAGTCTAATTAAATAAACACAGGTTTATGTGTTTGGGTCTCTATGTTAAAAGTGAAGAGATATACCTGTCTGACCTGGCCTTGTGTCACCTGGGACCCATCAGTCAAAGGCTTTGCTTTACAGAACCTTTGTTTAGATAGCAATTCACGAGATTTACAGAGGAGATAAATCAGACCGGACCCCAAACCACACAGTCTCCTTTGCTTGTCTTAAGGGTGAAAGAGGAAAGGACCATTTATGAATGGATAGAGGACTGGATGGGAACTGAGCTCTCACTCCACCACTCATTCCACGCATGACTGGTTTCGGCTGCACGTATGTATATATGAGCTGGAGACTTCTAACTGTGTTGTATTCAGTGCAAGCACAGGCACTCAGAAAGCTGCTGATTTAATAGCTCTTGAACTCTGTGGAGATTCTTCAATGGAGGAGGAAGCACCTTTGGAATAAAAGGGTTCATTTCAGTTGGTTTTGGGAGAAGAGAGCTTCAGTGGCAGCAAACGTTCGGTAATAGACTGGATTGTTTTTATTGTGTTTAAAAAGAAGAAAAGCCTCTGTTTGGAGCTGTTATTGTCGCTGTGCAATGGAAAGGTCAAGGCTGATGCTGTTGCTCCAGCAGAACCCTTTTCAAAGCCAATGGAGTTTTGCCTGAGAAAATACTGGATAAAAACATGCACAAATGTCAGCATTGGGATTGTATTCAGGCACTGGCTGAGAGAGTTCCAGAAAAAGCTCCAAATGCTATCCTTACAGGGCATTTCTACGTAAGAAAGACTGGGTGATAACCTCAGTTTACAAACTCTTACAGAAGTGAAACGAGCAGTGTAATTAATGGCTCTGTTCCCTAGAGGTCCTAGTTATGAAAGTGCTACTAAGGGTTACTTCGCCTGTAGTCCAGCTGCAGTGCCTCTATGCCAATGCACACGGCATGGGCAATAAACAAGAGTTAGAGGTTTGTGTTTGCCTGCAGGGCTGTGACCTCACTGGCATCACTGAGATACGATGGGATGGCTCCCGGGCTGTCGAAATCAAGTGGTATCAGCTTTGTAGAAAGGACAGGCAGGGAGGACAAGGAGGGGCTGTTGCCCTCCATGTCAAGGACCAGCTGGAGTGCGTGCAGCTCCACTTGGTGAAGGGTGAGGAAATGACTGAGAGCTTGTGGGTCAGGGTGAAAGGGAGGGAGAGCAGTTGACATTACAATGGGGGTCTGCTAAAGCCATCTGACCAGGTGAGTGAGGCCCCTTATAGACAGATAGGATTGGCTTCATGTACACTAGCCTGGGTTCTCAAGGGGGACTTGAACCACCTTGGCATCTGTTGGAGGGTCAATACAGAGGGGCACAAGCAAACCAGGAGATTCCTAGAGTGCATTGGTAACTTCATCCTCCAGATGGCAGAGGAGCCTACAAGGAGAGGTGCTATGCTGGACCTTGTCCTGACCAACAAAGAGGGGCTGGTGAGGAATGTGAAACTCAAGGGCTTGCTCTGTTAAATTCACAAGAAGACCTGTTTAGCAGTGACGGGTGTGACTGACTGTTAAAGCACTGGCTACAGCATTTCTTGTTTCTGTGCAGAGTTCCTAACTCGACCTTTGCAGAATCATTACTCATGGGCCAGAGAACGTATCTGTAAATCATAGAATCCTTAGGGATCTGAAGGGACCTCAAATGATCATCCAGTCCAATCCCCCTGCCACAGCAGGATCACCCAGACCAAGTAGCACAGGAACACAGCCAGGTGGGTCTGGAACATCTGCAGAGAAGGAGATTCCACAGCCCCCCTGGGCAGCCTGGTCCAGTGCTCTGGGACTCTCCCTGTGAAGAAGTTCCTGCTGATATTTAAATGGAACTCCTATACGATGTGCACAATGCAGTGCACTAGACTGAACAACAAGACATTAACAACAAACTTCTCCTAAGTTATTTTGGGAGGGAAACAGCTAAAAAGTTTACAAGCCCTTCCAAATAAATGTGAGACTACCTCAAGCTACTAACAAACAAAAGAGAAGAGAAGCAGATTTTCCAAGTAATTTATTTTACTGCTCAGCTCATTCCTGTCCAAAAGGTTGGGGAAATTAACAGTCACTTCTTGCTTTGGCAAGGTTAATTTCTGAAGAGGATGGATAGAGGATATTGACTTGACATTAATATTAATATGAATGATATTTTAAAGGGCTGGAAAGACCAAGCCAGATATTGTCTGTCCTTGAGGTAAAGCAGGACAGAGTCTCTGTAAGCGGCTATTTCCACTCACTATTTAAAAGGTAAGATACAGTAGAGAACATAAATATTGCTCCTTTCCATCACTAGATGAACTTCAGGCTCTTTGCTTTGTTGAGAAGTGCCTTGTTCACAGTGGACAGCATTCTAGCAGGCTAAAGATCTCTGCTCTGACAGATGACGGTGTAACGGGAGCCAACAAACAGAAGAAGAGAGAGCTGTTCAAAGCAGGAGCAAGGCTGCTTCCTTAACAATGAGGTTATTTAACAAGTTTGGAAAGATTTATCCAGAAGCACAGTGGATCCCCATCACCGGGAGCCTTTAAATCAAGAACAGATGTCTTTCTGATGACCATGGTTGTTGCTGCAGCAGGAGTTATAAGCTTTGAAATTCCATGGCTTGTGTCATCCAGAAATCCAGAGAAGATGATTGTGTTTGGTCTCTTGAGGTCTTCCCGTCCCTGCAAAGCATTCAGCTGGATTCCTTCTCGCAGTGTGTGCGGAAGACGAAAAGTCCCATTCCTCATATCTGGACAATAGATGACAAGTGGTTTCCACCGGGCTTACGGATCAGGTTTCCTTTAATTTTCCAGGCAGTGCACTAATTTTTCAAGGAATAAGGAGGCTGCCAAAGGACCTTTTGGTTATTTTACATTTCCACTCCTCCTCCTCGTTCTCCCCTACAAACAATGGATAAAAGTAGCGTCGTGGTCCAAATAAGAAACCCCCGTTTGCATTGAGCATCCCTTAAACGACAGTAACAAAAGGTTGCCTGGAAGGCTCGGAGTGCTCTGAGAAGAGCTTTGAAAGAAAACAGCTTTCAGCAGTTTGAAAGAAGAAAGGATTCCTTTGCAAATGGCATCTATTGACTGAGGTTGCCCATAATATTTATGCATAACCATAGAAACTCCATGAACAGCATCTCGGGGGCGCTTCCAAACTGCGTTGCCAGAACCAGTATAGCCGTGTGACCCTCCTGCTCTGATACACCAGGTAACGGCGGATGAAAGAGAAGCAAGAGAGGCATTCCCCCGCGGTCGTCTTCTGCTAACTGACCACCGTTATGCACCCACTTAGGGCAGACCATAGCGAATTAATGAAACCACAGAGTATCTCCACATATTCACTTGATGGCTGTGGTTTGAAAAAAAAAGCTGTAGCAGTACATAAACCAGGGGTGGGTTTTTTTTAACATTTCAACAGGCTCCTTGGCGACAGGAAAGGATGGAATAAAAACAGGAGGAAAACTGAAATGAAAATAAATAGATTATGTTTCCAATAATCCTACCAAATATGAAATTATCAGACTGTTAACTGCTTGTAAATCTGCCTAGAGTGGCTTGTGAAATGATTTTCACTACGACAGCGGGAACTTCTCTAACGCTACCATTGTGGCACCAAGTCAGCTGGGTAAGAGGCAGCGAGAATGGCATGAGTCTGCTGGGCAACCTGAGAACAAGGCAGCTTAACAATACAAACTCCTCTTTCCAAGCAGAGGAAGCAGCCTACTGATGTATTTATAGCCTGTGAACTTAGGAAATCCTACAGAGAGTACATCTGAGGACAATGCCGTGGCTTTACAGAGTCTAACCAGCAGATACGTCATTTTTGAGGAAGGTCATCAAGAACTCTTACTCAGCTGCTTATTAGAGTGTGTCAGAGCTCTACTGCCTGTAGTAGAAGCCATACTTTCCCAACACAACAGGTTTGCATCCATCCTTGCCAACCTCAACATCCCTCCCTGTCACATCCTATGCTTCCATAAATTGTCAGCTTGGTTTAGCTTGACAGAGCTGGTCTTTCAGCTGGTTTTGTTTCCTGGCGGGCTTGGGGCTTTGGTACTGGTAGGGAATAAAGGTTCTGTAGTGTATGAAGGGTACTTCCTCTGTAGGACTTTCTGTTGAGCCTCTGCATCAGACTGTGGCTTGGTGATAGCAAGGAGGGCTTCCTCTTTGGAAGAAGAAGGTAGCAGAAGGAGGCTGAGAGGGGACCTCATTCATGTCTATAAAGATGTGAAGGGAGGTGTCAGGAGGATGGAGCCAGGCTCTTCTCAAGGGCATCTGGTGACAGGACAAGGGGCACTGGGTGAAAGCTGGAACAGAGGAGGTTCCCTATCAATATCAGCAGGACCTTCTTCCCAGGGAGGGTCCTGGAGCACTGGCACAGGCTGCCCAGGGGGGTTGTGGAGGCTCCTTCTCTGGAGAAGTTCCAGCCCCACCTGGCTGTGTTCCTGTGTGACTTGGTCTGGGTGATCCTGCGGTGGCAGGGGGATTGGACTGGATGATCTTTCAAGGTCTTTCAGATCAAGGATGGTCTTTCTGATCCGTACTTGTTCTCTGATTCTGGTGAGTTGCATAGCCATACACATCAGGATTGGATCCAAGGAGGGGTTTTTATGGCACTGAGAAAAGAAAAATGCTAGACTGCAGAACTTACCGGAGCATTTCTGCCGGTAGCCTTAGCTGCAGAAGAGTTAGCAATGTTGACACGTGCTGTCATCTTCTGGCTTCACATCTACTCCAGTAGGATGAGAGACAGGAGTTCCATTCTGCAGACATACTGTTCAAGCTGTCTAGAGAAGATAGCAGGGCATCTGCTCACGTGTTAATGGCTTTGCTTTTAATCACAGAAAAGAAGGAATGGGTTTTCCAGTGTTGATTTCAGCGGGAACAGAAATACAGAGGCACTTCTGAAAGTCATGTCTGAGATTTATTTTAGGAATGTGACTTCAGGTTTTTCACCTCTATGCTGTGAAAACTGTCGAAAGGTGGAAAACCATACTAGGTCCTGGGGCAGGAGCAGGTACGACAGTTCCACCTGATTAATTCTGGAGGAAACCAGAGTGCCTTTACGCCGATGAAACTGCTCTGGAGTACATGAAGCCTGAAATAGTAAAGGAAAAGGAGTGAAACCTCGCTCTTGGACATAGAATTACAAAGAACTTCTTAATTTGTAAATCTAACTGATCCATTTCTCCAGGCTACCCAAAGGAATGGAGCTTTGTCTTCCAGTCTAATTGAAATGTATTACACAGTGCTGTTGCAAAGTAAAATGGCTTCAGGATCTCATTGAACAGAGAAAGTTTCCCAGGCTTTCTGTTCCCAGGCTGGTTTAATTTCTCGTCTCATGCTCAGTTTCACTTTCAGAGCGCCTGAAGTGTAGAAGTAATTTAGATTACAGCTGCATTCACGAGCTGATGGAACTGACTCTAATTCTTTGAAATTATGGATAGTGGAATTCTTCTCCCTTTACATTTCTCTGTGTCACATAAAGAGAGAAGACGCAACGATGCAGAAATAGCACCTGGCCCTCAGACCCTTGAAGACACCTCTGTGTTCGCAAGGCTGGAGTAATTTTCCTGACAGAAACCGCTGTGATCTCAAGCCAGAATGATTCTACAGTTCTATGAAAAGGAAAATTGCTCCTTGGTCGGTGTTTTGTGCCACATTTTAGTGCAAAGAACTTAAGCACGTTTGGGTTTTTGCTAAAGATGTTGACCTTGAAACAGACAATGGACTAACAAACTGGAGCAGGTACTGGATTGTAATGCGTGCATGCGTGGTGTCACAACTTCATTAGTACAAAAATATCCTCATAGAATCCTTAGGGATCAGAAGGGACCGCGAAAGATCATCCAGTCCAATCCCCCTGCCACAGCAGGATCACCCAGACCCAGTGGCACAGGAACACAGCCAGGTGGGGCTGGAACGTCTGCAGAGAAGGAGACTCCACAACCCCCCTGGGCAGCCTGTGCTGGGCCCCTCCCTGGGAAGAAGGTCCTGCTGAGATTGAGAGGGAACCTCCTCTGTTGTGGTTCTGCTAGGGGTTTTCAAACACCAAAAAAGCCCCAGGAGATAAAAGGAACAGTAACCTTCCCCAGGTGCATTTGACTGTTTATTTGGAAGAATAGAAAAGGATCTACAGATTTTCAAGGTTTATTAACATGCATGGCCATGCCTGGCTTGACCGTGCTGGATGCTTCTAGACAGAATGAGAAAGCTGGACAAATAAAGCCAAGAAAATATGAGCTGCTTGCTTTTTTATGCATAACAAGCTAGAGCTTGATCCAGTGCATCTGTGGAGCAAAGGAGTAGTTATTCACTGCCACCATCAAAAACACTGAGAAACCCATGAGGTGAGTGTGAATTGTCTCAGCTGAACTCATGTAGTCTCCAGATATAATTAAACACTGGCCCGATTCTTCGTGCAAGCCACTTAATTGGATGTCAGAAATTCCACATTTGGAGGTTCAGTTTGACCTTTAGTTACATAAAAGAAGCATTTAAGAGTTTCCAGTGAGTGTCAGTGTCTGAATGCAGATGCCTTATTTGAAAACTCTCTCACAATGATGCATTCCAGGAGGAGAAAGCCCTCATCCTGCAGACAGCCTGAAGCAGGCTTCAGCTTGCTGCCACTAACACCAGCTTTCTCCTCATGGTATCCTAGGAAAGACGAGCACGCGTGGAAGGAGTTGTCAGGTTCAGGACTAGGTTGGGATTAGATTTGTCTCCCATCTAAATGCACTATAAAATTGAGAATATACTCCAAGTTCAAGGTGAAGATTCAAAAATGATGCAGAAAGGGCTCAGATCTTTCTCAAATGCCAGAGGATCTGTAGAGAAGAACCCAAATCAATTCCAGTGAGACTCCAGTAATGGGTAGAGCCTGGTAACACTGGTGTGACCACGAGACAAGAGGTGACTTTGAGATATGCATGGGTCATTTTTTAGTCTAGCCAACCTGAGGAGATAAATAGCACTGAAACCTGGCAAGATCACACCATCCACTTAGGAAAGGAGCAGAGGACTTAGCTACTGGATAAATCAGTAATCCCTAGTTTGTGAAGAAACACCTCTAGAGCAAAGCTGAAGCTGTTTGAGGAAGGTTTATTTATGCCCAAAGATCTAGAGAGACACTTGCAGCTCCTGCTCTCTCAAGCTTAACTCTTGTCAGTATGCTCCACAGGGGAGTTAAAGCTCAGTGATTTACTACACAGGAAAGCTGGGGAGGGGCTGTTTCTGAGGGCTCAGAGTGATAGGAGCAGGGGGAGTGGTTTCAAGCTGCAAGAGGGGAGGTTTAGACTGGAAGTCAGGAGGAAGTTCTTCACAATGAGGGTGCTGAGACCCTGGACCAGGTTGCCCAGGGAGGTTGTGGATGCCCCCTCCCTGGCAGTGTCCAAGGCCAGATGGGCTGGGGCCTTGAGCACCCTGGTCTAGTAGGGGATGTCCCTACTGATGGCAGGGGGGTTGGAACTGGATGATCTTTCAGGTGCCTTCCAACCTGACCCCTTCTCTGACTGTGTGAATCTATGATGCATCGCTTTCAATTCACACCAGGCAGGTATCTGTGAGCAAACAGAACCAGGTGAGCATCGGACTGTCAATTGATCAGCACTGAGTGTGCTCCTCTACCTTGCATTACAGCCACAGTATTTGCCAGTGTAACCAGATACTGAAGACAGCTTGAACGAGTTGGTGGAAGTGTATAAAGTACTCTAGTAAACAGAATTCCCCAGGAGAAGGATGTTTGGTTTTGGAAGTCATTCTTACTGTAGTTGATAAAATAATATAATATTTAATTATTTGAGATATTATTACACCAATATATCAATATTTAATTCTTTTATATTTAATTATTTTATATTAATATTTAATATATAAATATATTGGCATATTATATCATATCATAACTGCATCTATTTTTACATACTATAGTATTGAATTAGTTTATAACATATTATTATCTTTATTATACTGTAATAAAATATGATGATTTCAATGGAAGTTTCACAGATAAAGAAATCCAAGTTCTTTGCAGGCAGACAAAACCCCAAACCTCCATAACAATTACTATGTGGATGGGATCATTGGAGGGATTAGATCATAACCTGTGGAATATACAGGGAGTGATTTACAGTCTTGCTGTTTCTGGTGGTTCTGAGTTGATCTGGTGGTTCTGAGTTTGAAGCCTGACCAAGGCTTCGAAGGTGAAGACAGTTATGACATAAAATACTTTTAAATAGAAATATTGTTAAGCAAAAACAACTTCGGGTTTGTGTTTCCTGGTTTTACTCTGCAACTGTGGACTAGAACATAAAAGAAAGGAAAAATAAACCCCTCACTGGAATTCTCAAGATTCCAGGAGCTGGGGCTTTCTGTTCTTGTAGAACCCCACTCAGTATCAGAGGCAGTAGCAGGAATGACGAGTGCAGCCATCCTCTTGTCACACTGCATTTCCTGCACTCTTTTTTTCTTGTTTGAAACAGATGATGGCCCTGCTGAGAGGATGAGACTGTGATTTTGTGGTTTAGAGCCCAGTTTTCCAAAGAGAAGTCCAGGATACACAATACGTCACCTGTTTGTACTCCAGCTTCATGAGGCAACTAAGACAGAATTATGCAGTGTTTCCAGATCAGCTCTCCCAGGAGGCTTTAGAGCTGAGTTTTGGTCTCTGCAACATAGAAATATGTTTCCCCTCATGAATTAAAATATTACTTCTTGGCTGTACAGCGTGCTACAGGCTTTACCCACTGGTGTTACACTTTTATAGTGTTTTAATCATTCCCAAACTAAGGTGGGGAGCCTGCGTTTGCCAGCGCAGTGTTACTCTGCCTTTGGCTGAGGAGGAAGTATTTGCATTTCTTGCTGTTACTGCTAAGCAGATTATTAGTTGTTTATGTGAAGAAAATGTCTCATGTCTTGTGAGGCTGTGATATATGGAACAAGAGACAGGGGTGATTCGTCCAAGTGGGGTTCTCCTACCTCGAATTTAATCCATTCTTTATGACTGACTGTGGAAGCAGCAGCATTCACAGAATCATTAGGGGTCAGAAGAGACCTCGAAAGATCATCCAGTCCAATCTCCCTGCCACAGCAGGATCACACAGACCCAGTGGCACAGGAACACAGCCAGGCTGGTCTGGAACATCTTCAGAGGAGGAGACTCCACAACCCCCCTGGGCAGCCTGTGCCAGTGCTCCAGGACCCTCCCTGGGAAGAAGC
>VZRI01013854.1:87293-111837 GCA_013397515.1 Upupa epops | reverse complement strand
AGAGGGGGAGAAGAACCTCCTTGATCTGCTAGCCATCCCTGTTCTGATCCCCCCCAGGATGCTGTTGACCCTCTTGGCCACAGTCATAGTCATCCTGCTGTCCACTAGCGTGAACCAGCATGGATTAGTTCAATGTTACAGGTTGGAAGAGACCTCCAATATCAGACCATCAATCCAGTGCCCCCATGTCCACTAAACCACCTTTTCCAGTGTCAAGCCCACACATATTATGAACACCTCCAGGGATGACACCACCATCGCTTTCCTGGGCAACCTGCTCCTATACCTGACCACTGACTGGTGGCCATTTGCTCTTGTTATGTGAGTTTAGGGACCAAGTGTATACCTGGACATGGCCAAAGGAGGATTTTTGTTGCCCACATTAGCTTTGGAGATTGCCAACAAAGACTTTCAACAAAGACTTCACTAAAGGTAGCACTGATGCTGGCATGCAGCTCTTCCTCTTTTCTTCCAGAACCTACTTCCAGTCTGTGAAGGCAAAACTTACCCTGTGACACGAACAGTTTTGTGGTGGTACACAGATTCTGAGCTGACAGAGGAATCTGCTGGTGGGAGATGTCCCAATGGGCACGTGTAGTCTGCCCGATGGCCATCCCTACTAGCGGATCCATTGGCTCCTTTCCTGCTTGTGCTCTGGCACGCAGGCCATCTGCTGGCTCCCAAGACACTGGGAAGGAGTTATAGAGTTGGTCAGGGTTGGAAGGCACCCAGTGTTTTAAGCTGCAGCACCAGGAACATTTCACGTTGTTGAACAGATGTCTGACTCCTCGGGTGGTGAGAATACAGTAGCCAGAGGGGAAGTGTCCTCAAGTAAACGTTTTCAAGCTTTCCCTGTCCACCCAAGCAAGCATCCTGTGGTGTGGGGACCTTATCTACAGCTTTACTGCTGAGGCAGATCTTAAGGTGTTCCCTGCACATATGATGACAGGGTCAGTGCTGAAGCACTGTAGTTCAGTACTGTGGATTCAGTTCCACCAGGAGAAATGTCCTAATTCCTCTTTTATTGTTTCACTGATACAACTTTACTGCCTTTAAAATCCTAAATGCATTGCTGTTATAAAAAGCTTCTGACACTTGTGTTAGAGCTGTACAAACCAAACCTGCCTGAGCATCTTTGTTGAAATCCTTGTTCCTGTTGTTCCACGCTGCAGTCGCCTCTAGCTGCTACCGGAGGCACCTGCAGCAGCCTAGAGAGGTTCGGTGGTGTCAACGGGGAGGGGGCTCAGCCTGTTTGGGGACCTCGCATCAGAGCAGAAGGTGACAGAGAAAGCCAGGGCACTAGTGAGTTTCAGGGGCTGCTGAAGCCACGCGAAGCCCTAGGCAGCCGCTCTGCTCTCGCAGCCTTCCCGCACAGCTGAGGCGGAGAGGCCGGGGGCTCTCTGCGGGGCTTTTGGAGAAGGCGAAACCGGATCCTGCAGCCTGCGGTGATCCCGCCCCTGTTAGAGCTGTTGGGGCTCTGCACAGAGCAGCCTGTCTGTCTGTCTGTCTGTCACGAGGAGCTGGGGTCTCTGCCCTGCGGCTCCGAGCAGCAGCTCAGGGTCGGCCAGCAGGCTCGGTGATGGTGAGTCCGCACAGGGGCTGCGGGCAGGGAGGAGGGAGGGAGGACCCCGCACCGCTCTGAGCAGGGGTTCTACCGAGCATCCACCTCGGCGCTAAACCTGCTGTCCTTTCTGGGAATGGCCTGGTGATGTCTGAGGACCTGGAGATGATGAGGTGGGGCCAGAGGAGGCAGCCGGCTGGAATGCCCCTTCTCTGAGTACAGGCTGAGGGAGCCTGGAGTAGGCTCGGGGGGGACCTTGCAGGACCTGCAGGGAGCCCCTGAGAAGCCTCTGCTCCTGACCTTGCAGGACCTGCAGGGAGCTCCTGAGAAGCCTCTGCTTGTGACCTCCCAGTACNGAGCTCCTGAGAAGCCTCTGCTTGTCACCTCCCAGTACCTGAAGGAGCCCCTGAGGAGCCTCTGCTAATGGCCTCCCAGTACCTGCAGGGAGCTCCTGAGAAGCCTCTGCTTGTGACCTCCCAGTACCTGCAGGGAGCCCCTGAGGAGCCTCTGCTCATGACCTCGCAGGACCTGAAGGAGCCCCTGAGAAGCCTCTACTCGTGACCTCGCAGGACCTGCAGGGAACCTCTGAGAAAGATGCAGAGGGACTGTTTATGAGGGCCTGGAGTGGTAGGATGAGGGGCAATGGTATCAAATTAGAGAAGGGCAGATTTATGTTGGATGTTGGGAAGAAGCTCTCTAGTATGAACACTGGAACAGGTTGCCTGAGGGAGATAGTTGAAGCCCCAACCCTGGAGATACTAAAGGTGAGGCTGGACAAAGCTTTGGGCAACCTGATCCAGTTGAGGATGCCCCTGCTCACTGCAGGGGGCTGGACCTTCCAACCCAGGTGATTCTATGATTCCATTTACCCAGACAGGCCTGATAACAAGGGAAGGGGCAATGCAAGTGGTAGAGGTGCTGTGACTGCACAACCCTCCTCTCCTTGAACACTGTTCTGGGTGGGTTTGTATTAGTCAAGAAGGACATGAAGGACAACAAATAGGGTGGTGGAGTGGTTCCTCAAGTGAAAGAGCACCTGGAAAGAATCAAGCTGTACTGGGAGAGAATGAAGAACCAGCTCAGAGCTCATGAGTAAGAAGTAAGGGCCATGCTAATGTGAGTGACACAGTTGTGAGTGTTTACAAGATATAGGATGAGGAGGTTGATGAGGCCTCCTACAGACAGCTGAAAGCAGTCTTGTGGTCACAGGGCTTGGTGCTCATGGGAAACTTTAACTACCCTGATATTTGCTTGAAAGGTAACAGCAGGGCACCCTGTGCCCAGGATGTTCCTGCAGTGCCTGGAGGATAACTCGATGAGAAATGGTGGGGGAAGCTTCAAGAAGAGGTGCACTCTTTGACCCTGTGTTCACAGCTAAAGAGGGACTTGTGGATGATGTGAAGGATGAGGGCAACCTTGGCTGCAGTGAACATGAATTGGTGGAGTTCAGTGTCCTGCAAGGGAGAAGTAAAGAAACAAGCAGGATTTCAGTCCTGGATTGAGAAGAGCTGAGTTTGGTCTCCTTCAAAGATCTCCTTACAGAATACCATGGCTCAGTACTCAAGGAAACAAAGGTGTTTACAAGAGCTGGTCAATATACAAACAGTGCTCCCTCTATCTTCAACTAGTATGTTAATAGCAGTGGTGTTTATGTTTTCCAGGCGGGTTCCACCTTTGGTCTGTTTCTCTCTACCTGTCTCCTCGAGAAAAGGCAGTCCTGCATCACTTCTGATTTGGTAAGTTTTTATTGGGATGGAAAAAGTAAAAGCCTTGAGTTGAAAGCTCCAACCTAGCTGCAATCTATACCAAAACCAAACGAGTGCTGTGAGACAAGTGTTTCTCTGTATCCTCTGAGGAACAGTGAGAGCCTGGAGTATCTTAGATACAGCAATCCAGAGAGTCTGTTGCATCAAGTTAATTTCTTGTATGATGGTGTCTTTGTCCCTTGGTCATCTCCTTAAAGTTAAGGCTGCTGTTTTAAAACAATGAAGAGAAGAGCAGGTACCGCTCTGTTGATGCATACTGTACTGTGTATTGTGCTGGTGTTCCATCAGCTTAACCCCCCTTACCCCCCCCAAACAGTAGGCCTGGAAGTGGATGTTTCCTTTGTCTGCTGGGTGGTCTGAGTCTGGAACACGTTGCCTGTTATTGAAGACCACTGCATAAAGGTGAATGTCTATGAGAATGAAGTACTGGAGCTTGCGTGTCCTCCCGTGCACTGGTTTATGAGTTTTAGCTTTCCTACACAGCTCGTAGTAGTTCTCGTGTGATGTTTAATGGTTTGAGCTGCTGAAAATTCAAAATGAAAGGGCTAATGCAGAGCTGCTATGTTGTGTCAGCACTGAAGAAAGCTGTCATCGCTTCTGTAGCTGGAAACCATGCTTTGTGTGGCTCCAGAGGCTGCACTGGGGGCTGTTTGAGGAAACAGAACAATACTTTGGAGTACTTCAAAATGACAGAAGAGGAGTAGAGCTGCTTGTTCAGGGTTGTACGTGATTCTCTTGCCATTGCCAGTAGTCTGGGAACTACCTACCCCATAGAACCCCCNTGCTTGTTCAGGGTTGTACGTGAGTCTCTTGTCATTCCCAGTCATCACCCCCCCCTCAAACTACCTACCCAATAGAACTCAGATATCGAACCAGTCTTTAAACTGGAGTAATCTTTACTTGAGTGAACTTTATAGTTCTGAGTAATCATGAAAGTTGGCAAGTGTTGGGGATGTTTTTATCCACTGTGTGTGTTTATACTGAGAAATCCTGCTGATTGAACATTTCTCTAGGTAGGTAGGTATGTTTTCTTTGATACCATTGTATACGGGCACTTTTGGGACCTTACCTGCTATCCTGTAGCAAACTGACTTTGAGAGCCAAGACTGAGAGCCTTAGTGTTGATGAAATCAGAAGGTACTATCACCACCAAGAAGCAGCAGCAGTATGTGTCAGGCTGTGTCTGTAATAAAGAAACAGAACCCTGCAGAAGCCAGTTTATCTGAAGGATTGGAACTTCTCTAAAGGGGGAATGAACAGGGCTGTGCTTTCCTAAAACACCGACTGAAGGTTTTCTCACATGGATTGTTGTGACAATAGGTGTCACCCTTTTGCCAGTAAACATCATCCTGTTGAACTTCACCGGGCTTTCACTGACTACAGGTCCTTTTATCAAAATTACTGGCACTAAAAGGAAAACCAAGTAATCCAAGCAGAGTATTCGTGAGGGAAATAGGGGATGTGTCTGGAAAATCAACTCAGAGCGGAGTTTCTGTATTTAACAGTCCCTCTGTCGGGCAGCTGGGGGATTCTGTGTATGGCTATGTGTACAGGGCGATGCAGACTATGGGAGTGTAAGGTTTACTACTGGAGTCGTCATCATTTGGGGTGACTTGAAGAAAGGTCTCTGTAAGGGACTCTAGGTGGAAAAGAGAAGGCCAAGTAATTTTTCTTGAAGTCATTTCATAGAATCATCAGGGATCGGAAGGAACCTCAAAAGATCACCCAGTCCAGTCCCCCTGCCACAGCAGGATCACCCAGACCAGTCACAGAACATTAAGGATTGGAAGTGACCTGGAAAGACCATCCAGTCCAATGCCCCATCTTAACCTTGGTGTATTATTAAAAGCTCTGGATTTCCCTGAATAATCATCAAGCAAACAAATAGATAGGTGATAATTTCTCCCAAGCCCTGGGTGATTTCAAGTGGCCATGCACGATGTCATCATTTCCTTGCTTCTCGGGTCAGTTATTAAGGAGCAATACTGGCAACTGAATGTCTGCAAAGAAACCTGTGAGTGCACTGAGTTACTAGAGAATGAAGGGGGGGTTTCACTCACACAGCTGAGGAGCTGAAGGATACTCCTTGTCTCAAGTGAACACTGTCCTGTGATCACTAACTGGAACCTGCTTTTCTATAACTGAAGATGAAACTCTTGAAGGTAAAATAGTGAAAGCAATCAAACCAGATCTGTGTCTTGGTGGCTGTGAAAATCTGGGTGTGGATAGCTGTGACCTGAGATTTAAGGTTAGACTAAAATGTTCAGAAAGTAGCAAAAAGAACTGCCTCCTCTCCTTGCCAGGCTACACAAACACTGTCAATCACTGCCCTGAACAGACTCAGGTTGCCTGACACCCTTCTTTGCACAGTGCAGTGTCTAGAGAGAGGAGCTGCCAAGTGGCAACACAGGCTTGAACTTGAGCCTGAAGAAGACCTAGACTCTCTGCTTCCCACTTTCTGGTGGGAATGGTTTTGGTGTCACCTGCGAGGAAGGCAGATAGTTGTTGGCTGTCTTTTATCATCATCTGTGTCTTTAGCATTGCTGCTAAGCTAGTGACTGTCTCACTACGGCTGTCTTTTCCCCAGTGTTCTCGATGGGCTGCAGAGCTGTCAATAAGCAGATGTGGGTGGAAGCTGGAGTGCTTTCCCAACTCACCGGACAGTCTCTACATGCTGCAACAGAAAAGCTCTTGTGGCTATAGGATTAAAATATGACAAGCTTTGTTTTGAAACAATAACAGAAGGAATGTTTGCAGTGAGTCCTCTTACAGTGGTGTGTCATTTAGCTCATGTCTGAAAGCCACAGTTTCTAGATTGCAGGACAGCTCATAGCTTAGAAATTTCCAAAGCAGCTATTAACTGGGATGTTAGTTTATATAACCGTCTGTGTGAATTCAAGTTTTGTCCTCTTACAGGTGGCAGTGGCTCATGGCGGGGGGGACCAGGGGGCAGGAGAAAACCTCTCGCTGTTCGGTTTGTGTGGGTGTGGTGGAAATTCAAAGTTTGTCTCTCTCCCACCATGTCTGGAATCCATCTCTCTGGCAAACCGCATGCAATCATGGCAAGAAATCATACTTGCCTTGCTGAAGCCTTTCCTACTGGACTGATTCAGGTTCTTATGAGGTCAGTGAAAAAGTCTTTGTATGATTCAGTGAGAGTCACAACAGCTCTAAGTGGGCTCTGTTGGTTCTTCAAGAGTTAAATGGATGTGAAGGCTTTAGCTTAGTGCTGAAGTAGTCACTGCAAAAGGGATAGGATCAGAAAGCATCTAGGAGGGCACTTGAGATCCTGAGAGCCTATTCTAATAATGAGAGAGACAGTTTCTGGTGTGTCTTGGTCATTTTTTATTCAAGGATCACTGAATCCTTCAATCCTTAGTCCTTGCAAAATGCTAGGAATACATACAGAGCAGGAAGAAGCATCTTCAGTCTGACCCTGATTCTGTGTTCAGAATGGGATTTGGTTTGCTTCAGCACTGTATCTCTGAGCTCAAGGTGAAAGACCCCTCAAACACACGCAGCTCTGCTTTCGTTGCCCCTTCTTTCCTGACAGAAGGGGTGTCTGCTGCACGTTTGGTGCTTAGGGAATGCCATGCAGAAGCCAAGAAGAGTCGCAGTGCTGTGACACACTCGGATGGGTGGAATATATTGAAGTTAAGGCAGGTGGTTTCAGCTAGACCTGATGAGGACTTGGCTGTGGGCTAAGCCCTCAGGATAAAAGCAGTTCACCTGAGGTTCTCCAAAATTTTCTTCTCTGCTTCAAGATAGCAGTACTGGCTGAAATAGTGGGGAATAGAAGCCTGGAGTAGTACCACTGAGCTGGTTTTGTTTGTGTTCTCATGTCTTTCAGTTGAAAGCAGCTATTTACGTGTTGGTTTAACCCTTTGGAACTGAATGCTTGGACTCCCAATGCCTGACTTTCTCCAGTGCCTTTTTCATTAGTCACCAATGATTCTTTAAACCTTGCCTTTACCTATCACAGCTACGAGTGTGTGCTTCTCAGGTGGAAGTTTTCATTGTGGTTTGGTGCCTTTGACTAGCAATTAGATATTTATCAGCAGGAATCACTAATACTGAAGGATTACTAACACAGGGATGAGAAATACTAACATTACAGTCATGCTTACTGAAAAGTGGTGCAAGTACAGTGAAGAAGAGAACTAACGAGCTCTGCTGCATTCATAGCTGAGACTTTCATGTCAGGAAGTGCAGTGACCTGCTTTCTTCATAGCAGTGTGTTAGCAGAGGTTACAGTGGCCGATAGCAAACCCTGATGTAGTTATTTTCCAGAGATAAACTGCTGCTCACATCCTGCACATCCAAAGATTAGAGGACAAAGAGCAACGATAACCCTTTCTTGAGTTACATTATAAAAAGCAGGAGTGTGCTAATACCTTAAACATAAGAACAGAATGAATAGAGGGGTTTAAGGTGGGTTTTGTCTTGACAAGTGAGCGCTGTACTTTAGCGCGCCGTAAACACGTAACCCTCACCTCCTCTGCATTACAAGGTAACATACCGGCTTGTTTTCAGTTTACCTCCCACCCTCTAATTGTTGTTCTGTTTTCCATTACTGCAACTTGCAGTGTAGCAACAGGATCGTTGAATCATACGAGAAGGGTCTAGCAAATCTTATTTGTTCCACCAAAATTCCTTCCATGTGTTGATGCTTCCTTTTTTCTTCTGCTAATTTTTGACATGTGCTTAAATTTAGTTAGTTCTCCCACACGTTGGAGACTAGCATCCTTTCCTCATCACTGATAGTTTTCAAGGCCTTACAAGAAGTAACCAAAGCCCGTTGGTCTTACCACATCCTCATCAGAACGCAATCGCTTCACTAAAAGCTGCCCTCAAAAAGACAAAAGAAGAGCAAAACAAAACAGCCCCCATAAAAAGGGACGCTGACCGGAGAATGTGACTGGTGACTCAGATCAGAGATGCTAAACAGTGTGGAAACTAGGTAAGAGCTAAGCTCCTCGCTAATATTGGAGGAACATATCAAAATAGCTAAGTGCAATCACTTAGCTGAATTCAGGCGAGGGGAAAATATTGCTCCTCCAAGATAAACCGAGCTAAATCATACGGGAGAGAGTGAGGCAGTGTGGGGTTTTGAGCATGTTTCTGCTGCAGAACCTTTGAAGTCTCTCAGCTAGAGCTTGGAATCATAGAGGATTATGTGGCAACTACTGTGCACTTCACTTGCTCGACAGTGAATTTTGTGTATGTATGTTTAGGGGCAGGTTCCCAAGCAGTCAAATACTCCTTCCTTTGGGAAAGAATCATTTGGGTCATGGGTCTCTCAAGAAAGTTTTCCAATCATGCTTTTGATTTGTTCAAGGAAAGTGAATGGGAATTCTATTAGTGGCAAATGCATAGCAGAGACATCTACTCCTGCCGTTTAACTGTGCTAGACTTCGCTCTTGTGTGTTTTATTCACCTCATAAAACAAAGCTTAGAGCCTTGTAAAAAATATATATCACAGGGAAGATGTGAGACTTAGCACGAATGTATACTGCACACACAGGGTGGTCTTTTCTTTGCATGGATGCAATAAACCTTCCTTTTTTTTTTTTCCAGGTTGTTTTTGCTAACTTCCCGTTGTTTCCCCATGTATGAATTTGCTTTGGCTTGGGCAATGCTACCTCCATCGCTGGAGGATTTTTCTCTCTATGAATTTATACATACCCGATCAAAAAGAGTGTGTATCTACTTCATTAGCAGAGCTGAAGTATGTCAGTGTTATAAGAAGCAATGCTTACATTAATCTGATGTCAACTGTAAGAACCTACATGCCTCCTCATTTCTGGAGACTAGTGTTGTACTGAGTTAGTACTCTACTAGCCAAAAGCATTAAGGGTTAGAGAACTGGAGCCGTGATCCAGCACTCTTCCCTGTAAGTTGTGACTGTGAAAATTTGTTAGAACAGTGTTTGAAAACTCATTGATTATGAATACAACCCGACTGCTTTCCAACTCATTTTTCTCTTGGGTCAAAGCATTTAGAGCAGTGGAGGACTCAATGTGCTTCCTCATGGCCATCCATCCGTCCGTGCAACTGCTGCTAGCACTGTCTCTGCAGCTGCTGTTCCTCATTCACATTCTCACTGGAGAAACCAAAGGTTCTGGAATGTAGATGTTGAAGCATGGTCTGAATTATCTGTCTTTTGCAAGAAGCTTGTTTTTCAGCCCAGTTGTTCATGTCAGTGTTTGCACCGGTATGTTACTACTTAGTATCAGCATCGTTTTCATTGGGACTTCTTTTTTATATCTCTTTGAGAGTGCTCTCTTCTGTTCAGACCTTGGACTTTATTTCCTTAGTCTTAGGACCACTGAATTTTCCTGCAGAGAAGTAATTTATCCTTAGCTTTGTTCTGTCTAGTTTATCATGCTGTCTGTTGTAGCAGGTGAAACCTGTACTGCTGCCTTTTAGCATAAAGAAAACCTTCCAAGGGTCAGAAAAGCCCATGGCAACCACTGTTTTGACCTCCTGGGTATCACTGGTCTTTGCGAATCACACCTCTAACCCTTTCTAGGCTCAACAGCTGCAGCTAGACTAAAACATCCTAGAAACACAGATACACTGACCAGTATTGCTGTGTTGCTATTCATGTGGCTGCTAAACTGTTCGGCCTCTCGAGTGAGCTATCTTTGCATACCCTGGGTCTGAAGTGTTTTCTGAAGGCTTGACGATGCGCTAGTGCGGTACAAAATGAGCTCAAACAGGCTGCAGTTTGGAGGCTGAGTACTTGTGTGACCATTCTGGGAGAAGGACTGCTGTTCCAGAGGCTGCTGCTCTGTAAAGCTGGCTGGAAAGTAGCTTCCTTCTACCGGCCTCCTCCTTGTGGGGCTGTGGAGGGGTAGTACAGTCACTTGTCTCAGCAGTGCCACTTTCATCCCATGACAGCTTCCAGGTGTCTGAACTTTCTCTTTATTGTGCATTGGAATGAAAACAAGCTCACCCAAAGCAATGACTCTCTCATATGGTTGCACAAGAAGCACCAACTTCTGTTTCGAATTGAACAACTGAAGTGTTTGACTAAACTCCTAGAGGTTAGCAGCAGTGCTGTCAAAGTGTCTGTCCGTGGAACACTTGAACAGAACTGTATTCTTCTGTGGAGAAAAGCTCTGCTGAAAGTTTTCTGCCCATCTCCTGCAAACATTCCACTAAGATTGTCTTAACCGGTTGATTAGTACCAGTGTGTCCTGCTGCTGTGAATACATGTCTGAATGTGCTGTTACTCCTCTGGGTCACTGCCTTTTCTGTATCAAGACTGAGATGATACTGTCTGAACCTCTTTTGCACCTCTTCTCATCTCCCTCAGTCTAAGCCTTTCTTTGTCACCAAGTGTCTCCAGTAGAACCCTGTCTGTTTCTACTTGTGGCCGTTTGCTTTTCACGAGGTCTGTGCTCCCATGCCCAATCCAAGGGAAATCAACCAGTGGGTTCAGAGTTCCTGGTGTGGGAGAGAACACACCCGTGCCCACAAACACAGCATGCTCACGTCAGCCTCATCTCTTTGCTTTACACTTGTGTGGTTTTCAGCTGATTTCTCACTCTATGTGCTGAAAAGCCCTCGTGAAGAAGCCCTGTAGTCCAGTCTGTGCTCTGAGTTGTATTGAAAGCAGATGAGCTTCAGGGACATTGAAGAGACCAAGAACAAGTTCCACAGACTAGCAGTAAAACTTCACTCTTGAAGTTGAACTCTTGAAGGTTAAGGTTGAGGACTCCTGGGCAAGGAAGCCACACCTCTCTGACCTCAAAACTCAACTTTTAGGAGTTTAAGAAGGCCAAATATTGGGGTCTGCAGTTCGGCCACATCAACCCCCAGCAGTGCTACTAGCTTGGGGTCGAGTCACTGGAAAACTGCTTAGCAGAGTAAGGCCTGGGGGTATTGATTGATGATGGGTGAACAGGAGCCTGTCATGTGCCCAGGTGGCCAACGGCATCCTGGCCTGTATCAGGAGTGGTGGCACTAACAGCTTCAGAGAAGTAATTTGGCCACTGTACTCGGCACTGGTGGGGACTGTATCTTGAGTACTGTGAGTTTCGAGTGCCTCAATGCAAGAAGGATATTGAGGTATTAGTGCAGGTCTAAAGGAGGACAACAAAGCTGGTGAAGGACCCGGAGTAGTAGCATCTGGAGTAAAAGGAGCCTGAGAGGAGACCTTATTCCTGTCTACAACTACCTGAAAGGAGACTGTAGCGAGGTAGGGGTTGAGCTCTTTGTTTGATGCAACTTAAGAACACTTGTTCTATCACTTGTTACTCAGTTAAAGTTTAGAATAGGAAAGCATTCTTCACTGAAAGCATTATCAGGTGTTGGAAAGACTTGGCTGGGAAGGTGGTGGAGTCCCTGTCTCTGAAGGTAGTTAAGAGTCACGTAGACGTGGCACTGAAGGACGTGGTTTAGCCCAGGGCCTGTCACTGTTAGGCTAACGATTAGACTTGATGATCTTAGAGGTCTTTTTGCATCTGGGTGGTTCTGTGATTATTGGCAGTTTATTCTCAGGGCAATTTTGCAAAGAACTAGTGAGAATGACTCTTGCTTGCTGCAGTACCACTGTTCACACTTAAACAGCAGGCTGACTGATGGATCTTGTCTCAGTGCTCCTGCCTGTCCTACACAGAACCAGGGAAGCATTGGTTTTATTGAAACTGAACTTTGAAATTCTAATTTGAATAGGTTTGATATAGGTTTACAGGCAGATAAACCAAATAAGTCTTCATAAATGTCCACAAATAACATTTCCTTTTCACTCTTTTCAAGCCGTAGCTGTGTCTCTTTTACAGCTGGTTTCTCTTTGGTGGTCTTAAACCCAGAAGACTCCTTCCAGAGCTCTTCTGCTCGTGCCAGATGCCTGCAGTGAAATTTAAGGGTGGTAGGAATGGGCTGCAGCCATTATGCAACCACAAAAATCTCCTGATGATTCAGAAATTTCATTTAAACAATAAAAACCAGGGTACAGATAACAGAGGAAAGAAGGAAAAAAGAAGATGCAAGTGTGTCTCCTTTACATTTCACAGCCTACATCTGCTGCAGCTAAAGATTTCATTAGTGCAGCTGTTGTCTTGCACCATCCACTTTATACTCGGTTCTTCCTGTGAAAACCTAATCCACTAAATCTGAACCGAGAGCACTAGATGCTTTGTTCTTAAGATACTTGGGTGTCTAGGGGGTGATTTGATCACTTTATAGATCATGCTGGTATCTGTGTAGAGCTTTATAGCATGTATAGCCCGAACGAGTGTTGGTGCAAGGAAGTTGCTGGAGTGAGCAGCTGTGGGAAATAAGGAATAAAAGATTGGAACATTTATTTTTATATACTCAGCAATAAAACTGAGACCAAAGGCCAAACTAGCAGCTGCTCATCCTGATGGAGATGTAGATATTTCCTTGTGGGATCCTGAGTCACTTTTTCCCCCCCTCCCTGTGACAGCCACACGTAGCCACTGATTTTTGGTAGAGGACACAGTTATCTGAGTCTGTGACTCCTTAGCGATGGTGTGGTGACAGAACTACAGCACTTGTGGAGTGGGAATCATCCCCTGAGCATTTCTGATGTGGACAACTTTGTTGCTGATGTGTAAAACTAATTCTGTCTCTCTGAAGTTGTAATAGAAATGGGGGACTTAATCAAACCAGATCTACAGCCGCTCTGGGTCAGTGGTTTAACTAAAGGCTTGCTGCTCTAATGAGTGAGTTGAAGGTAACCAGCTTGAAGTTTTCTCTCCTTCCAGCTCTTTTTGGTGCACATCTGTTGACATAAAAACATCTGTTGACATAAAAGAGGCTTCATGGTGGGAAAGGGAAATCAGAAAAATAGTGCAGGAAGGTTGTAGAAGCTTTGGCTGTTACTGCCTGATTCTGGACAATAGTTCAGGTTATCTTACGATGTAAGTAATGAGCTTTGCCTAACTTGGAAGGATAACTTGGGTCTTTGTAGTTTCCTGCCAGCGATGGCCCTTGTTCTTGTTTCAGGTGTGGCTATCGAAGCCTCTCTGCATCTCACAAGGAGGAATAACCCAGTGCATTGTGCGTCTCGGTGTCAGTAGTGAACGAGGTGGCTTGCAGATCATTGTTGTGACTGTTCACAGTTGGCAACAAGTACGTAAACATATAGAGCAGCTGGTAGCAGAGTGTTATAAACCTGTTATTAGCTGTCATCTGACAGTGAATTTTGCCCTGAAATTTAGGTCAAATGCAAGTTAATTGCCTACATCTTATTTTCTAGTTCTGGCAGTGGTCTCCCTGTTCCAATTGAACCGGTTGTTTGTGCTCCTTTGAAAAACCACACTGATGACTACTAAAAGGTCTGGAAATGCTTTGCCTATGCAGGAAGGACAAAAAAAAAATCCGAATCCTAACTTTGAGCTTTTGTGGACTGTGAATCAAGAATGTTATCACATAATAATTCAGGGAAATTATCTCCACTCCAAGCATCCTGAAGTGACCACAGATATGTTCTATCGCATTCTTTGGTACATCTTTAATGTGTTAGTGGACTTTTATATCCCATTCCATTTGTGCCTTTCCCCTCGGCCTGTCATGAGCTTGATTTTCTTTGTTGTTGTTGTTGTTTCATCTTTATTCTTCAGCTAGCAAACAAGGTTATAAGAACAAGATTTGAAACCATTTGCTGTTGGGAAGTAGCAATAAATCCAAAAGCCTTGCATGTATAACAACTATTTTAAAACAAATGAAAATTTATGGGGGAAAGTCCACCCACAAATAATGCTGGACTTTACTTTTATGTTCCTTATTCAATTGAAAATACCACTCAAGTCATTGAGACTTCTGCTCAAGCGAGAACAGAGTATCCAGCTTTGATTCTTTTAAATAGGGCTTGTCACTGCATTGACAGGAATGTGTCTGTCTCCTGCTGGAAATGGTGTTCGTTCCCATCCACCCATCCACTGCACGGGGTTCAAATGTCCTTGAAGGACTTAGCAACCGGGTTCCTCTAACACTCCAGTATATTGTTTGTGCAAAGACAGAAGGTGCTGCTTAGCAGCTTTTCAGGCAGGTAGCCTTCAGGTGGCATTATCTTCTAGGCTGACACAAAGGAGAGAGAGCTCATGTCTTGGATGAGGGGTTAGGGGGAACTGTCAGCAGGTTTGCTGATGACACCAAGCCGGGTGGTGTCACCGACCCCCCAGCAGACTGTGCTGCCACTCAGTGAGAGCTGGACAGGCTGGAGAGCTGGGCAGAGAGAGATGGAGTGAGGGACAACAAGGGGCAGGGGAGAGGCTGGCATCTGGGCAAGAACAACCCCAGGGACCAGGAGAGGGTGGGGACTGACCTGTTGGAGAGCAGTGGAGGAGAAAGGGACCTGGGGGTCCTAGTGGCCAGCAGGATGACTCTGAGCCAGCAGTGGGCTCTGGTGGCCAAGAGGGCCAACAGCATCCTGGGGAGGGGAATCAAAATGGGAGTAGTTAGCAGATTGAGAGAGGTTCTTCTCACCCTCTAGTCTACATCTGGAGTATTGAAGAATATGCTTTGTAGTCTCTCTGTGCAAGTGGTGGTACTGGCTGAGAGACCCTCTGATTAGCTGGCTAGTGTATCTGCTCATTACTCATGTAGGACTTAGCCAGGAGCAGGCACAGCCCTGACCACGTAGCTGTGACTTGATGCTGAAGCCTAGCACTCTGCCAAGTGGTCATATGCAGGACCAACCACCCCCTGGAACATCTCATCTTCTTTCAAGGCAGCATGACACTGCCCTCCTGTTCAGGCTGGCTGCCTGAATTGACATGACCTAACCGAAGAGATGCTCTGACAATGATTCCAGGAAAGAGACAGATCCCTGGGGAGGGTGGTTGTGTATAATGGCTTGTGACTTCTGCCTGTGGTCGAAGCTGAAATGTTGTAGCAGGGTGTGGGTTGCAGAGCTTGTGCTTGTGGAACAGTCTGCTCATGCAGTCTTGGCATGGGATGGGTATTTAGCACTGAAGCACCATGTTGAGATGATAACTGGCTCATGGGGAACTATGCGACACTTGTGGCAGCATCTGGATTGCCTGGAGTAAAGTCACAGGAGGCTTGGGAGGGAGTAAGAAGTTACTTCATTTGCAGACACTGTCACTGTTCCTTGGTTGTGCCAACCTCTGTGGGGCCTGACAGGCTCATGCTTTCTGTGCTGATGACAGCAGTAGCCTTGTAGCTACCTGAGCTGCTATTCATCCCACCAGCCTCCCACTTGCTGGAGTGAAGCAAGGAAGACCAGTGAGGAGCAGATGCAATCCAGAGCTGTGCCTATGAGGGGGAAGTCTGTGGGAAAACCATCCACCAAGAGCCCAGGGTCTGGTGTTGTGTGTTGGTGTAGATCTATTGCAGACAGCCTCTGCAACAAGTGCTGCTCTGGACATCAGGCCATGCTCCTGTGACGGTGACTGAGCTCAAAGAGATGAATATTTTAATTTCAGAGATGTCCTAGACGGATGGTTTAGTTGATGCTGGTGTTAATGTAAGAATCCAGAGGCAGTTGAAACGGGACTGCCAGGGAACACCTGATGTGTAGGACAAGGGAACTCCAGTCGGAAACATCACCCCCCCATCTTTAAACAAGGAAAAAGGAAGACCCTGGAAACAACAGGTCAGTCAGCCTCCTCTCTGTGCCTGGCGAGATCATGGAGTAGATCCTTCTAAAGGCCCTGCTGAGGCATCTGGAAAATGAAGAGGTGATTGGTAACCAACAGGGCTTCATCAGAGGACAATCCTGCCTCACTAACTGGATGGCCTTTTATGATGGTGTTATGATATGCGTGGACAAGGGAAGAGCAACCGATGTCATCTCCCTGGACTTGTGTAAAGCTTTGGACACAGTCCTGCACAGCATCCTGGTCACCAAACTGGAAAAACATGGACTTGATGACCGGAGCACTTGCTGGATCATGAATTGGCTGGAGTGACATCCCACAAGGGTCAGTACTGGAACCAGGGCTGTTTAACGTCTTTGTCAGCGATAAGGACAGTGGCATTCAGTCTGCCGATGACACCGAGCTGTGTGGGGTGGTGGCCACGCTGGAGGGAAGGGAGACCATCCAGAGGAACCTGGAGAGCTGGGCCAGTGCCAACCTCGTGAGATGCAAGTGCGAGGTCCTGCTCCTGGGTCAAGGCAATCCCAGGCACAAAGACGGGCTGAGTGGGGAACAGACTGAGAGCAGCCTTGAGAAGGACTTGGGGTGTTGGTTGATGAAAATCTCAGCATGAGCCAGCAATGTTCTCTTGTGGCCCAGAAAGCCAACCACATCCTGGTCTACATTGAGACAAGCATGACCAGTAAGTTGAGGAGATGATTTCCAGGGATGGGACCTCCAGCACCTGTCTAGGCAACCTGTTCCAGTGATCCAACCTGATCTCAGCCAGGGCACTCGTGGCTGTTCCCATGTTTCTTACGCAGAGAGGAAGCCCTGGCATACTTCTGCTCAGACAATCGTTTATCTTTCAAGACAGCTGACAAAAAGAGCTGAGCAACGTCCCTCAGAATTTCCATCTTGAAGAAATCTTGACAAGCTGCTGTTTGTTTCAGTTCCAACTCTGAATGAACAGACAATACATTGGAAGTTTCTTGTGGGTTTAAAATCTCAGAGGAGTTTTAATGAGAAATGACTATTTGACAGAGTGAAGCAGTTTAGTCAAAACCAGTCTGTCCTTCCACACACTTTCAATAAGTCATGGAGAGCTGTGGTTCCAGGGCTGTTAACTTCTTAGTTTGCTTTTTGAGCCATGATCTTCCTTCGATTGCATTATCTTTTCACGCCTTTGACCTTATCTTTGGACAGAAGTGCTGCTGGTGTGCAGTGTTATTAGCATGAGCTCTGCACAGATCCCCCCTTGCTGCTTTAGTGACAAGACCAAACGTTTTCTTAAACATCCGATCACTGATGGTGCTTTGACTTTAGCTCTTGATGAATTACAGTAAATGAATGCAATTCATTCCGTAGCTTTCTGCTTGAAAAACAAATGAGGTCAGAAAAGACAATTCAGACTGAAGATTTCCCCATCACAAAGTGGGGTGTCATGGAAATATGAATACATCTGTACATCTGTTTTGTGCCGCTGTCCCATGGAACCCATCATTACGAGCCTCTCCCCTTCTCTTCTCTTTCCCAGCACTGGATAACAATGATCCTGTATGAGTGATTCAGTCTGGCAAAAGACAGTAGGTTTTAAGGGTGCAGATGCCCTAAGACTCCCATAACTCCTCATGTGCAGTCATAGAAAGGGTTCATTTATTCACTGAGATGGATATTGACATTCAGAGAATTACTGGATGTGCCCTTTTTCTTCCTGCTGAGAAGTCCAAGGCAATCCCTTCTTCCCAGTAGAATACTGAGAATGCGATTGCTGCTGCTTATTCAATGGGAAAATAATTCAGGGGAGGTTTTTTTAATTCTTCTCATTGGGCTCCAGTCACTCTTACGGGTCCCATCTGTATCTGGGACTCGTTTCCTTGGGCACTGTGCATCCTCTCAGGAGAAACTAAGTAGAAAAGCAAAGTTTGGGAGTGACTAAACACAAAGGTCTTTCCCACTCCCTTTCTGAAGAGAATCTGTAAGAGCAGGATCCAGAGTTAACACAAAGATAACGGGAACCCAGAAGCATTAGCACCACGTGTGCTACCATCTGAGGTAAAGTGACTGTTATTTATTTAAAATAAGCAGGTGTCACAGACATTTTCACATTCTCAGATCTTTGCTCTGGGTTGGAAGTTTCTCCCATCCAGCTGCTGACATTGGTTTTTAATCCAAGTCTCCCCTGCTGTTCCACACTCCTGCTAACACCTCTCTCTTCAGATACACTAAGGGAGGCTTGCAGTGAGGGATCCCAGCACATTCAGTGGAAGAACACAGCAAGGTGGAGCCAAGCTCATCTGGTGATAGGACAAGGGGCACTGGGTGCCAGCTGGAACACAGGAGGTTCCCTATTAATGTCAGTGGGAACTTCTACCCTGTGAGGGTCCCGGAGCACTGGACCAGGCTGCCCAGTGGGGTTGTGGAGTCTCCTTCTCTGCAGATGTTCCAGCCCCGCTTGGCTGTGTTCCTGTGCCACTGGGTCTGGGTGATCCTGCTGTGGCAGGGGGACTGGACTAGTTGAACTTTTGACGTCCCTTCCAAACCCTGAGGATTCCATGAAATGATTCAACTGCTTTGTTTCTGGATTGCTTGTGTCAGGGGCAGATTGATTTTGAGAACAGAGGAAGGATGCTGTAATGTATGTGAAGGGAAAGGGTGAACAGGTTTGGGGCAGAGCACTGAAACACCTGTATCTTTGAAACCCCAGGGAGCTTATCTTGTCCTCATAACGCAATATCATGTGATACCTGACTGGTTTTTGTGTGCACATGATGACATTATTGCTACTGGGCAATGTATCTCCTGCCCTTAAGCTTCCTTTATTACACTGTGTTTGTGGTCTTGGCTTAGTATTTAACCTATTTAGAGGGTGGTTATTATAGCTTTGAAATTTTATGGGGGGATATTGCAAATTTCATGTATGCTTGAAGAGGGATTGGGAAATAATCGGCTGCTTTGTTATAGCTTGAGGGATTGGAACTGACATTGCTTTTTGCCTAGAGGAGCTTAGATCTGCTTTCCCAATGTGCTGCTAAAACATAAAAACGAGTCTGTTTATATCAGTATCTTGGATGCTCAGGTGAAGGCACCCTGTGGGTCAGGAGTTTTAGGTGTAGAACATGAGAACAATTTCTGCACGATGGTTTCGTGGCATTTTAATATTTAACATCATAAGACAACTTATTCAGCAGAGTTCTTCTCAGCTGTGGTTTCCACGGAAGGCTGATTTTCTTCATTCCTTGCTCCAAGAGGTTATTGTTTGCATTCATCCTAAGAAAATAAACTCGATGGAAGTGTGTATAAACATTTGTTTCAAGCTACTCCAGTAGAATCCAATCCAACATGTACAGAAGTCTCTTTAATGACTGTAGTTTGATTACTTCCATTCAGTCCTGTCGTGAGTGATGGTTTCCTTTATAAAAAAGGTAGGAAGAAGGCCTTGGTGAAAAAGAACACTTGGTGTTTGTGAAGTGAATCCAAGCATAGCTGCCTTTCAGTTGGGTTACACAGGTATGGCGTGTTGTACTTTTAGCCGTTGACACGCGTCCAAGAGCACTGATCTGTATGGAGTCCAGTGTGATCTTTACCTCCAGATGCTTGTTACTTACATACCTGTGTAAATACTTCACAGGAATGATTTCACCTACTTGATTTCTAGCAAATTATTTCTTTCTCTGACTGTACTGGCAGGACTTACAGTTTGGCAAGTGCGTATGGAAGGGCGTCCAAACAAAACCCTGTAAGAAAAGCAATCCTATAGAGTCTAAGTCTTCTGGGTTCAGAGGGTGCAGTTCTTCTCTCACTGGCACTGCGCTGAGTCCATATGGTGTAATAGTCTTTGTGAATGTCTCTGTGGTAGTCTCTTCAGTTAGTAATGGCTATAGGGATCGTGGTCATAACGTCTTTTGCTCGTGTTGTGAACCCGTAAGCATGTACCAATGCGTCACTCAATCTATACTTAACATTTCTCAGACACTAATGTGCAGTTATTTGAATGCAGCCCATTGCACATCTGATTTCATGTTAATTGTGTAGGTCTATGTCAAAATTAAACATTAATTTAATGTGCCAATGGGCCAAAAGCAACTGAAAAAAACCCATTGAGGAGGGTTCAAAAATTGCCAATAAATTGCAGGCAAATAAAACCCCCAAAGCTAAATTGATTTGGAGAAACCTCCAACCTATCATATTTAATTCACCCAACATAAACACTCCATGCAAACACACGTGGAGATTAATTGCATGTTCTTACATAGCTGGGCCAAATAGCTCTTCAAAGGGAAGATACTTCCTGCAGTTCTTGCTCCTTCTGGCAGTGTGGAGTCCGTTCAGTCCATGCACACTTCCCTCCGCACCAGTGGGCATTTTACAGTCCAATTCTCTGTTCCATATAGTTCCAAGCCAGTCCTCCATTTCCAGCATGGTGATTCCTATGGCAAAGAAAGAGGGAAGAACTCTCTCCATTTCACTAAACAATGTTATTCAGTCAAAACCTTCCTTCTCTGATCTTTGAAGTGTACCACACGCTCTCTTTCCCTTCACCATGTTCCCAGGGCAAGATGGTTGCTGTGCCCAGCCCAGTGCCATGTGTCTCTCTCACTCCAGACCAGGACAAAAGTGAAATAAAGCAGAAAGAGGCCCTGGAAACCCAGAACCAGAGGCTCTAAACCCATCATTTTAGTTTTTTGCACTGCTGAAATAGTTTCATAAGTTACCATAGAAACTTCCCAGTGCCTCAGGCTGAGAAACCTCAAGTTTCAAACTACGGCAGTTTATTTCTTTAAATGTAAAGTGTTTCAATTCAGATGTCCTCCTTAACCAGTCAGACCGAGTCACTACATACTCCTTGTCCAGACAATTTTCCCTTGATGATGTGTCAGGCAGCTCGTCCCTTTGCTCTAGCCATGCTCAGATCAGAGGTACATCGTAGGAACTTAAAAGAAATATGTGATAGAACCACAAAAAGAATTCCCAAGACACACAATCAAAAATAGAGGTGTCACAGGGCAGAATGCCAGGGTAGTTTTGATATCTGGGAAGAGGGCACTGAGTAAATCTAAGAGTGTTTTTCCTGTGGAGATGTAACAAGTGACAAGTGTGGAGGCTGGAACTGGATCATCTTTAAGGTCCCTTCCAACCCTGGCTGTTCTGTGATTCTAAAGCCTCTAAAAGATCTCTGATTGTTGATTTGGGTGAGTGGGTAGACTGGTCTTCAAGTGGCTGTTTGATATCCTGAGTGTTTATAGAAAAGGTAGCGTTATTATTTGCAGTGACCTCTGCTCAGCTGTTGTTCTTTGTGTGTACTAATTGTCACCCCTCACACGGGAGTTATTTGTGTAGACAGTTATCTGTGATCTTATTTGTGATACTCAGGAAATGGAAAAGGACTGCTGTGTGTGTTCTCCCTACCCTCCTTGCTAGGAAGTACTCCGAGATTACTGAGCGAGGGGAGACTGGAAGTCATAGACTCATAGAATCCTTAGGGATCAGAAGGGACCTTGAAAGATCATCCAGTCCAATCCCCCTGCCACAGCAGGATCACCCAGACCAAGTCGCACAGAACACAGCCAGGCAGGGCTGGAATGTCTGCAGAGAAGGAGGGAGAAGATCCTCTCTTGATCTGCTCACCACCCCCCGTCTGATCCTCCCCAGGATGCTGTTGGCCCTCTGGGCCACCAGAGCACATTGCTGGCTCAGAGTCACCCTGCTGGCCACTAGGACTCCCAGGTCCCTTTCTCCTCCACTGCTCTCCAACAGCTCAGTCCCCAACCTATACTGGTACCCAGGGTTGTTGTTGCCCAGATGCAGGACTCTGTCAGGGGCTTGGTGATGTGCCTTTGGCAAGGGGGAGATGGACGTGAATACTACGTCATGCTGAGACTTCCTTCTTCTCTTTCCCCTTGGACCCTGGCAGTGTGTGATCTCCAAATGCTGTAGCAGCTCCTCTCTACTGGGTACACATAGTCTTTTGATCTCTTTTAGCTGAAAAGGACCCAGCAGGTATAACTGGTGTATCTGAGTGATGCCTCCCCCCCCACACAATAGTTCCAAGATGCTGATAATCATTTTAGGATTGGTTGGGTCCGAGAAGGAAGGGGAAGGGGGTTATTTCTCACCGAGTAGAACACTACTCTCGGTGGTATTTCTTTTTTCATTATAAGAAGCCCGGAGTAAGATGAGCCCTGAGTTAAAAGAAACAATGGGGGTGTAAATGGCATTTAAACGTAGACATCTGCAAGCCATTCTCTCCTGAGTGCTTGGAAAGTTTACTGTCTAAATATTGCTTTTTCGTACTCTTTCCCTGCTCTGTCTAGCACTGATTGTTCTCAGCCGTGGGGCAGGGGAGGGTGCGGTGCACAATACCGCGCATAGCACCATCACTGCACAAGTCTTTAAACGCCAGATAGTGCTCTGTGCAGAGCAGTTGAAAAGCTCTGCTGTTAAGCAGGCAGGTGGAAGCCTCGGCAAGGAGCCCGAAGAGGGAACTACCCCGCTGCATGCATGGCCCCCGTTGAAGTACCTTTCCTTTTGGAAATGAGAAAAATGCCTAAGGCAGACCATTCTCAAAATAGGATTGCAGACACAAAGCCAATATAAACACTAGAAGCTCTTAAAGTGCATTTATTTGAATCAGGGCTTTGAATGGACTCTTTCCCCCCACACACCCCCCGACAGACAGTGCATATATCTCACTAGCAGCTCTCCGGAGAGTCCTCAGCTGTTGGCATAGGGAGACACAGGCTGTTCTTCGGGGAGGTTTCTATAACACGACTGTTTCTGGAAGGTGAAAGGGTCAAAAGCAACGGTTTAGAAATCTACAAAATCAAACCCTGTGGCAGCCCTGCCCATCGTCCGAGTTGACAGAATTCTTCTGGCGTTATTAGCGCTGTTTATTCTTTTCCTTTTACAACAGCAGTGCTAATTTATTTATTTTAACTAGAAGCCTCAGTTGTGCTGGGGGCACCATTGTTACAGTAAGTGCAGGGGGGTGTTGTAATAGGCAGATCCTCTCTCAGAAACATTAATGCTTTATTGTGAGGAGCAGCACTGCGTATGGGAAACAGGGAGTATTCTTCTCCCTACTCTACAACTGGAACGGTGGCGTGCAAGGCCAAGGCCACCCACAGCTCAGAAACCATGAGCTGGGATTTGTAAGTCTATCAGCTTTAACGACATGCCTGGCTAGACAGTGTCTTATGTGGGTCCAGTTTTAAAGTTAAGCAGGAAAAGCACTGTAGCCACCATACTGTGTGCATAGCCCGTCCTGCTGGAAGCAGTACAGCGCATCTCCGTGTACTCAGAGTGCACATACGTGTATGCTCTCGTCTGTCCTGCTGGAGGCAGTGCGATATGTCTGTGTACTCAGAGTGCACATACGTGTGCGCTCTCGTCTGCCCTGCTGGAGGCAGTGCAGGATGTCTCCGTGTACTCAGAGTGCATATACATGGTGTCTCTTGCTCTGCATCAAAGCAGAGCAGCGGAGGATTTCAAAAGCTCTAGCAAAGTGTGCTGAAAGCACAGACTATGAAACATAGCACAGAGTATCTCAGAAATCAAGCAGTTAGACCCACTTTTACTATCACGAGTAGCGTTGCTGACAAGTCCTTGTAGCACTATGTTCACTGATGGTTACTGGAGGCTGATTGTTCTGGCCTGATTTGTAAATCAGCGCTGAGTTCCTTGTCCCACTCTGTTGGGTGTTTCCCGTCATACCTGCAGCAGTGCAGATGCTCTCAATTAGTTGGATGGTTTTCCTGACTCACCTCCAGGTCAAATGCAAAGTGCAAGGAGAACGAAAACAGTCCAGAGGGTGCAAAAAGTAGGGGAATAAAAACTACTTCAATTTTGGAGCAAAGAACTTAGAAATCCCCGTTCCTTTCCTCCCTAGTTCCCTGTTTTCTGGACTGTGAACGTAGGAGGTTCCAGAACGGATACTGAGTGGTGAATGTAGTGCATGTAAATGTGTTTCTCCTCTGTAACAGAGGAGTGATCTTGTTTGACACTTGCAGCTTAAACAGAGTGATTTTTCTAACCTCATGACTTAGGTTTTGTGGAATTTCTGTCCTTGGACTCAACTAGACAAGTGCTTTGGTCTAATTGCACCTGCTCTGAACTGGAGGTGGGAGTAGATGATTTCCAGAGGTCCCTTTCTACAGACACTGTTCTGATTTTAATAGATCCCATACCTTCTACATATCCCTTACCATGGTGCCTTGCTCTCGGTGTGGTGTGTGCCACACATGACACCATTCTGGCAGCAATTTCTGATTAATTGAAGCAATTTACACCTATATGGTCCTTGAAAAGGTGAATAATTATTATACCACACAATATCGTTTTACCTTATGTGCTGCTCTTCATATTAATGCTTGGCTGAATTCATGGATTCATGGCTGCTGGTGCATCTGGACTTCATGATAGGTCTCTTCCAACCTTAATGATTCTATGAAATCACTTTAACTGTGTGACCTGGGGGTCATAGTGGCCAGCAGGATGACTCTGAGCCAGCGATGTGCTCTTGTGGCCAAGAGGGTCAATAGCATCCTGGGGGGGTGGTTAGCACATCAAGAGAGGTCCTTCTCCCCCTCTACTCTGCACTGGTGAGACTGCATCTGAAGTATTGAGTCCAGTTCTGGGCCCCT
>VZRI01013854.1:55278-87262 GCA_013397515.1 Upupa epops | reverse complement strand
TGGAACAGGCTGCCCAGGAGGGTTGTGGAGTCTCCTTGTCTGGAGAAGTTCCAGACCCACCTGGCTGTGTTCCTGTGTGACTTGGTCTGGGTGATCCTGCTGTGGCAGGAGGATTGGACTGGATGATCTTTCCAGGTCCCTTGCCATCCCTAAGGATTCTATGTGGAGAATCAGTTGAAACAATTTTATTTAATGCCTTCTATATGTTTGTGGCTGATACTTGGTTTTCTTTGTATGGTGTCCAACGTGCTAGGCTTAAGCAGAGATTGCTATTTGGGAGTTATATATGAGCTTTTAAATTCATAATGGACCTGCTTTCTGTCCTGGGCTAAGGTTCTTTATGGGTGGCTGCATAAAATTCATTGTTTCTAATTTTTTACTTGCTTCTACTATGATTGAAAAGATCCTCTGTGCACAGGAGAACTGGGCTGTAGGATGCCCATTCTAAGTGTCCAAAGTCCTTCTTCTTCAGTGTTGTTTGCATTCAAGCTGGTGAAATGTCACTGGTTTTCATTGGCAGAGAAATGTTTGAGAGTTGACAGATGGAAGTTCCAGCCTCTGCCAGTTGGCTGACTAGGAGGGAACACCAAACCTTGGATGCACATAATCTTGTGGGTAACAGTCTACTTCTGGAAATTGGGAAGTATTTCCTTAGACTGCTGATTGCTGGGGGACTGCACCATAAAGAGGATCATTTCACTTGCTTCGGTTCTGTTCCTAAACAGCTGTTTCCTGGACGTGGCTGGAAGCAGAGTACTGGACTAGAAGAACCTTCTATTTAGCTTACTATGGTGGCTGTTGTTTCTCTGTAAAGCAATAGGTGGTTGGAGCTATGCCTAATAAGGGTTGGTAAAGGAAGACACAGGCAAATGATAGAGCCAGGGATTAAGGGAGGTTACACTGATGAAGAGGGGTGGAGGTGGGCATCCTTGACTGTTGAAACGGGGCTTAATTGCTGCTGTTCAACGCATGTCACTGGCTAAAATCTCCCTTCATTTTAAAATCTTAATCATATTGCCCTGAAAATCAGCAAAAGGACTGTATTATGTGGACCACAAGATGTTGGCAAGACAGAGCCACTGTCCACATTTGGCAACTTCTTTGAAAAGTGAAATAACAAGCTCCGAGAGAGCCAAAGCAAACCCAGAATGAAGACAAAACCAGCAGGAGGGTGGGTGTGACACTGTGTCTGTTTGAATCAAACCTTTTGTTTTCCATAGGTCTCATGACACACTTGTCCCCAACCAGAATCATCTAAGTCACCAGGTTTATGGTAACACGTTATTCAAAGCAAGCAACTCTCTTCCCTTCTGTATGTTCAGGTTTCTTTAGGTTTCTGTTGTGAGAGGAAGGAAGGAAGGAATCTGTGGTTGTATCCAACCTCAAACCTCTAATGCAGAATTCCATTACTGGTGGTGGGTAGTGTCGTGTGGGTTTGTGAAGTACAAAATACATTGATGAGGCTGATGCATGCCTTGAATTCAGAGTTGTCTCAGGTGATGCTGCTGTGGCAGGGGGATTGGACTACATGACCCTTTGAGGTCCCTTCCGATCCCTTATGAGTCCAGGATTGAGTCCATGATAGGGTGTATGATTCAGGCACCCAGGTCACTCATCTAAAGGATGTAACAGAGGGTTTCAAAGTGTGAAAATCTCATTATTTCCCAAAGTTTAAAGGTCATGATGTAACTAACTGATGTTACTGAACACTCTGGAAATACTCCTTCACCTATTGCATGACCAGTAGATGGACATCCACAACTGTACTGTGATATTGTATGATGACTTTGTCATCCACAACTTTACTGTGACACTGTACAAGTACCTGTGAGACTGCACCACATTCTAGGATCACTTGTGTTAGTTGTCGTGTGCGTACAGTTGTAAATAGTGGTCTGAGTGAAACATCCTCTACGCAAGGATGTGATTTTATTCCTTTCTAGGCTGTTAAAAGACAAAGCCTTTTAGATTTGACCATCCTTCCATAGGAGGAATCAATCTATAAGTACAGATTTTAAGCCGCTGTTTCAACTAAAGCTTACAAGTTACTGGGTCAGTAAATGAACTGTGATGGAGTAAACCCACAGCAGTGACGATGTGATTGGCAAAACTTGAGGAGAACAGCAAGAAACATCTTTTCAGTAGTGGAAAGAGCGTTTTGGGTTTGTGTTTTTCGTTTTGCATTCGTTATCTTTGGTGGATGAGTATGTATTTCCTTAGGAAGATGCTGTGTATTTGGAGACCAGCGTGTTTGCCAAGGACTGCTCCAGTTAGAATAGTAAATATTTGGTTTTAATTGAAAAAACAGTAAACATTTGTGTATAGCCCATATAAATGTCTAGAAGCATTTTACAGCTACAGCTGAGTAGGCACAGCCCTTCCCTGGCCTTTCCAGAAAGTTTTCCTGGTTTTCTGAGAATTAAGTTAGATAATTCTGTGTCCTAGAACCAGACATCCCTGCTGTGCTCTTCACCATCCAAGGAACTGGAGATAGGGGCAACGAAAAACACATGAATCCCCGAATATTCAGACTTAATATTGAGTCGAGTCCTCCTCCAAGTCTTTGCAACCCCAAGCCATCTCTAATCATAAGGCTGGTTTGCAAAGGTCCGCTTTAAAACATTAACTGTTGTTGTTGAGTAGTTAATTATGATGCCTGAGGAAGGGCTAGTTGCTCCTTATTCCTTCATTCAGCCTAGAAATAGTGATTCTTCACTGTATATCTTATTTTCTGTTTAAAAAAGGGCTATTTCTTTTCTACATCTAGAAAGCATCTTGCTAGTACTCTGCAAATACGTCTGCTCTAGCTTAATGCAGCAGCAGCAGTGTGGGTGCATTGCTGTTTAGCTATAACATTGTCTGTGGCTAAATTTTGCTCTGAATTCCTTGAGGCCTCTTCACAGCAGCATAAATAATGAAGTAAAAAGGCTGCTTTGGGTCTCCCATTTCAGTAGAAATCTATGACACTCTTGAGTCATTAAACTGATGCAGAAACTGGGTGCAAGTCAAGCTGCAAGCAGTTTCTGCCTGATGGTAATGCTGAGGCAGAGCTTATGCAATATAAGCTGTAGTGTGGGTACAACAGCAAGCATAGAATCATAGAATGATCAGGATTGAAAGAGATGTACAAGATCACCGAGTCCAACCCTCAATCCAACACTACCATGCCCACTAAACCATGTTTCTTTGTGCCACAGTGTTGACCTCCTCCAAGGAACAGTGACTCCACCACCTCCCTGGGCAGCCTGTTCCTGTTGAAGGGCCTTGCAGGGTCATGAAGGGGTGGTTTATCCTCCTATTTGAGGAGTCTGAAACCTAGGGACAGGGCTAGAGGAAAGGAGGAAGCCGTGAGTGTTCATGTGCATCCACAGGGATTGTAGTTGGCAGTGGAAGCGTGCGTGTGAGCGCTGACGTGGCGATTCACTTCTCACTGTGTATGTGTGCAGCGTTTTCTGGTTGAAGAGGAACTGTTCCACACCCAGTCTTTACTTCACGCTTGGTTCCTCTCCCCCTCTATTCTGCGCTAGTGAGACTGCATCCTGAGTGTTGTGTCCAGTTCTGGGCCCCTCAGTTCCAGAAAGACACAGAGCTACTGGAAGGTGTTCAGTGTAGAGCAATGAAGATGGTGAAGGGAGTAGAGCAGCTCCCTGATGAGGAGATGGTCAAGACCAGCCTGGCTGTGTTCCTGTGCCACTTGGTCTGGGTGATCCTGCTGTGGCAGGGGGATTGGACTGGATGATCTTTCGAGGTCCCTTCCGATCCCTAAGGATTCTGTGATTCTATATTGGCTGGGAGGTTTAAACCAAAATGCCTGTCTTGGAATGTGCTTGTGGTTAAACTCTTCTTCAGATCTGAGGGTCTGGAACTGGGGAAGACCCAAACCCTGAGTGTTCTCAGGTACACTCACCTTATGGATATTTGAAGGGGATCTGTAACAAAAGAATAGTAATAATAAAGATGCATCTGAGAGGAACTCACTTCCAGGGCATCCTCTGACTACAGGCAGGATCAAATCAAATCTCCTTACAGATTTGCATTTAACCCATCCTTAATTGTCCTCATGGTGAATGTTCTGTCAAAGGAAAACGCTCCTGTGCTTCACTATTCCTTTACTTGCAAAGTTCTCCTGAGTGTGTGTGACTTAGTTATACTTCTGTTTGTTCTGACCACCGTGCATTCATTCTTTTCCCTTTTTTCAGCAGCCCATTTCTCTTCTCTTTTTAAGCAACCCCAGTTTCTCAGTCTTTTTTGGCAGCTCATGATTCCTGAACTTCAGACCATTCCCATGACTCTTCTCTGGAATTTCTCAGAACGATCCAAATCACAACACAATTATTCAGCCAAGGTCTTGCAAAAGCTGAATGAAGTAGGTACTTCATATGCCTCACAGTTTTTACTCCTGGTTATGAGTTCCAGGATGATGGTTACAGCTTTATTTATTCAGAAGTCTGGTTTCCCCTTCACATAGCCAGCAGTTATGCAGAATCCTCACCTCCTTCTAGCCGTGAGTACTCTCATCTTGGTGTAAAAATATTATACTTGCTGAATTTCCTCTGACATGGTTATTACCAGGTAATTTATTAATACAAATTGGAATTCTAGTCCTTCCCTCCAAGACAGATTCCCCTCCAGCTGCAATATCATTCTAAATTACGTGACTTGGGCCAAAGAATCTGCCCAAGTTAATGTCAGCTGAAATGTTTGGTAGTGTGGTTAAAACACAATTTACAAGTTCCGTTTTGCTCTAACTTCCTGGGTCACACTCCTCCTGAGAGATCTGTGTCCCGCTTGGAAGATAAGAAAACGAGGGACCAGGGGAATTAGCCCTCTCGTTCAAGGTCATGGGGGGAGAGAGATATCAGGGGAGAAGGGTGCAAGCCCAGCTGTGTCAACTTAACCTTAACCACAAGCCCATCTTTCTGCCCAGCTGAGTCTTGCTGTCTGCCTCCTGGGCAGAGCCCAAGCCCTCGGTGAAAGATCAAGATACAGTGTAAGCAAACTTGAGTTTATTTTAAAACGCGGTACTCTGCAGCCTCTCAGATAGCCGGTATGGTCGCTGGAGATGACAGTATGCATCATGAGGTTTGGGCTACGCTGGTATGTGAATCAACCCTGTGACAAATACCAGTATAGCCAAGGCGGGCTTTAGGAAGCAGGAGGTACCTCAGCTGGAGTTCATTACCACTTCTGCATATCCTGTCGGCTTGGGGAATATCTGGCAAATGCATTTTGGGAAGAGTGGATAGTGCGAATAGGAAGGAATTAGTGGTCATAGAGAGGTCAGAGCGAGTGGCACAGCTTGTTAGTATTACTCCTGAAGCCAGACGGGCTCATAAGATGGATTGATGTTGGGAAAGATGATGCACTGCTCCGTTTGGATACCTGTCCTATGAATTCATTGTGAGGTCCAGCTACGCTTGTTCGTAGTGATCTCAGCTGCCTTGCAGTAACACATGTCTTGAAGATAGGGGGGTGATTATGCCTTCCTTTGATTTTTGGCTAGTTATTTACTTCACTGGTGGCCCGTCCTGCCAGTGACAAAGTATTGGGCCCAGGTGCTGGTGAAGGATGGAGGTTCTGCTAAAGAATGGCCCCTCTTTAAGGTCTTTCCCAGCCTCATCATTACTGTGATACTCTTGTACCCAGGCAAGTTCTGCTCTCAGGGAATTATCTTTGAGAAAAAGGAACATCTAATTCAAAGAATATCACCTGCTTTAACCTACCTGGATACAAATCCAGAAAAAGGGGGTTATCCCCATGAAGGAATGCCTGGTAGGGAAAGGAAGGATCCTTCTCTCATCCATTAAGTCATGGGTCAGGCTTTTCTGTGTTGCTTAACTGTGTGAAGTGCTGGGTCTAAACTTGAGCTGCACTAGTCCTGAGCGATACTGGAGGATGGTAGGAATGAGAGGTAATGATGTTTGTGGTGCGTGCTGTGATGCTTGAGAGAAGTCTTTATGTTCTGAGCTCCTCTGAACAGGAGACAGAAAGAAGGGGTTAATGCAGCTTGTGGGGAAACAGGAAATGTCCCAGCTGGAGTTTATTCAATCTGCTGTGTAGCCTACGTTGGTCAGATGGGAGACACATGGCAGAGAGTAAGATGTGCTGCTGCTTAGCCCCAAGAGGATGTGATATCAGTGAACAGGCCTTTTGCATTGGTTAGAAGCCTCCCTCCCCACCCAGGGATGGATCTGCTGCTCTATGGGTGAAGTGTGGAATCACATTTAACCTTTCCCACTGCCCAGGTGCCGCCATGTGAAAGAAAAGCTGAGCTGTGTGTCCTTCTGCATCTGGTCAACAAGCCAACGCTCTGGCTGCTGGGTGGTTTTAGAGCTGTCTCACTGATCCTACCTGTTTGCCTCTAGCTAAAGGTGAATCTGTGACGTTAACAGCCCCTTGGAAGGCTGCAGAATTCATCAGGAACTGTCTGTTAATGAGTGCTGTGTGAGGTTCTGAGACAATCCCAGAGAAGGATATAAGAACAGAGTTGTTTCCTCCTCTCTAGCTTACAGAGGAGAGCTGCAGTGTGTTCCTGGGTCTAGAGCTGCAAATATACAGAGTGATTTTTGTTCTAAATATGTTAAAGGGTTCTGTTGAATTATTTCCTGACTCCTAGACCTGGTTGGCTCTGGACAGTAAGTGCATCCCACAAAGCTGGGAAGGGGATAAAGAATTCCACACACTTGTTAAGAGAATTCCTGTGACTCCAGCATGTAGCTGTGTCCTAGCACACTTCCTTGTCCTTTAAAGAAGCCTTTGCTTCCCCACTTTCAGATGTAGCTGCTGTAATATTGATAGCAGTATAACGACAGTGTGAATCTGGGTGAGAATTATCCGGAGGGTGATGGAGTCTCTTTCTCTGGAGATGTTTAAAACCCTCATGGACTGTGTCTGTGTGACTGGATCTAGGGGACCTTGTGCTGGCAGGGGGATTGGACTGGATGATCTTTCGAGGTCTCTTCCAATCCCTCATAGTGTGTGTATGTGTGATATGAATTGGCAAGGCAGCAGAGTATTCAGACCTGGGAGCATGACCAGCAGAGCTCCACTGTCACACAGACTCCTGTAACTTGACAAGTGCCAGGCATATTAATTGTGACTGCATCTAATTAGCAGGGCTCATGACCTCTAAGTGAAGTCCTAGTTCATAAGCAGTTATAATTCCTAGGAGTTTCTTCCAAGTCATCACAGAAAGTCCGTGTTTTTAATACAACAAATATAGCCGTGGGCATGATCCTGAGTCTGGCAGTGGTTAGGGGCTGTGTGTAATACTCCCTAACCAGCAGCTGTGGGACAAGCCACCTCCAGAATACTTGTTTGTGGGTAGTCTGGTTTTGTGAAAAGTATTTGTTACAGAGAATATTTTTCTTTTTCTATTTTTTTCTAAACATCGTGTACTGCTGAGGCAGGAGTTTCTAGAAATATTTCGTGCTAGGCACCTGCTAGAATTTTCTCTCCATCTTTACAAGGTGTTTTGCAACCTTTTATCAGATCCTGGAGCTTTTTTTTTTGCTTGGATTCTGTATGCAGCAGCTGGGGAACATCAAGCCTCGTGCACCAAGGCAAGGCTTTGAAGTTGCTCCAGTGATACTGTTGATAACACCTGATTGTTTTCCATATAGATCTTCTCAGAAATTAAACTTGACCAAACACATGTTAGGCCCTGTAAAACTAGACAAAAGCTTCTCCAGTGGAGCTCAAACAGCAGTTGCACAGCTTCGGGGTTGTTTTCTTTAATAAGCTGTTTTTCCTTTTTCTTTTGCTAAGGGCAGAGGGAAAAAGAGGATGTGGGAAGAGACAGTTCATGCTGGGAAGAGAATGGATCACATTCCTGCTGATTAGAGCTGTATAAAGCAAGTCACTTTTACATTTGAGAAGGAACTCTGTTACCACTTAAAAAAAACCCCTACTGCTGAGCACTGTTCAGTGGCCCAGGCAGATTCAACCCCGTTATCTCTTACAGTAGAAGCCCGATTATTGAACCCTTGCTCCATTGCCTAAAACGCCCCTAAGTGACTTTGTGTCAGACCCTGGTAGTCTGGGAGGAGAAGGAGGATTTATTCTGAGCACATCCTCAGACCTTCTGGCATTCAGGGAATTTAAGCAGGTACAATTTTTCGTCGATTGTGGGACACAAAAGGAACACCTACGTTTGCAAAAGGGAGATGGGCGTTTGTCCCACAGCTTGCTTAACCCCAATAGCCAGAGGGAGTTGTTTCAGCTAACATCACTGCTGAATGTGACCTTGGAGTACGATGTCACAGCTGCTTTTCTCTTTTTCCTTTAGCTTGGGAGCATTTTTGAGGTGAAACTTAACGTTGACACAACCATACCCATACCATTTCAGAGTCCTTTCTCCAAAATGAACCCCACATACCTATGGTTTGAGGATCTATTCTTACTGGTCTTTGTTTCTCTCATTCCTCATGTCAAAATTGGGAGGGTAAACATTCATAGAATCCTAGAAGGTATCAGGTTGGAAGAGACCTCTAAAGGTCATCTAGTCAAAACTAGGGACATCTCAAATAGATGTTGCTCAGAGCCCCATCAAGCCTGACTTTGAGTGTCTCTGATGGTGGGGCCTCCACCACCTCTCTAGACACCCTGTCCCAGTGATCCACCACCTTCAGATTAGATTTATTCCTCATGTCCTTTTCTAGCTTAGACCCATGACCTCTTGTCGCATGGTTCCCTGTCCTTGTCACCAGTTCTTCCCCAGCCTTCTCAGAGACCCCTTTCAGGGACAGTGACCTACAAGTCCCTCTGGAGTCTTCTGTTCAGGCTGAGCAACCCTAACTCTCTTAGCCACATGGATATCTGAAGAGGAGATGTTGAGCGTTCCACAGACAAGAGACATTAATTAGTTGTTCCCTGTGACCCAAAAAGGGTCTCCAAGTGAGTGGAGTTCTCGTTACCAGCTGCCCTAAATCTTGTAGGTCTCCTCCAACCTTGATTCTTCTGCGATAAGCATCTGCAGGAGCCCCCTGAGATACGAAATGCAGCGAAGACTTCACTGATGGGAATCACTCCTGTACCTGTGAGATGTGCAAGGCTGATGTGAAGTTTCCCCTTTTGTTCTTCTGACCGGGAATTCTTGCAAGGTCTGTAAAGAATGGGAAGATCCCTACCAGCACAGGCGAGAACACCTGTACTCTTAGGGTGCAGGAAAGCCTGCATACACCTCCAACTTTGTCCGGTGGGTTTTGCCGTGCCTCGCTCACCAGACCACTGTTTTCTTTCTTCCCTATGAGTTTTATCGGGGCTTGAAGGCTCTGGCAAGCACATCTCAAGTATTTGAGGCCCTCGAGGTTTCTCTTAGATTTGTTTACATGCGATGACACAAACGAGCTAAAAGCTTTTACTAGATAATTATTTGAGCCTTAACATCTTTAAGTGTTTTCTGATGTTCTGCAGCTTCGTATTCAGCGTACTTTTCCCCTCCCATCATCTGCTTTTGCGAAGATCTCGATGTCCCCTGCTTTTTTGACAATCTCGACAGCCTCTGCTTTTTCTTTTTGATGAAACAAATCTGGAGGCAGAACTTTAATCTTTACTGAAGAGATCTTGGGTTCTCTTAATGATGTAAACACCACCGGTGATTAGATGCTACATGACTTGCTGAAGTATAGAGCAGATCTTCAAGAGACCAGTGACCTGATGAGGGAATGGCTGTTCCTATTCAAGTATTTAAGTACTTCTGCAAGTTACCTTTTGTGAGTTTATAAGAAGATACCTGAAGTTTCTATAGTAGCTTCTGGGGCTGGTGGAAGAGAAGCATGTATGTGAAATGCAGTGGATGTGGTGACCACTTGCACAGTCGCAGCAGAGCTCTGCTAGGTGAGTGATACAGTCTGGAACAGTAACCTGACCGTGAGCAGGTGGAAAGCAAAGGTGGTGTGACCTCCTGGTTCAAGGAGGGAGGACAAGAACCTGAACTGCTGGGTAGTTGTGGTTCCCCCTGCCTTTTCTCTCTTCTGCTGCAGTTTTATTAACGAATCTTGCTGCTGAGACTAGATGACACCATAACCAACGTAGCAGGGGAAGGAAAACTATTTCATTCGAGATCTCACATGCTGTTGGTGTCACACAATGGGAGGGAGGGAGGAGGAGAGACTCGGTATAGCTTTACCTAATGCAGAGGTCATGTAACTGAGGTAGTCGGTGGCCTGGCCAATGGGAAGAAAAATATTATGAGATTCTTTGCTGATCTTATCCTGCAGTTGAGAATAAAGTCCCTTTCTCTACAGATGAGCAAACTCCAGTCCGAAACACAACTGTGGCTTCATGGATAAGAGAATGTAATGTTTTCAGTGTGATTCAGCATTCTGGCTCCCAAAAGGTTGTTCAGCTAGTCTAAAATGTGATATGCTTGGAACAATGACAGCACCCCTTCTGTTATATTGGAGAACCCTTTGCAGTATTTTGTTAAGGATCAATGCAAAATGAAACATGACTCCTTAGTCCCTGGAGAGTCATCTAGCAGAGCAGTTGAAGTGCACAAGGAATAGCTGTGAAGAAAATAATGGACTGGCTGTTTAGTCCAACAGCGGGTCTTAGGTGGCAGCTGCCGTTTGCTATGAATAGCAGTTTCTCTGGAGCCTTTTCGCTTTGCACTGACGTAGGTCAGGAAAGCAGGGGAATTTCATACCCAGAAAGCAAACTGATGAGCAGTTATACCCGTAGAAAGCAGCCCTTTCTGTTGCTAACATTCTGAATGTTTATGTTGGGAAGCTTTAGTGTATGGAAGAAGACCTCTGTTTCTTGAGTCCATCCTATCAGAAAGGAAAGACGTCATCAGTGCAGTCAACATGAGCATCTGGATTTTGCTTTCGGATTCACTGGCAAGCAGCTGAGCAGGTAGCACCGGGCTGTGCATCCTTGCAGCGTGCAGATGTTGCTCCTGGAGTCAAATTTCCAGATCAATCCAAAGCAATGGGCTATGTGGTTCCTGCTAGGATTGCCTTGGGGGTTGGCAGATCTAGAACTCTGTGTGGCTCTGAACGTTGTGCTCTAACCAGTACATACATGCTTTCTTTACTTAACTACTGAGATACGCCAGGTACCATAAGGTATTAACAGAGGCAGGACTTTCTAGATGGTTGCATTTTGGGAGTACTGGTAGAATAATCAAGTCTTACGATGTATTGGGATGGAAGGGGCCTCTAAAGGTCATCTAGTCAGAACCCCCTACAACAAGCAGGGAGATCTCAAACTAGAATAGGTTGTTCATCGCCCCATCAAGCCTGACCTTGAATGTCTCTGGTGATGGGGCTCCCACCACCTCTCTAGACACCCTGTCCCCATGCTCCATCACATTCAGATTGAGGCTGGACATGAGGAAAAAGTTGTTTAATCTACCCTTTTCTAGCTCAAACCCATGCCCCTTTGTCATATGGTTCCCTGACCTTGTGAACAGTTCTTTCCCAGCCTTCTTAGAGACCCCTTTCAGGGATTGAATCATCTCTGTAAGATCTAGTGGTTTACTTTTTCCCACCTCCCAAGCACTAGTACTCCAAATTCACTTACATCCTTTAAAATTCTCATAATCATAATCATCACGATAATCTGTGCACTGCTGTGCTTTATGCTGCTGCCAGTTACCAAACCTTGGGACAGCAGGTAGTAGACACTGATGTAGTGTTCCTCTTGGGAAGAGCTATGAGCCTTGCAGAACTACTGCTAGAGCAGAGGACCTGCCACCAGCTTAATCAATGGACTCATGCTATGACCCTCTTGGCTCGGGAGGACTGTGCTCTGGAGAGTCGTACGTCCAAACTCTGCCCAGAGTCAGTTTTAAGGCTCAGCCAGATAATCAGCGCTCAAAAGGCAATGCCTTACTCTCACGAACGGAGAGACTCTCATGCTGTTTTGCTACTTCTTTGTTAATACTGTGGCTGTCATTAAAAGGTAAACCAATACCATACCATGGTGTGGCCTTGCCTGTGGTATGCCCTATGTTTAGAGCGGATGCCACAGGATGGATGGTGTTTGTGCTGTATCCTGGCCAATATTTTCTTTTAATGCTGCCATCTGTGCCTCTCTTTCCAATGTTTTCAGAATGGGTAAATGAAATTCAAAGCAGGAACCGACAGTTAAAAATTAGTTGCAATGTCTTTGACATAGTGCCCGTTACCGAGGTGTCTGCGGAGCTGGAGAACTTGAGTCCTTCTCTGTTTAGAAGCAAAACCACATCGCTTTCCTGCCCCAGGCAGAATAAAAATCATTGCAAAGCAATTATAAGGAAAATGCAGGGCTCTTCAGACAGCTAAGAGGAGGGAGGGTAGGAACTCCACATGTCCGAGTTCAGGATGTAAAGGCTGACTGTGTCCTTTAAGGAATCCTCCTTTTGCACAAAGCCCTGTCTGTCACTGCGGCGGTGATGCTGTTTTAGCATACTGATGCTTGAACACTGGAGGGCAGATGGACCTTGTGCCTTTATGATTTTAGAGCAAACAGATCTTCAAGCACTAAAGGTTCGTTTCCCAGTGGTGCTGCTGAGGAGTGTAGTGCAGATGAACCCCCTAGGTCTGTGCCCTTCTCTGGTTCCCTTGGGAGAGTGGCCAACAGGTGCAAAGCTCAAGGTGCCTCTGCTAGTTCCCACAGCAAGGCTGCTTTGCTGCTTGTGTGGTGCAAAGACAGTCTAGGAGAGTCCAGCCTGGGCTATCTATCATAATAAGGAAGTTTGTAAAGGTTTAGGTTTCGATGTGATCTGTTCCAAGAAGGAAACACAGTGTTCCCAGAGCTGCTGGGACTCAAGTGCCCTGCTGAATGCAAGCAAAACACTGGGGTATACAGCTACTTACAGCTCAGAGTCACAGACTGCTGGGCAAAAATACTTCAAGCTGGCAGGTGATGGAAGACCGAGGCTTTCCAATCAATACTCTCACTTGTAAAACGTTCATGCTTGTTATGATTGATCCCTCAGTGGATCTTCTGCTGGGTTTTATGGGTGAGGTTGGTTTATTTGATCCCAAATGGAGAGATTTGGAGATGTGAGCTTGTAAAGGAAATCATGCAAGTGTACTATTCCCTCTGATTCTGAAATCACCCAGCGTTGATTAAAGGGCTGTGACTTATCAGGTGGATAATAAATAAGCAAGCTGATCAGTTTGACAACTATTTGAGAAAAAAAAGATGCAGTTCTGGAGAGGCAGCGTCTCCAGTAGCTTGTCCAGCTGCCTGTTTAAGTTTTCAGAACTTAAATTATATTTATATTATTTATAAATTATATTTCAAACCAGTACTGTTTACAAGCACTGCAGGCATCCCACAAGTCACTTACAAGAGACAAGTGTTGTGCTGACAGAACCCTAGCACAGAGAGCGAGCTGCAGTGGGCCACTGCTGGGTACCTCCTCAGTTATCTGTGCTCTTGCTTGGTTTGAGAAGTGGTCTTAGCAATTAGAGGACTTGGTCAAGTAGATCCTGATGTAGGTGGGAAAAGCTTTGTAGTGCTCGCCAGCAACCTAGAGATGCTTACACAAGTTACCCTTTAAAAGCAGCCGTGTGCTGAAGGAAAAGGGGTGTAAAATGCTGATCAAAGGTCTTCCCACCAGAAGGGAGAAAAGCCATGAGTTGCTGATGAAGTGGTGGGCGTTTTTAGGAGGCAATGTGTGTGTAACTCGTCTATGTCCAGAGGAGCCTTGACAAGGGCAACCAAGCCTAGCGAGGTTCCTGTAAAATACATAGCTTAGGAGACAATGGAGTCAAGTGCTTGCTCTCTCCATCCCTTGCCTTGTACCCCCCTTCCCTCTAAGAAGCAGTTCTATGTGGGATAGCTATGGGCCAAGAAATCCCCGAAGGATTCCAAAGGAGAAAGGGTTTAAACTCTCCTTGTTCCCAAAGAGAATGGAGGTGAGAGGAGTGGATGAGTGAGGAGAAGGGACCTGCCTTTACACTGCTCCTAGAGCTGTTTATTTTGCCAGTGGTTTGGTCAGCCCTAGACCTGGAATCTCTGGGTGGAAGAATATATGATTCCGAGCCATTGGCTAGAGCTCACTGAAGATGTTCTTGGAGTTAGGTTGACTAGCTTTCACAACATGAAATGTGAAATCCTACTGTCCTCTAGTAGGAAATGAAAACTAATGGAAGTGATAATATTTGGAAATGGAAGTGATAAAATGGAAAAGATTCGGGATAGCAACAACAAGTGAGTGTTTCCTACTGCCTCATGTCCTGTTAGTGGTGAAATATAAGCTGCTGCTTAAAGAAGGAATTTACAGTCAGCAGATCACATATAGCTACTGCAGCTAGGCTCAGGGCTGCTTAACAGCAGATGGTGGGGAACAGTGACCTTTCAGACCCCTGCTGGCTCCTTTCCTAAGCCTATAGACAGCTATGGTACTGGACTCTTGCTAGAGGCTGGCTGGGTATCAGACCCAAGTGGGTGAAAAATGACTCCTGTAAAACTACCCTACTTGCAGGGCTCCCTCTTCCCTTCTGTATCAGCAAAATGCAGAAACTGTTATTAAACTTTACTGATGCTGTCTAAGTTATGAAGTGTTTTGTTAGATGCAGTGGGCAGCCCGGGCAGTGAGACGGATGGGAGCTTCCCTCAAAGGTCCAAAGTCTTCAAAACCAAGGGACTCTTGGCAGGACATCCAGTACGTAGCTTCACGGACTTGTTTGGTTTTGAAAGCTTAGAAAAGAAATGAGCCCAGGAACAGCCCCGAGGAGGACCCCGTCACACGCTGGATCTAATTTGTAAGGAGAAGAAGTTGTGAGTGTGATCCTGGGTTCACATGGGATGAAGGATGTTTAGTTGAGAGGGAAGATAATGAAGGCTCAGCCTAGGTGATTTGGCTCTGGGTAGGACTTTGGAATGCTGGTGGTTGTATGCAAATGCTGTTCGGTAACCAGCACTGATGGAGCAACCAGTATGCTTCCAATTAGCATCTGTTGTTGCACAAGAAGACAAACTGCTTCTATTACAAATGTCATGGGTCCTCTGCCAAAGACAAAAGGTTTGTTCTTTGTCAAAACAGAGCCGTTGACACATTTTTCTTCTCGTACATAAAGAGATGATCATTTTTCTTTGATTTTAATTTGTTAGGTGGTTGTTTCTAGGCCTGGGCTTTGGCATGGAAGGCCCTGTAGGACTGGACAGCTAAAACAAGGACTCATTTGCATAGGTCTCTTCTTTATCTTTCTCTCTTTTTGGAAGACCATGGTGGCCCAATGAAGTTTTTGTGCCAAGACTCATGCAGTTCAAGCTATCAGCAAGTACGAAGGTGGAGACCCTGTGAAATAGCTTGCCTGGAGAGGCTGTGGCTGCCCCCTCCCTAGAGGTGTTCAAGGTCAGGTTGAATGAGGCCTTTAGCAACCAAGTCTGGTTGAGAGGCATCGCTGCCCATGGCAGGGAGGTTGGAGCTGATGATCTCTAAGGTCCCTTCCCTTGTCCTGCAGCCTGTTCCAGACAGGTTGTCTTTTCATCTCTAAGCAACCAGCTATGAAGATGAGATGCTGATAGAGTTTCTAGCATCTCCAACACCCAATTCCCTTTGGTCTTGCAGCAAAGTTTCCAAGACTCTGTTTTTTTGGGTGGAAAGGCCTCTATTTCTCTGAAGCTGGCAAAAAACCCTAAACCAGCATGCTGACAGCTGCCCTATCAGCCAGGACATATAGCTTCCCACAAACTTCAGGGGCTAATGTTTACTGTGGTTGGAAATGCAGCTTATGGGAAGTTTGTGGTTGATATCTCTGTCGCTGGCAGTGCTGTCGTCTCGTGGCCGTTGCTATGGCCAACATCAGCATGGAAAAGCTAGGGTCAACCATAACTAGCCCTTGTCAGGAGGGAGTGCTTTTAATGCTACTGTTGGAAGGAGGAGATGATGGGAGTGTTTGGCCACACTGCTGCTCCCGATGATTGTGCTGCCTCTCCTGCCAACGCTAGCTGATGCAGCTGGGGCAAATGCATGCTGCTGCAGGCAGTGCAGAGGCTGCTGTGCTGCATGAGAGCTCTCGGGGCTGGAAAGGGGAGCTGTGGCATTAGTATGCTGCTTTATCTGGGGTGTGACCTTTGTGTGAATCACTTGTGTTGCTATGTCTTGGTTTGTTTTACTTCGTTTGTGGGTTTGTACCAGGATGCTCAGGACCTTTAAACAGAAACAAATGTACTGAGCTTTCTCAGTGCTAGACCCTCGACGTGCTGCAGACTGTGATGATGCCACTTTCTCTTGCTGATTTCTGTTGAGACTTCTGACTAGCTGCTGATAGACACAACTCTTTGTATGATTTGGTACAATGGCTGGATGTAATTTAGAGCAGGAATAGACCTCTGTTGTTTCCCCTTGTTCCTAGTAAAGAGTCTAGAGCTTCAAAAGCCCAGGAGCATGTATGACTGCTAACCAAACAACGTTCTATTTTGGTCCATCCACCTCACCACTGATCACAAGTCTTGTGGCTGCTGCTACCCTGGTGTGTTTCCTCCCCACTTCACCTACTCCAGGCTGCTGCTGGTGGTCCCTAGCGCCATACTTCCTTCATCAAAGATGAAAACATCCCCGTCGCAGATGGTGTTAATAATAACAATTGCGTCTCCAGCAGTGCTAGTGGCCATGGGCTTCCTTTCATCCATCTCAAATGTCTGGAATCCTCGTCTTGCACCGACCACCCTTTTTTCAGGCAGCTCAGTGTGGCAGTTTACGTCAGGAACAGCAATAGACAAACTGATGATGAAACAGAATCTGAATTGCAGGACCCCATGGATTCCCCATTCCCACTCCCTTCTCCCTGGGACAAGACAGCAGCTATGAAGCAGAGGTCTTAAACTGTGGATTCAGGAGTAGCCCGTTGACCTTGTTGGCCCAATGTGATGTGAGCTCAGAAACTTCTTCCAAAGGTTTGGTTGAAAAATGGATCTATTTCTAGGCTTTTCTGAATGTCCTACAGGGAAAACCCTGGCAGTGAATGGAAACTTCTTCAAGGGAAGGTCACACGTTGATGTAGGAACAAACTTTTCCATTTTCATCTCTGTATTTTTTACTGCTCTGTTTCTTTGACCTCTAAAACACACGCTCTCTTTTTCCAGTGTGTGAAAATCAGACTGGAAGTTGCCGACTCTTTCAGGAACAAGAGCAGATTTTGAAAGAACACGAGTGCTGTGATGAAGGCAAATAGAGCCTGTGACTCACGGGGTACTCCAACTACACTGGTAAACCTGCTGTTTGTCCGTGCTCAGTGCACAGCACTGCAGGGCCTTCCTCTAGGCAGCATTTTCAAGCTATTTTGGAAAAGCACGAGGTCCTCCTTGGAGTTGTCTCGTAGAAAGTTGGGACAGCAGTCAGTTGATCAATGTCCTCCTTTGGGCTTTTCTTCCACTTTGCTCTATGTTTGTACTAATCTTTCTCCCACATCTTGCTGCGGGCTTTGACCTATTCGTGTTCTAGGTCTTGTAATTATTTCAGTGGTCTCAAAAAATCCTCTGTTCTTGCTGTTCCCATTGCCCAGCACTGTTGCTTTATTCTTCCTTTATACAGGAGCTACATTTCAATTGAGCCATAATCCAATTTGCTCCACAGCTTTTCCTGCCAGATAAGCATCGTCTTTAACCTGAGGAGTATCTGTTGCTTTCCTCCCTCTTCCTCTCTTCAGCAATCCCTATACAAGACACCTAGATCAAACCCTTTTTAGTCAACATCAAACACCCGTTGGCTCTGTTGGATACGGTTTTTGTCTGAAGCCACTGACATGACAGGGTGGGAGCCTATTTAGTTCTTTATTTGATTGAGTCTTACAAAATCTCTGATAGATGGAAATGAAGAATCTCTGCGAGTCTGTTGTGAAACTGTATAAATTCAGAACCTAATGATTTGTAATTAGTGGCACCATAATGTGCTCCATATGTTAGTAAGTCATTTAGGAAGAAATACAGTTGTTTGCCATTCTGCACAGCACTGACAAATTAGGATCCAAACCATACGAGCCTCCGTCTTTCATGGGTTTCTCCTACAATCTGTTTGTCAAGAGCGTACCAGTACGAAATGATCTGCAAAGCAGGATGCGCAGAACCGCTCCGTTGTGTTTCCACATTGCCTCTTTGTCCGGGAGCTAATTGAGGATGTGCATGCTGGGTTCTGTGGTTCAGGAGGTTCAACCCGTCTTGAGGTTTGGCTAAAGGTTTGCTCCGACTATAGCTTACCTTCTATAGCTCAGTCCATCCTTGGGCTTGAAAAATACCTACTTCCCAGGCAGGAAAGTGTTGTCGAGTAGGTTTGGTTGTCATGCCCGAAGGTGCTGTGTAAATGACAAACAGACACATGTTTGTATAATCTTCATTACTTTTAACACAGCTTAATGTAATTTCACAAAATGTTTCATTTATTTTTATTTCAAAGATTGTGACAGTTAGGATTTTGAAGCACAAGCTGCCATCTGCAATCAATTTATGATCTCTCCCTAGTGCAATTGTGGAAAAAAAAAAAGAGGAGGGGAAAAAAAACCCCAAAAAGAGAGAAGTTTGGGTTGGTTGGTTGGGTTTTTTTTTTTTGCTGGAGTAAAAAGCATTGAAAAACAAGTCGAGTGGAGTAATAGCACATCTGTTTTCATCTGAAATCATGGAACCTGGACTTTTTTCAGTGTGGTATTTTACTACCACATGGCTTTAATCCTACATCTGGGCCTGTTGTTTTATGAAATATTTCCCACAGATGATGTCAATTATAATTTTTGTCCCGCTCGTCAATTTACGGACTTTTGGAATAAGACAAAATGAAACAACTAGAAAAAGAACAACTTATGTGGTCTACTCTCTGACAAAATTATAGCTGTGTGATACGCTTCTAAAATCAATAACTCTGCTAATGATTAGCAGAAAACGTTGCTTAGTTTATGAGCAGAGATGTGGCCCGCGCTCACCAGATGTTTGGCTCTGAGTTGCATTCTTGTTTGCTGTGTATTTACCAGCAGATGTTCAGCAGTTTATTTAATACCTTTTGTATGAGCCAGTAGTAGGTCTAAGGCTGCACAACATTTACAAGCCATCTGCCAGCAATACAGGTGGAATGCTTTTATGATTTTTCTCTTCCCTCTCTCTCTTTTTCTTTTCCAGCGGTGATCTAGCAGTGAAATCGCGGAGAAGTCTTTATAGATTTATACAGCTATTAGGAAATAGAATGCTTATCTTTGTAGGAAGACCCTGCAGTACATACCTCAGCAGATGTCTTTTCCGCTGTTCTTTAATCATTGTTTTTACACTTAACTTGCAGCACTATATGAAAGATCTGGTGAAACTCTTTACAGAGATATTCCAGCTGGTTTTCAGTTTAGATCCTGATTAAGCCTTCAGAACATTCATAGCTGGGCTATTCATTGGGCTCTGAACCTTTTTTGAATCAGCTTTTTAAAGAAGGGTCTGGGCAAAGTAAATATCCAGCTTGTATTCCCAGCTTTCCAAAAGCTGAGGAGTATTTGAGTTTAAGGTTTATGACAAACTAGACTCAAATTGTTTCAGTGCATGGCCGTGTCCAAATTCCAACGCTGGTTTTAGTTGGAAGTGCTCATGGGGTCTCATCCAAATCCTATTAAAGTGAAAGACTCTTTCTGACCTCAGTGGGCTTTAGATCAAGTCCATGGAAAAGTGTTTCTATTAAAAGAATGCATTTACTGTGGCCCTGATTCAGCAAGGTACTGGGGCATGCACATGGTGTTTTAGCGTGTGGATGGGTCCACTGCTATGAACTTGTTTGTTGTTATCAAAGGTTTGCATTGCTGCTTGAACACGGGACCCCAAGAGCCTCCATCCTAAGTTAGGTGAGGATTTTTCCCTGATAGGGAAAGGTCAAGAGGTAGAGCCCAAGGCTCTATGAGGCTTCAGAAATCTGTAAGGGAAGTCCATGCCAAAAAAGACCCCAAAACCTGTGTTCTTGGGTCAGGACTCATCCTGAAGCTCTTTGGGAGTATGGCTGGAGTAAGCAATTCAGACATCATCCTTGTATTCAATGGCATACTGCACTAGATTGTACTTCAAGAAGGTTGCAAGAAGATCACAAGCTGGTGCACAGTGGCTTGAGACCAGCCCAGAGAGAAGGACTTGGGGGGGTTGATTGACGAGGAGCTCAGCATTAGCTGGCAGTGCTCTCGTGCAGCTCAGAAGACCAACTGTATTCTAGGGTGCTGTGGACAGCAGAACAAGACAGGTGTCTCCTCCCTTACCCTCTTGTGAGACCGTACCTGGGATACTGCACCTAATTCTGGTGTCCTCAAAATAAAGAGGACGCAGAACTGTTGGAGCAAGTCCAGAGGAGGCCACAAAGATGATCCAAGGGCTGGAGCACTTTCACTACGTAGAGTAGGCTGGGGGAGCTGGGGTTTTTCAGCTTAGGGAATAGAAGACTCCAGGGAGGCAGCAATAAGGTCACCCCTGAGCCTCCTCTTCTCCAGGCTAAACAGACCCAGCTCCAGCAGCCTCTCCTCGTAGGGCTGACCTTCCAGCCCCTTTCCCATTCTAGTTGCTCTTCTCTGGACTCGTTCCAGCCCCTCAACCTCCTTCCTGAACTGACTGGCCCAGAACTGAACACAGTACTCCAGGTGCAGTCTAACAACTCAGCTTCCTCAGAGTCATAGAATCACTGTGGTCGCAAAACACCCTTGAGATCATCGAGTCTGACTATTGACACTACCGAGTTCACCACTAGACTGTATCTCTAAGCACCATGTCTAGGCATGGTGACTCAATCCAGAGGGTACTCTGAGTTCTAACAAGTTCGCATGGCACTGGGTAAAACAAGAATAGTGTTTAATTGCATCAAAAGCCAATGGAGTCATTAATACCCCAAGACTTGATGCCTGCTAACAGACTGGGTGCTTGGGTCTTGCCCTGTCTGAATCTCTTCCTCTCTGAACCTGGAGAAAAATAGCAGTGGTGAGGAAAAACACCTAGAATGAGCTTGTCAGTGCTCCCTACGCCATCCGAATGTTTGCTTCAAACCTTGTAGAAATGGGAAAACTCTGGGAGTCGTGTTGGTTCTAACGAGCTGCACTCGAGCTGTTTGGGAATCTGGAATAATGCTCAACAGCGGGATTTTTTTGAGGCAACTGGAATGAAATAGCTGTCTTGAAACTGCCTGTTGACAGAAATCACAGGTTTTCAATTAAGCTTACCTCGAAAAAAAGGCTTTCTTTCCAGAGAAACATTTTTCTTGAAGCCTATCTCTTGAAATCCAAAGTGATTCCATCTGGATGGGCTGGAGGGACGGTGTGGAAATGTTCTGGTATTCCACAGCCGCAGATCTGCACTCGCTTCTCTCGAGTGTGTGTCCCGTCAGGTATTAGGAAGTACAGCTTCAGAGCTGCAGCATTGCTTGTCTGGAAAGCTGTATCGTGGGGCATAAAGGGAAATGACTGAGCCCTGGAATTCCATCTCTCCGGGTACCATTCAGCAGTGAGCACTTCCTAGTGGAATTATTTCGAGGAAGACAGTTTGATGTTTGTGTTTCAGACAAAGCCCTGAAAACTTCCCTTTGAAAAATTGGGGTGAAAACTATTTGTATTTCCATTGAAGTTTTGCCCAGGAAAATTCAAGCACTTTCCAACCAGCTCTCCTGAAAATCACAAAATCACTCTTCTTCTTCTTCTTCTTCTTGATTATTTAAGCAGCTGTTAGAGGACGGATGCTACTAGCAAGAAGAAAACTGAAGGCAATACATCCAAAAACTAGGGAGAGCCACAATTTTTTCAGGCAGTGCCTTGGCTGTGTCAGGGAGCTGTGTAGACAAGTGCACAGCATCACCCATGCTTCCCGAATTGTACAGTGAAGGGGTAGGAAGGCTTGTCTGGTTCGCATGCTCCGCAGCTCGTCACTAGTCTATGTTGCAGTATGAACAACACTACAGTGCTTCCCAGATCCTCCTTTCCTCCTAGCCTTGCTGGCTGAGGGAAAAGAAGAGATGAGGGGCTTAGAACCTCAGCCTGCACACGCATCGTGCTTACAGTATGGCGTGAATGTCTACAGCACCGAGCGTGGCTGAGCAGGACGAGCGACCCATCCAAGCTACAGAAGCTGTTCAAAATAATTCATTAAGTATGTTTTGACTCGTCTAGTGATTTTTACTGCTCTCTGCTCAAGGATGAGCCAAACCAGCAGCACCAGTGTTTGTGTGCTCTGTCCTGCCATGCTGTTTCACAAGCAAATAAGTTGCATTCTCGAAGCACAGAGGTTTTGCCGGGTTAAAAGTAGAAGGTGCAGGAAAATAGACCACAGCGAGGATTGTTTGAGGTGAAAGCCTTAGGAAGAGATGATCTTTGGTGTGGTATTTCAGTGATACAACTGATGGAGGAGATGCTCTATCACTCTGTGAATTCACCAGCTCTCCCATGTTATGCAAGATACTGCTGCAGATGTAGAGTGACTAGAGGTGGCCGATATTCTGTGGTCACTGTTACAAAACCGAGACACTAATGGACTTGCCAGTGAGGGTTGCTTTTTGTGCCCCCACTGGAGGAGAAAAGGAAGGGTACAGATCTGAAGACAGTCAAATTATCTTGGGCTGCACAGCCTGAAGGCTGGTGGTACCAGAAGCCATAATACCCTCAGGAGCTCAGGCTATACATCTTATCAATACATATACACAAGGTGTTTGGGACTTGGGAACTGATAGTGCTGGAGTTCTTAAAAGAGGTCTAGTTTTGAATCTACTTGATGCACACTCTAAAAAACAGGAGTTCAGCTAGGCTTAGCACTTAGTCTTCCATCTTAGAAGCTGGAAGAGTTAAGGCATCTTAGAAGATGGACGAGTTAAGCTCAAATCAAGTAATTTATAGTGATTTCCCTTCTAAAGGATCCTGGTTTGCTGTCTGCTCTGGCAGATACCTTGAATGATCTCTTCTGTAACTTCTGCAAATCATAGAATCCTTAGGGATTGGAAGGGACCTTGAAAGATCATCCAGTCCAATCCCCCTGCCACAGCAGCATCCCCCAGATCAAGTGGCACAGGAACACAGCCAGGCGGGGCTGGAACGTCTCCAGAGAAGGAGACTCCACAACCCCCCTGGGCAACCTGTTCCAGTGCTCTGTTACCCTCCCTGGGAAGAAGGTCCTTCTGATATTGATAGGGAACCTCCTCTGTTCCAGCTGGCTCCCAGTGCCCCTGGATAAAGTGACAGGCATATTCTAACAAGCTGTGCTACAGGATCTGCTCTAGGATAATCATAGTGTGATAGTGTATTTGTGAGGTGTAAATTAAACTGCTGGCTAGACTGAAGCTGAAGTGTGATTCACAGAGCCGGGTTCTTGTGTTTGTGCTTTTTGTCTTGAACAAAACCCTACTTCCTGGGCACAAATAATTGTGGTTAGTGGTAGAGTTCTTGCAAAGGAGAAAGGTTCTGGAGATGGAGTAACCACATCAGACTTACCCTCTTGTCATTTAGAAACAGTAGTGAGCATGCAGGAGTGTGTAACACCAGTGGTCTAAGGACAGTGTCACTAAGAGCTTTGCTATCAGCACTGTGCCCTCAAAGCACAGAGCACGTGATAGTCGCCAGTGATGATGTGTGCTGTTGCAGATGAACAACTCCTGCTATGAGTGAACAAACGCTATAGAACAGAGAGATTTTATTGGTAAAGCTCTACTACTAAGAGCAGGCACTGCTCGAGACGCATGAGAGCTGTTATTTAGACATTTACCTCTTGAATTAACTTGTGGAAAGAAAGTCAATTATGTGTGCCTTTTGTTGATATCCATTTGGATAAGATGCAGATTTAGAGTAGGTAATAGTTGCATGCCATGGCTTTACCCAAACGAGAGCTCCCCTGGGACATTGCTCTGTGCTTCCAAAATCCACTGCAGCATTGCTCTGTTTGTAAGTGCATGTGGGTAGGGACCAGTGTCTGCGTGAACCGTGGCAGCCTGAGTGTCTTGAATATTGTCTGAGGTCTTCTTGCTCCGATTGTCACTACTTTATCACTAAAACTGCCCTTGGCTTTTAGTCTCTTGGGTTGTCCTTACTGATCAAGCCCCTTTCACTTGCTCTTGTTACCCTTCCTTACGGAAATGCAGCAGCATAAAACACAGAGTGTTCTGGGTTGGAAGAGACCTTTAAAGTTCATCTAGTTCACCCACTCTGTAGTGAGCAGGGACACGATTAGATCAGGGTGACCTTACAAAATGGATCGGGACAACTTAAATCCCCCTTTGGACAATCTCATACAACTGTTAGCTCAGGGGGGAGCAGGGAAAGCCTCTTTGACAAACCCCATCCGTGGTTCTTAGCGTTTTTCTTGCCTTCAGCAGTGTAGCCCTTGTTTCTGAACACGCTTTCTCTTTCCCCTGCTTGCTGTTCCCGAATAGCCTGTATGTTCCATGTCAATTTTCCAGTCATAGGAGTTACTCCCTTATGTTGCATCAACTAACCTATAATTTTGACTCTGTACGGATGCTCTCGGTTCTTTTTCATTTTCCATACTTCTTGCCTGAGCATGCAGACATCAGCAAATCGCCCCTCCGTTTCCCTTTCTGTCCCTGGTGTAAGCCTGTTATCACTAACCGCATTCCTTTCCCAGGGGTTAGGCTATTTTCCAGGTCACCACGTTCTCCCTGCTTGCCCTGACATTACTTCAGCAGTCAGTCATACACGCGCAACCCCAACCCAGTCAACCGGCTTCTCCGAACGACTCGGTAAACTTTTTTTGCCCGATGGTTCTTTCCACCCTTATGCTTTGGGATTTGGGACTGAAGAGCCCCAGGAAGAAAACAGAACTGAGGAATGAGCCAGCAAGCCAGAGAGAAAGAACTGGGGTGGGAGGGAAGCTGCAGTGCAGTGTTAAGCAGTGTTTGTGATTTGTTAGGCGAGCTGCTTTATTTAGCCTGAGTTATTGTAGTGCTGCAGTGTGCCATTACCACTGTTGAGTACGTCTGCCAGTAGGTCCAGGAGGTTTTATAGTCTGTCTTGCACTGAAATAATTGCAAGTGACATAGAACCCCTTCAAACAAGGCATTTGCTAGAGCCCTAGCGCTAATAACATGGGTGGTCTGGGGATTACTGCAGTGACTTTGAGTCTTTTTAATTTTCTCTTTTATGTCTACCTGTGTGGCCCTACAGGATGGAGAATAATGAGGGAAGCACTCATTAAATGTGGAAAAGGGATCTAGTTACCCGTGTTCAGGTGTGTCGACATGCAGAGATCCTATATGGAAAAGCCAGCGTATAAAGGAAGGGAAAAATATGTTAAATGTGAAAGCTTGAAATTCTGCAAGCCTTGCACCTGCCTTGCAGCATGACATATGACAGGCAGAGAGGGGAAAATTGGCCTCATTATGCGAATGAAACGCTTTAAACCTAAAATAGTAGTGGGGATTTCTATGCGTCAACAATCCTCCTAACACAGGAGGTTGCTGACTGCCAGGGAATGAGGCCTTGTGAAACCAAGGTTTTTCCATGTGTCTGTAGGTACATGACCTCCGTTACTCCAGTAGAGAGACTTGATGCTCTCAATTTGCAGAGCTTGATGTTCTGCAAATCATAGAATCCTTAGGGATCGGAAGGGACCTGGAAAGATCACCCAGTCCAATCTCCCTGCCACAGCAGCATCACCCAGACCAAGTCACACAGGAACACAGCCACAGTTCCTCTGTGGGCACCTGGGCACAGGAGTGTCTCTATCTTACTTTCTCTTCCACAATGTGAGATGGAGAGAAAGGGACTTGTCCAAGGTAAGGCATGCAGGTGTCTGCAGACATTCAGAGCTCCATGCATCACTTAGACACTGCCCTGCCCCATGCCCCAGCCCCCTGCTCTGTCTGCACAGGGTGGTTTATGGGGCTGGCTCGCTTCACTCCTGTGGCTCACTCAGAATTGCTACTGCCCTGCCTGATTCAACAGCCTCTCTAAAGCTGTGACTGCCACCCAGATGTGTTTCATTCCTGCTGGGGCCTTTGGGTGCTGCTAAAGGGAACATATAAGGTACTCAGGCATACATATTTTGCAGTCCTTCCCCTAACACTTGGTAAAGAGACAAGTCTAAGTACCCTGCTTACCAGTAGAAGAGCGTTCACACCTTTGCAAGTCATGGCTAGCAGTAAGAGGATTTAGCATCTCCCACATGACACATAGTCTAACCCACACACCATTGTTTCCCAGTTCTCAGTGCATCGATATTAACATCTCTACAATTTATGGACCTGCTTGCAGCATCTCTCCTCTGTAAAGCTCGTTTCCCTCCGTGGTGCAGGATCAGGCACCCTCTGAAGAAGTGTGTTTGCCACGGTTTCTATTCTATGGCTGTTTCTTCATGGAAATGCACGGCCAGCAGGTAAAACACAAGAAGCCAACACCTGGTAGGAAAATTGTCCAGTGCACAGAAGAGATCCTGGATGACGTTAAACAAATGGCCCGAAGTAGCTTTAGGAATGGTTTCATGCTTCTTGGGCTGTTAACTGTTTAATGTTTCCTGTCTGGGATGAAGAGAGAGACAGGGCAAACGAGTGGGAGCCTTGTTTGTGCTCGTGTGTTTATTGTGTCAGATACACTGCAGTGGGCGGATATGACAGGTCTTCAAGGGGACAAGGTATGACTCAAATCCAGGTGCAGCTTATTTTCCATGAAATGCATGACTTGCCTATTAGACAGATTTACTGGTGGCCAAAACAAAGCTGGGTGAAGCTGGCATTTCTTCTTGCTGGGAAGGAACAGCATCTCTGCTGGATATTGTGCCTGTACACATGTAAGAGGGGTTGCTGATCTCTGCTGGGTAATGAGCTGGCTATGATTGCGCTTCTGCCTATGGATAAGTGATCTGCTCGACCAGATTCAACCCTAGTGTAACTGCAACAGGGTTTATTTCATTCCTAACCTACAGGTGCTTATCTAAAAATCATACTGTCTTACTACAACTGGTGTTACTGTCTTCTTCCTAAACTAATGGATTTGGAGGTGTGTTGGCTTCAAGGAGCCGAGCTGCTTTATTTTCCCCTCGCTCCAGTATTCGTGGTGTCTTTTCTTGGCACTTGCTCAGGAATAAACGGTAGAGTAAGCACGTAAAAGCACGTGTATCAGAGCCTCACATTCCTTGAAACATAGACACTGGGCTATAGACATCACAGGAATCTAGGTCACAAATGGGATTTCAGCCTGTGAGCGCCCCTGTGCTGTGTAAGGTACAGGAAAGCTTGCTGCAGGAGCCTGGAGGAATTCATTTGGATCATAACCATGGCTTAGAAATCAGTGCCCTTGGAGAGATTAAACTGACATCCTTCCTTTCAAGAATTACCCGAGCTGCTGCCATGGTTTAAAACTGGAGCTAGTGAAGAACTTGGTATAGAATGCTTTAAATTGGTGTTATTTGTTAAGGGGGTGGGAGGGGGGCCAACACGTGAAGCAGAGTCTTTTGACTCTGGAAGTTAACTCCAAAGGAATGGTATTTCCAGGTAGCCTGCCAGAGTTGGGTGCTGCACGCAGCACAGAAGATAAAATCTGCTACACGGTTTAAAGCTATTTGAACACTCCCAACATTTTTGCATGCTTCCAAAGAGAGAAATACCACAGACCTGTGGTTACGGGTGTCTGTGCTGGGTTTGGTGGGAGGGAACAGATTCATCCAGTCACCCTGTGGCACTGAATCATTATTTCCAGAAATGTTACCTCCTGAGTCAGTCAGTAATTTGGGGGTATCCACAAGCCCATGCCTGTAGGTAGGTATAGACGTACCCGTTCACATCCAGTGTAAATACCAGTGGCAGGGTAGCTTTGGCATGAGCTACAGTGCAGTAATCCTTTAGGAGCTCAAGAGTTAATGCTGCCTCAGTGGGTCTCTGATGATGCTGAATACTGTCCCCCAGGTTTCTCTTGTCTGTGGGTAAAGACAACAGGGCTGACTTACTGGTTTATCATGGGAATGGCTTTACAATTGCTTCAAGCTCTCTTTCTGACAAGATTCATCAAAATGCTGTCCAGTACAGCCCCACATCAGGGCCTTGGCTTTTGTCGGTCTTGGTTTGCTTTTGAGTACAGTCACTGGCCTTTCCAATAAGAGGTTTCTGAAGACTTCTTTCCCAGAAGAAATGAAAGCCGAAGGGACACTCTTTTAGTGCAGATTTCCGAGTGCAGTTGCTCCATTCCTCCTGCTACAGCTTGCTAAATCAGTTGTATTGTTGTCCGTGCTTGAAAACACAGACAGCAGCAAAGGCAGCCTTGCTCGGTTCGTTTCCAAGGGTTGCTTGCCGCTGCAGACCCCAGCTATTGTGGTGGCCGCTCATGCTTGATGCTCTATTTATAAAATGGTGATTGGCTCCTGAGCCCTGGAGCTTTATAGCCTCAACAGACAAGACAGACACTATGTTGGAAAGTACTACAAGCCTCGCTTTATAAACGCGCTGAAGCCTGAGTGGGGAAAGCGAGCGTGCAGTAGGTGCCAGACTGTGGCAGAAGCAGGAACCATCTGATTTGCAAACGAGAGGCAAGTCAGTCTTTTACTCAAAGCGTGAAATCTGCCACCATTTGTGCTCAGTATTTTGGTACTTGCTGGTAACACGTTTTTTCTCTGCTGATCTTCTAAAAAGCCAAGAACGAGCAGGTTGCCAGCAAGAGCCTTGGGGCAAATGGATCTAGCCACGCTGGAAATGCAAACATAACAACCAGTCACCCAAACAGAAGCCTTTCTCTCTTGCTGGGTGATGGGGTTTGGAGTTGGTGGTTTATTCAGTTGTTGGTTTTATTTCTTATTTCCAAGCAGCCCCTCCTGCCCTATCAGTCATAAACCATTGGATCTCTTCAGGAGTGTGAGGTTTGGGTTTGGATTCTACTCTGTGCCAAGTGACCAACTGGGTTATGAAAAAGTTGTCAGTACTTTCTCGTTTACCCCAGCGTGTTCTTACCCTCACCAATCCCCTTACAATAATGATGGGGAAAGTATAGCAGCCAGAGTAGTGGTCAATGGGACAGAGTCCAGTTGGAGGCCTGTATCTAGTAGAATCCCCCAGGGATTGCTACTGGGACCAGTCCTCTTCAATCTATTCATTAATGGTTTGGATGAGGGGTTAGGGGGCACTGTAATCAAGTTTGCTGATGGCACCAAGCTGGGTGGTGTCACTGACCCCCCAGCAGACTGTGCTGCCCTTCAGTGAGAGCTGGACAGGCTGGAGAGCTGGGCAGAGAGAGATGGAGTGAGGGACAACAAGGGGCAGGGGAGAGGCTGGCATCTGGGCAAGAACAACCCCAGGGACCAGGAGAGGGTGGGGACTGACCTGTTGGAGAGCAGTGGAGGAGAAAGGGACCTGGGGGTCCTAGTGGCCAGCAGGGTGACTCTGAGCCAGCAATGTGCTCTGGTGGCCAAGAGGGCCAACAGCATCCTGGGGGGGATCAGAAGAGGGGTGGTTAGCAGACTGAGAGAGGTTCTTCTCCCCTTCTGCTCTGAACTGGTGAAACCTNTGTGAGGAGTGGGTGTCAGGAGGATGGAACCAGGCTCTTCTCAAGGGCATCTGGTGATAGGACAAGGGGCACTGGGTGCCAGCTGGAACAGAGGAAGAACATTTTCCCAGTGAGGGTAACAGAGCATTAGAAGAGTCTGCCCAGGGGGGTTGTGGAGTCTCCTTCTCTGGAGATGTTCCAGCCCCACCTGGCTGTGTTCCTGTGCGACTTGGTTTAGGTGATCCTGCTGGATTGGATTAGATGATCTTTTGAGGTCCCTTGCGATTCTGTATGCAGTTGCCCTGCTCCCTTGGGTTGGTTTTGGTGTGCTCACTGAAGAAATAGATGAAAATTCTGCCTTTGAGTTTGAACTGGGAGAAGTGGGTGTTCTTGTAAGGATCTTGAACTTTTCCCAGATGGGAGCTTCCCACCCAGAGGCAGCTCTGCTGGTGGTTTGTGTAGCTTTTTGAAAGAGCTGCCTCCAGACCCAGACACTCAACAAACCCAGCCTGAGCTTCTCGTTCTAAATCAAAACGAGTTTGGGTGTCACCATGACATGAGCTGGCAAGTCAGATGTGGCGAGTTATTTTCTTCTCCTGTGTAATTAATTCGGTTATCTTCCCCCACTCCCCTCGTGACTTTATCATTGCTTCCCAAATCTGTTTCCCCTGTTGCTTCCTTGTGCTAAGTCAATTAAATTTGACTTACGCTGGCCGGGGTAAAGGAGGGGAGTTTTCTCCTCTGCTCTTATGTCCTCATCAACAGGCTGAGGTGTTGAAGCTGAATTCAGATGCTGTGCTTATGTGCTAAGCGCAGCCGCAGAAGCCCTTCCTTCCCTGAGACATTCCTTGGTGTCTGTGACTTCTCAGGGACAGCCCTTGTCCTCTTCTGTACCTTTAATCCAGTTGTTTCTTGAACTTGGCAGCTGCCTTTGTCAGACAGGGCTTTTTCTGTGTGAACTCTGTGTTTGTGTTGTAAAATCTCCTCCGTGAGACATGCCGTACAGATGGCAAACAATAGCCGTCTCCAGCCGGAGAGGAAATCCATTTGTCACCGTTTCATCATCAGTCCCCATTGTGTTGCCTTCAGACAAACCCGTTCATCAAGACAAGTTCTAAAGTGCTGCTGTTTACTGCAAACCCCCCATCTCCTTCAATCCAAGTCCTCCCTCTGCTGTGCTGACTATTTCTGCTACAGGGATGTAGAGAAAAGACTACTCGAGGACAGCAACCTGCATGCAGATGAAGTTTAGGGTTGGTCCCCGAGTGCAGTTGGCACAGAATCCCAGACAGACTGCTCGGCCTAGGTGAGAGTAGGTGGTTTTATTTACTAGCAAGAAGCACAGTGTGAGCTTCTATGTGCCACCTTCCGCGTGCTGCTTGCCACACCTGCCGAATACCTCTTAGTGAGAGGGGCACATCTCTGTGGCTCTTGTAGCCTTCATGGAAATCTTGGGACAAAGGTGGATCAAGGGGAGAAAGATGTCTCTCTGTTTTATAGCAGAGCTGGACTGGACCTAGGTTTTTCTTTTCAGTATCCTGTCAGCTCCTCCAGTTTGTTCTTACCTGCTGGTGTAGTGATATATCCAGAAGAACATCAGGATGAACTTCTGTGGTCACGGAGGCTGCTGGCTAAGTGCAGAGCTTAGATGCTGCAGACACAGACAGCAGTGCTTGGGATCAGGTGCCTGCTTTGATAGACACGGTAACAAACCCCGAGTGCCCCATGAGCTCAGAAAGGCTAGTGGGTGCTGTAGTGCCTGTCTGCTCCCATCGAGGAGCTGGCCTGTCAGCTAGGGTTCAGGACTTGGCACTGGGCTTTGTACAGACGTGGTTTTGCTGACACCAGATGAGTCCGACGTCAATCTTTAGTCTTCCAAGATTTGCTTGTTTTGATTTGAGGTGTCCTCAGGCAGATTTCCACACAATTTATGGAGTAACAACAAGAAGTTGCCTGCCTGCCATGGGGAGGCTCGAGATCTGTTTGGAAAAAAAGCTCTGGAGATAGCAACAGCAGCCACAGAAGCAAGATTAGGTATTAAAAACATATAAGTAAGGCATCCCTGGAGGCATTCAGGTTCGACAGGGCTCTGAGCAATCCGGTCTAGTTCGACATGTCCCTGTTTGTTGTAGGGGGAGTTGGACTAGAGGACCGTTGGGGGTCTCTTCCAACCCCATACATTCCATGATTCAGTGAAATCTGAAGGCGTTCAGGTTTTCATGACCAGAGAGAGAGGCTGTGGAGTTCATGCACAAAGCAAGAACGTGCTGGGGTGTGAGGGTTCATCTGGAGGTAGAAGCAGGGCTCAGTCAAAGACTGGGGGTTATCTGGGAACACTGGTGTGGGAACTCTGAGCAGGAGTTGGTTGGGGTGTTTAGTGAGGGAGTGTTATTAACAGTAATCAAGCAGATGCTGTCAATAAGAACAACATAGAGAAGGCAAGTACCCTTCGTACTGCAGGGAGTTTCTTTTTCTTTCTTCCCCTCTTTTCTTCTCCCTCTCAAGTTTGTGTGTTCTGTCCTATATGAGGGCTGGGTGGCTTGAAACCCCTGAAGACAGGCTGCTCTATGAAAGCTGAGAATATAGAGTCATTAGGGATTGGAAGGGACCTGGAAAGATCATCCAGTCCAATCCCCCTGCCACAGCAG
>VZRI01013854.1:22532-55268 GCA_013397515.1 Upupa epops | reverse complement strand
GTTGCTCTACGCTGGACACCCTCCAGCAGCTCTGTGTCCTTCTGGAACTGAGGAACCCAGAACTGGACACAGTACTCCAGATGTGATCTCACTAGTGCAGAGTGGAGGGGGAGAAGCACCTGGCCCAACTAGACTTAATTATGAAACCTACAAATAAAAGAAGCATTCCCTATGCTTCAGAAATCCCGGGAAGGGTTAGTATTTTCACCAGGAAGCTCGCAGCACCGCAGAGAACCACAATTAAGACCCCTTAAAATATGTAACAGTGTTTTTATGACATCCAAGTGCTGTTGCCACGTGAGGCAGCTTTTATGTCAAGATCCTTGCTCTTCACCCTACAATCACGATGTCCGTATCGGCAATAAGGAAGTCAGCAATAGCTATTTACTGCTATCCTGCAGCTGTGGCCTTATAACTTAGGTCCCTAATTAAGTGGGAGCAGGGCTCACCACAAAGTGCTCCACAGTGCCTTCAGATGGCTTTCATACTGCGGAAAGCTGGTGTTGGGTTACTCCAGAGAATGGGGGGTTCCCCCTCTCCTCCTTGAAAAGTGTATTTGCACATTCAGACAAAATTAGGTAGAGATTAACAACCCAAACGTTGTTTAAAAGCTGCTGTCTTGAGGTATCACGAGGTGGAAAGAGCTTTTAGTGGAAAGGATCTAAAATGAAGTTAGAAATCCTGCTGATAGGGGGGATATTGAGAGCAGCGCCCCATCTTTGTCATCAGATGGGAGGGACTGTCGGCCAAGGAGCCAGTCCCGCTGCACAAAGGCGATCCCAGCCTGCGTGAAGCTCCATGACTGAATGGACTATCTGGGCAGCAACGTGATCCCCTGTGAAACCCCCCTTTTGACCCAACAGTCAAGTTCAAAAGGAACGGCTCGTCGTCATGTTCCTTAAATGTCCCAGGATCCGCACTAAGTGCATCTTGGCAGGAGCGAGCCTACATCGTTAGTTCCTCTCCTGATTACTTGTACGAGGGGGGGGTGAGGGGTGTTTTTTTGTTCCACATGGCCTGACTTGACAGGACAACAAATAGGCCTTTGCATCTGTCCGCCTTTATGAGAGGGTTTTATCATTGGACATCAAGGAAATTGAGTCTCATCGAAAGGTTTATGACTACACATCTGTGGGTTTTACTGCTCTCAAGCAAACAAACAACAGCCACAGAAAGTCGTGTTTTGAAAGTACAGTTTCAGATGTAATAACCATCTGATGCTCGGCTCTTGGCTGGTCATCCAAATGTTTGTTGAGCTCTTTAGCTCTTAGGGGGATGGGGATGGAGCTGGGGTGAGCATGCAGGCCGCCTTTGCCTGGCACGAAGGTGATTTCTAATCATAGCCTGTCTCTCATTGGTGCTGGATCCTGTGTGGAGAGGTCAGACTGTCTAGTCTAACCACCTTTGTACAACCAGCAGTTCTGTCTGATAATATGAAAGAAATCATTGGGGGAGAGGTTCAAACCAGGGTGTAGGAATGCCCTGTGCTGCTTTGCCTCTTGCATGTTAGTGAGTAAGGCTTCGACGTGTTCCAGCTCTACTGGTTGACAAAACATTACCTGGAATGTAGCTAAGATGAAGGAAAGTAGTAAATGGAGCTAGGATTCTGCTCTGGTGAGACCCCATCTGGGGGACTGCGACCAGTTCTGGAGCCCCCAAGACAGGAAGGAGATTGGGCTGTTGGAACGTGTCCAGAGGAGGGCCATGAGGATGAGGGGAGGGCTGGAGCACCTCTCCTACAGGGACAGGCTGAGAGAGTTGGGGCTGTTCAGCTTGGAGGAGACTCGGGAGAGATTAGAGCAGCCTTCTAGTACCTGAGGGGGGCTACAGGGGAGGGGCTGTTTCCAAGGGCTTGGAGTGGTAGGAGCAGGGGGAATGGTTTCCAGCTGGAAGAGGGGAGGGTTAGACTGGAAGTCAGGAGGAAGCTCTTCATGCTGAGGGTACTGAAACACTGGGCCAGGTTGCCCAGGGAGAGGTTGTGGCTGCCCTCTCCCTGGAAGTGTTCCAGGCCAGATTGGCTGGGGCCTTGAGCATCCTGGTCTAGCAGGGGGTGTCCCTGCTGATGGCAGGGGGGGTGGAACTGGATGATCTTTCAGGTCCCTTCCAACCTGAATCATTCTATGAATCTAAAGGTGGGAACAGTCTACATGCCTCCCTTGTTTAATTTCTCTTGAAGTTACTGGGCTAAAGGAGTTCTTCAGGATTTCCTCACAGTTCCAATGGCAGGATCTTCTCTCCTGGCTAAAATCTGTACTCTTGCACCTGAAAAAAAGTAAACAATTTAGAATTGTAGAATTGGATTGGAGGAGAGGTCTAAATGACGTCTAGTCCAACCCTCAACCTGCTTCACCCTACTTTATTTCAGCTTGCAAGTGTTCCAGCTGGGATTATATGTTTAGAAGGCTGACTGGTATACAGAGCATGAGAGGATGGTGTTTGTTATTCATAGGTTTGCAATGAGGGACTAGGAGTGTTGGTTGACCCTATAGTTTGATTTACTCTATCTATGGATGATGCCTTGCTTTTAGGAAGACTGTCAAACAGCCCTTGGTGAAGCTGCCTGGAGAAAGAGATGGGATGTTGGGTCATGCAATGCTTCCCTGAAAAGAGAGTTCCTCTCCCTTACTGCTGTGTTCATGGTAGCTCTCTTTTGAGGCCTGTGTCAGGGCAAAAGCCATGTTCAGACTGGCTCAAAGGTTGTGACAGATTGGCACCAGGGCAGGGCTTCTGTACAGACTGCCCAAGTCGTGCTGCACCCTGACCTAAGGGTAGATTGTATTGTCCTAGTTCGATTGAATTGATGATGTATGGAGAAAGAGCAATCTGCGTGTAGGACCAACATCATCATCATCACCTTGAAGGAGCTGATGGCCAAACGTCTTTATTTATCCCAACAAATCTTCAGGACAGTTGGTGGATGGAGCACTGCTCATGCTTTTTGTGGAGGGGAGCTCTTGCAGTCGGCTCATTTCACGTAAAGGCCAAGGTCAAGGAGCAGTTGGTTTCTGAGAAGGAGAAATGTAGGTTTCCCTGTTCCACGCAGTGCACAAGAAACTGCCCCTGAGGTGAGGAAAGCCTGTGGCAGTCCCTCTTCTCAACCATTTGTAAACCTTTGAATGAGTTCCCAATGCGAATCGTTACTCTGCTCTGCAGCGGGCTACTTCTTGGCCGGCACAAAGAAGCCCCAGAAAATATTGCACCCATATGCTCTCTTTTTTTTTTTAACATTCTCATTAAGTTTATAAAACCCACAAATTTAGACCATCTGTCCTATAAATGTTTCTAAACTACAGCGAGATGAAAAAGCTGTTCTAGCTTTTTGATATGAGCGGTCAGCAAACCAAACACAAAACCAGAGCAAAGCAAATATTTTCTTGTCATACATGCTTCCCAACCGTGACGGATGAACTGTTAGTTTTGATGTGTGTTTGGATCCGAATTTTGGAGAGAAATGCCTCCTAGATATGTACACTTAACACCAAACTAGTCGGAGAGGAAGAATTCTTGTTGAGGAGGGGCAAACAGAGGGGAAAGTTGCACCACATGCTGCCCCGTGGACTCATGAAAGAAGCTGTTTCTTCAGTGATTCCTTTTCCAGCCCCTCTGTTGACTGTTAGAACAAAGCCATCCCAGGCATGGACTGTGTCAGTCCATTCTCAGGGTAAGGTGTTTAAGCTTCTATTCAGCTCACCTATCTCTTGGATGATAATGGAGGGGTATTTATTGTCTCCCTGTGCGACTCCAAAGTGCGGCTGGAGCCTGATAACGAGGAGAGGCTGTTCGTAGAGCTTGGCTGACAGGTGGGATTAAGCCCAGTTCCTTGTTCACATGCAATCTCAGCAGCAGCCAGTAGAAAATGGAAATCTCACTTGAGATCCTTTGTCCTGGTGTTTCCTTGGACACAAAGGATATTTTATTTGAGGGAGAAAAGGAAATCGTAGGCAAGTCTGTAAGCAGGGTAGCATACAGCTCCTAACTGCTAACCCTTACTGGTCCTCTTAGGTAATAAGGCAACTCTGGGTGTTGTGTTAGAAGTCAACAGCTGTTCTTTCCTTTGCTTTTTGGTCTGGGTGATCCTGCTGTGGCAGGGGGATTGGACTGGATGATCTTTCAAGGTCCCTTCCAATCCCTAAGGATTCTATGATTCATCAGTAACATGCACCTCACCATTGGGGTTGCCCATCTCTTGCTGGGTACTAAAGCTTTGTTGTTGACCTAATTATGACGTGACCTACCTTACTCTTAGTGACAGTCCTTCCAAGCTCCTTATTATGCTATCCTCTCTGCATTTCCCTCTACTTCTTGTTGTGGTACAAGCTTTACTAGCCATTTCCAGTTCATAAATTCTTAACAGCTGGCTAAATAAGAGCCAGCAGTGCGCCCAGGTGGCCAAGAAAGCCAACGGTGTTCTAGCTTGAATCAGAAATAGCGTGGCCAGTAGGAGTAGAGAAGTGATTGCTCCCCTGTACTCGATGCTGTTGAGTCCAAACTTCAAGTACTGTTCAGTTTTGGGCACCTCAGTGCAAGAAAGGTGTTGAGATGCTGGAGCAGGTCCGAAGAAGAACGAAACTGTTGAGGGGACCAGAGATAAAGCCTAGTGAGAAGCAGCTGAGGGAATGGGATTGTTTAGTCTGCAGAAAAGGAGGTTGAGGGGAGACCTTATCTTTGCTCTAACAAAGGTTAGAGTGAGGTGGGGGATGGTTTCTTCTCACAAGTAACAAGTGGTGGTACAAGAGGAAATGGATTTAAGTTGCACCAGGGGAAGTTTGGATTAGACCAGGGTAGGTTGAGGACTGACCTGTTGGAGAGCAGTGTAGGAGAAAGGGACCTGGGGGACCTAGTGGCCAGCAGGATGAATCTGAGCCAGAAGTGTGCCCTGGTGGCCAAGAGGGCCAACAGCATCCTGGGGGGGACATATAATGAAAGCATATATATATATAATAAAGCATATAATGAAAACAAAGGTTTATGACTCCTTGAACACGTACTCTCACCAGCATTTCTGACAGGAGGCTCTGCACGAGCAGAGGACCCCGGTTGTCAGTTACTGGATTCATTCCCAGCTACTGCTCTCCCCAGTGCACTAGCATCACTTCAGTTGCTGTGAACGTAGTGCTCGCAGAAACTAAATGGGAAGGCTGTCTGTTAACTTCAGCATCGTTTATGTTGGACACGTGCTTCAGAAGATCCCTTTTGTTTTCCTTGCCTCCTAAAAATAAGAGGTGGCCGTTGCCAGCAGCAGCTATAGCTCACGTGCAGACCCGAGTCTTTTCCAAGAGGCACTCGCCGTCTGCTGCTCCACGAAGAGGTTCTTCTGCCAAGTTTATTACATCTGCAGTGTTTAGACAGCTCTGTAAGGACAGAGAAACTAGGAGTTTCCCTGGTTGCGTGAGCTGGCCTTCTTGTATCTGGTTGGAAAGCGACAAAACTATTGGTGGTCAGGCTTTGCTACTGCCAGAATCGCTTCGCCGCGCTTAGTAGTTGTTGTTCACACTGAGCTAGAAAAGCAGAGCTAGGGGAAAATGCAGTTGTTAAACGGATGACAGCACTGATTTTCTGAATTCAGGGGGATTTTTCAGCTCGTGAGAAAGTGTGGCTAACAGTTTTGGACAGTGTACCCCAGCAATGATGTTTCCAAAGCTGAATGTCCCACCTCTTCAACCCGGCTGGTCAGGCAAACTGTTCTACAAGCTTCGAGTGCTTCAAACCAAGCTGCTTTGACTTTTTTCATCCTTCTTCCTGCCTGGTGGTGGCAAGGTACCAGTAACGTACTGTTCTGTGCGAGGACAAAACCTCTCGCTGTGCAAGTGGATGATGTTTGTGGTTGATGTGACACTGTCAGCAGTGCCGACGCTCCTTTCGCCAAGCCAGGCGTTTACTCAGCGTGCAATCATTACTCTTTGGCTGTGATGACTGTGCACAGAAGTCAGGTTTTCCCAAGAGCTCTGGATAAAGGCTGACCAAAGCCTGATCCACAGGAACTGGATTTCCTGTCCAGAATAGCTTCCCAGAGGGACCCATCCATCTCTCTCTGCACTGATCTGCATGCTGTGCTCTTTTTGGTGCGTGTAGCTGATGATTTCCTACCATTCCTTAAGTCATTGCCTTGGCAGTCAGGGCCATCTCCACCTGGTAGATGGATCTTTCTGGAAAACTTTTACTTCAGTTATCTCTTTGTGTAATAAATGTCTTACTATAAACTTCTGGCCGCTCCAAGAAGTTTGGCTAATCAGAACTTCTGGATGCTTATCAAAACCCAAGCCTGACTTTCCTCTGCTGTGATTCCTGCTCTATTTTTAGTGCTGCTGTTTGGAAGCACAGCTCCATGTGCTCTTAATAAAACAGTGGAAACAACATGCAGCAACTTTGTAAACAAACCTAAAAACGATGATAATTTTGGTAGAGAGACGACTTATTTGTAAATAATCTGCAGCAGATGTTGGACATGACCTGAGTTTCCACTGGTAATATCTTTTTATACGGCCTCAGACTGCTGACAAATTAGTGCTTTGCTTGTAGCACAGGCAGAGCATAGCCCGGGCGTTGTGTTTATCTGCTTAGTGTCTGTGTTAGATAATGCTGCTTGTTTTTCTCAGGGAGGGTCCCGGAGCACTGGACCAGGCTGCCCAGGGGAGTTGTGGAGTCTCCTTCTCTGGAGACGTTCCAGACCCACCTGGCTGTGTTCCTGTGCCACTGGGTCTGGGTGATCCTGCTGTGGCAGGGGGGTTGGACTGGATGATCTTTCTAGGTCCCTTCTGATCACTAAGGATTCTAGGATTCACTCACACAGGCCGATGCAGTTGGCAGGTGACAGGTAGATGGAGTCACCTCTTCTCAGATTGTGCCTCCCCCTGCACCCCAAGTTACTGCAGTGAAAACACCACCATTTCACACCTGAGCTCTGGTTAGCACCCCATTTCTCACAGCTGTTTAGGCTGCAGACTCCTTGCTAGCAACCTCTTTGTGCAGGACCCAGCCCTGAGTGGCCCTTGCCCTGCTGGTTCTCTGCGATGCTCTCAAACAGCCCCCTAGAAAGGGAAGATTTTTCCCTGCCAAGCAAAAGCTTCTGTATTTCCCCTCTTACTCATCCCTGTTTCATAGCGAGGGGGAACCTGCGAACAAACCAGGCAAAGAGTGAGGAAAACCAAACCCTAACTAAGAATAAACCAGGAGCAGGGACCCAAACCTACCCTGGTCACAGCATCAGGATTGGACTGGATGATCTTTCAAGATCCCTTCCGATCGCTAAGGATTCTATGATTATGAAAAGTCCAGGTCCACCAGGACATCTCAGGTCCTTCCTCCCCCCAGATAACATTTTTCCAAATGCTTAGTGAAAGTTCTGCACCGCTGACAGACAGGATCTTTAAGGTCTGAAGCAAGACATCAGCTCGAGCAGAGGATTTAAGAAAACATGGCTCTGAGTCCTAAATCAGTCTCTGCTTTTAGTGAAAGTGTCAAATTCTCACAGCTCTTGCATTGTTTTTAGGCTGAGTGTTCTCTTCACGCTCATTTCAGTGTGGACTTGGGTTTGATTTCACATCAGTTCGTTCTTATTTGCTTTTCCAGCACAGTATGCAAAGCCACACAACAAGTGGAGGGGGAATGGACCCGTTGTACGCGTGAGCTGTAATATAAATCTACCCAGTCCCACAGTCAGCACTGATAGAGCAGCAGCTGAGCAGCTCCCCTCCAACATCCCTCCAGGAAAGATAAAAGAGCCTCTGGCTTGCCAGGCAGAGTTTCAAAACCCCTGATGTTTTCATTTGTCACCGCACAAAGCACTGGTGTGGATTGTAGCTGCACACCTGCAGCTCTGTTCCAGTTTGACCTTTCCTGTTATCCCTGCCAAAAAGTAGATCTTGACAATAAATCCCGAAGAAGCTGGTGTGGGTTAAAAAACAATAGCAGCGTCTCGTTTCTCCTTTGTTATTCCCACATCTGAGGGGTGGGTATGAAAGAGCAAAGCCTGCGTGTAGGTGGCAGTGGCACAGCTAGGATTAGCTGTGGTGCAGCAGGTCAGATGCAGCTCGCTTCATTTCTTAGGGCTTTTTCTTCCCCAGCTGAGCATCCTTTTGGATAGTGGAGATATTTTTGTTCAATAATATTGTCTGTGGGCCTTTTTCCCCCTTTAAAATGAAATTTAGTTTGTTGGAAGACTTTCAGACCTCTACATTTTTGTTCATTGTTAACATGAACTTGTTTGGTTAAAGCATCAGTTGCTGACAAAGGCTGTGCCTGTACAAGTGTTTCCTGGAGAACTGGAAAGGCACTCCCAGGCTGCCAGGCTTGTAAGCCTTACTTAAAGCTTCAGTTTTCCCTTCACAGGGTGGAGGTTGGGGAAAGAAGGGCACTCAGGTTGCTGCCAGCTCCAGGTAGCTTTTATACAACTGCTAATCAGAATTGGTAGCAGCAGCAGATGATTTCGTTGTTGTCATTGGAAGTAAAGAGCTAACGGGTCTGTCTCCTTTCCCCCCAAGGTTTGAGTTGGGCTGTAGGGGTTGAAGTTCAGCTCCATGCAGAGCAGCCAGTGGTCAGATTGGATTAGAGAGCATCGTTCAGGGCAGGTCTGTCTCCAGCAGCAGTGTTCTGGTGGATAGCTGTAGCAGAAAGCTTAGCTACTATAGGAGGCACCTTTTCCTCCTCTTCAGATAGTTGGCTTTGGTTACTGAATCCTCCTTGCTGAGCCGATCAAGCCAAGCTGCTAGCTGACTACACTACTGGTTCATATTCTACTGTGACTATTTTTCTTCCTCTTACGACTCCATCCTTTAAGACTATTTCCAGTGCTCTTCCATACATTGAATCACAGGATGTTTCAGGTTGGAAGAGACCTCCACAGGTCATCAAGCCCAACCCCCCTACAACAAGCAGGGACACCTCTAACTAGAACAGGTTGCTCAGAGCCCCATCAAGCCTGACCTTGAGTGTCTCCAGGGATGAGACCTCCACTATTCTCTAGACAACCTGTTCCAGCTATCCAGCACCCTCAGTTTAAAGAACAAAACATCTCTGTGATGGAGGGGAGGGAGGGGGTATGGAGATGTAATTCTTTCATGTTTGAGGACAACAGACATTTTCCTCCAACTCAAAATCCTGGTTTCCATGGGCGTGGGGAAGAATGCCAAGTCCAGCATCTCTAGTGGCAATACATGCTTGGAGTGCATGGAGAAAATTGCATAGATGGAATCATAGAGTCATTAGGGATCAGAAGGGACCTCAAAAGATCATCCAGTCCAACCCCCCTGCCACAGCAGGATCACCCAGACTGTCACACAGGAACACAGCCAGGTGGGGCTGGAACATCTCCAGAGAAGGAGACTCCACAACCCCCTGGGCAGCCTGTGCCAGTCATAGTGAATGAGCAAGCAGAGACATCCAGTAAGTTCAACCGCTGTAGAACTGCATATGCAGCGACCTCTTTTTAGCTCCCCTTGGAGAGGTAATCATTTGGCTTTTGTGTTTTCCCTTTATTGTGGAATTTTCCCCCTTTTCCTTTCCTGCCTCCATCTAGATAATATAAAGTGGAAAAGACAAAGAGGGGAAGTCCAAATAAAGCTTAATTGGTTTTGAACCACCTTCTTATCTTGAAGCTTTCATGAAAGACTTCTCCTCTCACCCCCTGGGATGGAGATCTGTATTGGCCACCTGTAGCTGTGCTAATCCAACATCTTGCTGCCATAATAGTCTGCCTGATGTGCGGTAGAGTTCCTACTGATTTAAAGGGGTGAATTTGGCTCCGTCATTTGGGAGTGCTGATATAGAGCCAGGTGAGTGAGGGAAGTGACCCCAAGATCTCCCAACTAACTACAGCTTCCCTTCCTGCTGTGTGTGCTCATGGCTAAGACCTCGATTCGAAGGGAAGAGCAAAGACACAAAGAAGGTTCTGTGGCTTTCACAGTGGTTGTCCTCTTTCAGGGTGTTTTTTCTGTCCCTTTGAAGCCGTATTTCATGGGACACTTCACAGAATCAATGCAACTCATCAGCAAATGGGTGCTGTGTGCACCGGGACTGTAAGAGGGCAGGCATTTGTTTTCGCTGCACGACAGGGTCTTTCAGTCCCACACCAACGCTGAGTGGGTTCTGCCCTTCTGCAGATCATGAGAAGTTTTTGCACAACCTGAAATCCACGTGGAAAATCAGACTTTGTGGTGTAGAAACAGCTGATGCTTGTCTTTGACTAACAGAACAGGTCCCATGATAAGCATAGGGTGCTGAGGTTCAGAGATGCAGCTCCACCAGTGACAAGGTTTAACCTGCTCTTCTATTTGTTTTAGTGCTACACATCTGAGTTACAGGCTGTAGCTAATACTTGTTTAAAATGCTTGTTCTCCCAGCTCTACAGAGTAGGTTTTCCCTTAGAATATAAACATCCCCCCGTTTGAGGACGGTTAGTTTATAGAAGCTTAGAACCAGGCCAGCACAGGGGCTCAGGGAGTGCTCAGGTGCCCGTGTCTTGTGTGGTTCAGCAGGACTGGATGAAGTGCTGAGTGGCATGATCTAGATATCAGGTTTCCTTGGTTGGTTTTAGGTTGGACTGGATGATCTTGAAGGGCTTTTCCAGCCTCATCAGTACTGTGATACTTTTGACTGTGTTGTGTTGTGGCTCAGCCACTGGAAGCTCTGAGAACTCATCTGACTCTATGTGAAGGTGTTCTAGAGGTAATCATTTTGGGAGGTTTGATCTTTTTATTGTCTTCTAAAGTGTTCTCTACAGCCTTCGTGGCCAGGAGTGACTTTTTCCACTTAATGTAATTAGAAACTGCTAAAGGGAGCAGAATGTGTCCAGCAAAAGGAAGAGTGAATGCTGTGTGATTGGCCTGCATGGGGCCCCTCAGCAGGACACAGAGCTGCTGGAGAGTGTCCAATGTAGAGCAATTAAGATGATGAAGGAAGGAGAGCAGCTCCCTGTTGAGGAGAGGCTGAGGGAGCTGGGGCTCTTGAGCTTGGAGAAGAGGAGGCTGAGGGGGGGCCTCATTCATGTCTCTACATCTGTGAGGGGTGGGTGTCAGAGGATGGAGCCAGGCTCTTCTCAGGGTCATCTGGTGATAGGACAAGGGGCACTGGATGCCAGCTGGAAACAGAGGAGGTTCCTTATCATATCAGCAGGAACTTCCCAGGGAGAGTAACAGAGCATTTGGATCAGGCTGCCCAGGGGGGTTGTGGAGTCTCCTTCTCTGGAGACGTTCCAGCCCCACCTGGCTGTGTTCCTGTGCCACTGGGTCTGGGTGATCCTGCTGTGGCAGGGGGATTGGACTGGATGATCTTTCGAGGTCCCTTCCAATCTGTAATGAATCTATGATTCTATGTGTATCAGTGGCTAGTGATGTTACCCCAGCTTGCTGTCACATGGGTGCTACACAAGTGGATCACTTGTTTTGGCTTTGTTGCCTAAATTCCAACTGATTTTAAGTTACTATTAATATGTAATGTTTACTATAAAAAAAGTTATCTAGCACCTTCTTTCCAGGTATAAGATTAGTTCAGGAGGAGTGTGCTATCACTTATGACCTCTAGGAACTAGTGTGATATAAATACCAGTGAAAAGAAATGTGGCAAAAGAAATCTGATCTACCACTGGGCCCAGGCTGGGAACTGAAACTCATGTGGTTCCTGTGGTTTGTTGGCATCCAGAGAAGAGACTCTCTTCTTTTGTTGCCCCAGCTTCTGAGCAAGATCTGCTTTAGACTCTCACACGTGACAAATGCAATGGTCTCTTCACTTCAAAGACTCATTGGGATGTCTAGAAAAAGCTGTAGAGAGTGACACCAACTCTCTCAGCAGCAGTCCGTTTGCTCAGGGAGCTGCTGTGCCCTTTTGCTGCCTTAGCTTGTTCTTTGGGAGGATTTCCTTCTGTGCTTGGCACAGCTTGTTATTACTGATTGATCCTAAATGGATAGCGTTTCCCAACTTTATACTGAAGAAACTGAAGTGCAGGTTAAGGCAGGTAGTAGACTCAGGTTGGAAGAGACCTCCACAGGTCATCTGTCAACAGACAGACGCTCTTAATTATTGAACATATCACACTAACTGGTGACCTGGTCTCACTCAGATTTAAATACCTCCTTCTAGCTAGCTTATCGAAGGCTAAATAGCCTGAAAGAGTTCTTTAGTCCTTTAGTTTTGTTGCTTAGCAAGAGTTTTTCTTAACTAGAGGAGAATACTGATCTATCAGAGTGAACTATTAGACATGGAGATTTCACACAGTATTTACTATGGGAAGTATGGAAATTTGGAAGAGGAAAAGTCTGTCCACATTCACATGGATTCCTAGGATGGTTCAGGAAGGCACCTCAAAGATCATCCAGTTCCATGAGCAGGGATGCCCCACACCAGACCAGGGTGCTCAAAAGCCCCATCCAATCTGTCCTTGAACTCTTCTAGGGAGGGGGCAGCCACAACCTCTCTGGGCACCCTGTTCCACTGTTAATTCTTTATACCCGAGACAGTCAACAGGAATCCCAAGCAAACCTTGCAGAGGGGGCAGCCACAACCTCCCTGGGCAACCTGAATTTACAGAGACACAACCCGAGGTTGCAGTTAACTGAGTGCAGACTGCTGTCCCGGACACACAGATAGGTTAGAAACCGCCTGTGTTTTGTAAGGGCCGTAGTACTCCCTTTCAGTGTGGTTTCAGTTAATGAAAGTGAGCGTGGTATACAGCAGTTTCACAGTTAGATGTCTTTGCTGAAGTCAGCAGGCAGGCAGGAATCCCCTTCTAGCACATGGTTTTCCTTTTTCCTTTGTTCCTTTCACAATTTGACGCTCCTAGCCAAATCCAACATTATGTGAGGATTGATTAATGGACGTTCCCTGATTTAGAACAAGACTATCAAGAGTAACAAGGTTCACCCTGAGATGACTTACTCTTCCTTTTCTGGTAGCTTACGAACGTGGCGGGTGGTGGTAGAAGATCACAATAACATTGGACTGAGAGAGGCACGGCAAAATCCCAGATCTGTTCCACGGGAATGGGAAAACTCTGGCTGTGTATGCTTGTAGAGGACTGCAGCGGGACTGGGTCATCAGCTACAGAAATAGCAGTCCTCCTCTTTTTTTTGATACCGTTTTCTGCTGGTATTTCTAATAACGTAGGTGCCTTGCGCGATGCTCGCGGCGGACGCTCGCTAAGCTCGGTGATCTGATGAACTGACGCCTTTGTAAACTGACAGGGTTGGTGTCTAAGCCTGTGCCTTGGCTGAGACAGGGAGAACTGGGCAAAATGAGACACCTCGTGATCTTCAGATAATCAGTGCCTCTGGCACCACAGCAAGATGAGTGCTGGGCTAATAGTTTTCTGGCCTGTTCTCCCTGTGGACATGACGTTTGTGGAAGGGGAATTAGATTTCATAAAAGAGAAAAGAAGTACAGCAAGATGGAAAAGAAATGCCGATCCAGGTGACACCAATAAAGAGAATACCCTGTAAGGCTGAACAATCACAGAGTCACAGAAGGTGAGGGGTTGGAAGGGATCTCTGGAGATGATCTAGTCCAACCCCCCTGCCAAAAGCAGGATCGTGTAGGACAGGCCACGCAGGGCTGCAGCCAGCTGGATTTTGAAAGTCTCCACAGAAGGAGACTCCACAAACTCCCTGAGCAGCCTGGGACAGTGCTCTGTCACCCTCACAGTGAAGAAGTTTCTCCTCATGTTGAGGTGTTGTGTCAAGTCTAGAGGAGGTCACGAAGATGATCCAAGGGCTGGAGCATCTTTGCTATAAGGATAGACTGAGTGAGCTGAGGTTCTTCAGCCTAGGGAAGAGAAGACTGCAGGGGGACCTTATAGGTGCCTTTCAAGACCTGGAGGGAACCTACAGGAAGGCTGGAGAGGAACTTTTCACACTGGGATCTAGTGATAGGAAAAGGGGAAATGGTTTTAGACTGAAGGAGAAGGGGTTCAGACTAGATCTGAGGAAGTTTTTCAGTACAAGGGTGGAGCAACTCTGGAATAGATTGGAGACGTTGTGGCTGCCCCCTCCCTGGAAGTATTCAAGGCCAGGTTGGATGAGACTTTGAGCAACCAAGTCTGGTTGAGACGTGTCACTGCCCATGGCAGTGGAATAGATGATCTCTGAGGTCATTTCCAACCTGAAACATCCTATGATTCTGTGGTCTGGTCAGCAAGGGACAGTCAGCACTGTGTCAAACAGAAATGTGCTCTTCAAGCTCATGTCCTACCCACCACCCATCACTAAAATACGGGCATAATGCTCTGCTAAGTTGAGCTGTTACCTTCCAGCTGATGTTTTGTTTACTGCTATCCTTAAAAGACCTAATTTCCTGCTTGTGGAGAAGTGCTTTTCCATGAGCATTGGCATGGAGCAACAAAGACATCCGGTGGCTGGTTGTGCTAATGGCAGGTGAGCGCGTGTTCCTTGCAGGGAGCTTCCCTGAGGTTTTATAGAGCTCAAGGTGCTGTGCCAGAACTAGTTAAAGTTTCACTCTCCAGCCACCCACCAAGACTGGAAGCACGCAAGTCCCATGTAGGACTCTGTGTCCTACAGCATGGAGCACTGAGTAACTGAGCTGCCTCTCTCTTTCATTCCTCTGTTCCTGAATCTACTCAAACAGAGTGCTGGGGAAGAGCTCGCAAGATGCTTATAGTTTTAATGTCTATTTCCGCTGTGACTTTTAAGCACCAGCTTATCAGGATTTGTCCTTGAAAGCTGGTAACAAGTGGACCCAATGCTCTGATCTTTTCCTGCTACAAGAGCTACCAGTGACCTTTGAGGACTCCATAAAAAAGCCCAAACAGCGTGCTGCTTTCCCATAGACCGTCACTGTGGAAACTACAGTCTGTCTTTGTGCTTCATTCATTTTCAATTTGGCCAGCCCTGCCACTGAGATATGGACAAATGAGAAGAGAAAGGAATTCTTGACAGAGGAGAGCAGCAAATAAAAACTGTTATGTTATGCTGTCAAGCTCAAGTGTGAATAGTGCTGCACCTGGGGAGCACGGACAAAGAGCCTGCATTCATGCCCAGTCCCTCGTGTGTGGGAAGGCAGCAGACGTAAAGGAGTTGCTGTGATTCAGGAGACCTTCCTTGTTTGGGATTAATCATAGAAAAGGGAGGCATGAGTAAAAATATCCTGTTCACAAGAATATCCTGTCGGCTGGCTGTGTGTATTGATATTAGCCGAGCAGAGATGCGGAGAGGTCTGAGACATCTGGGAGATGAATCATCCCCATCCAGAACTGGAGCAATTAGCTACATTTAGCCCAGAAAAGGCCTTGAAAGGTGTCTAATTGAGTGGCTTGCAACCGCGCCAGGAAACAATGTGGATTTGACGAGAATCCCACAATTAATTTCTGCATGGAGCTACTGGGGACACCATTTGCTAATGTGGACGTATTATCCTAGATAACCAACTCAATTCCGACAGCAGCCACTGCAGACATAAGTGGTTTGTTAACTAGGAGGCAAGAAAAAGAGGTAGTTAATGGCAAGCCTTTCCTGCAGCCCGTTATTAAATCTCTGGCCATTTAAATATAAAACAGGGTTTGGCCAGATCAAGGCCACATATTTCTTGGGAGCATAAACTTCAGCGTTCTGTCCTGGCAGTCCTTATGGCTTGGAACCAGGGCCTGAAACTGCTTTGAACAAGGACATGTTTACTCGAGGACAGATTTAGAAGTTTAATAAAGGAAGACATGTCAAATCCAATTTATAGGTATTAAAAAACCCCAGAAAATTATATTCTAACTTAATTTCCCAAGAAAAATAGCAGTCACTTCCTTTATAAATACTAGGAGTAAAAACTTTCGAGCTTATTTAAACATGCATTTCTTTTACCATCACTAGAAGATGTTTTGAGGTCCCTTCTAATCCCTAATGATTCTACAATAATTATATGGGATTGCACCAACAAATTACAATTATTGCTTTAGGACCAGCAATGTGATGACTGGACCTGAGAACCTGTGGGCAAGTTTAAGCCAAAAGGCAGAATTCAGTCAGAATTTAAGGCAGAAGTTGGGTTTCTTTGAATGGTGATGACCTCTGCTTTTTTTTTGTGCTGGTCATGGTAGAGGAACTCTGTGGCTTAACTCATGGAATCATAAGGGAACAGAAGGGACCTCAAAAGATCATCCAGTCCAACCCCCCTGCCACAGCAGGATCACCCAGACGAAGTCGCACAGGAACACAGCCAGGCAGGGCTGGGATGTCTCCAGAGGAGACTCCACAACCCCCCTGGGCAGCCTGTGCCAGTGCTCTGGGACCCTCCCTGGGAAGAAGGTCCTGCTGATATTGATAGGGACCCTCCTCTGTTCCAGCTGGCACCCAGTGCCCCTTGTCCTGTCACCAGATGCCCTTCAGAAGAGCCTGGCTCCATCCTCCTGACACCCACCCCTCACAGATTTATAGACATGAATGAGGTCCCCCCTGAGCCTCTTCTTCTCCAGGCTCAAGAGCCCCAGCTCCCTCAGCCTTTCCTCAGAAGGAAGGTGTTCTACTCACACTGAAGCTGCAGCTTTGCTGTCAAAACCCTTGCCTGTATAAAATTTGCCATTCTGAAGCAAAGAGTCTTCCACCTGCTTTTTCATGGGGGTCAGATGCAGAGTTTGGCTGCAAAGTACTTTCAAATAGGTAGATGCAGGCAGGGCTGAAGGTGGTTTGAGCCAAGCTGTGAGTAGATAAGCTGAAGAGGACTATGCTTGGGATAATTTCCAAGGGAGGTGCCCTTGGAAAGTTGAAAGTTGGTTTCTTTTATTGTCTTGATAATTCTAAGAAGCCCTAAGGGGTCTCGCCCCTCCCAGTCCCATCAGCACCGACTTCAACTCTCCTGAACCCCATCACACTCAGCCCTGAGTGTGTCTGCCAGCCCAGTAAACTCTCTTGCTCTAGGTGTGTGGCATTCCAATTCAAAATAGCTCCATGTTTTACTTGATGGAGTAGGATTAGAGAAGAAAGTTAGTTGCTGACAGAAGGATTAATAGGATTAGTAACCTAGAGATTTTTCCTGAAGCAAGTACAGATGACAACGTGGCAGACTCTTCAAGGTTTGAAATCAGCCCTGCTTCACGTGTCTCAAACTGTTTCAGGAGTGCCCAAGCAGCTCTTTGCTGTGCAGTTTCACTCCTGAAGAGCTTGGATAGATAGCAGAGAACTGGGGGAGAGGCAGAAAGCAAGCTGGAAATGTCAGCCCTCTGTGCACAGCAGAGCTCATTCATCTCAGCCTGTTGAATAGTTTGTTAGTTAGCTCCACATCTTCTCCTTAGCTGCAGAAGGAGGAAGGAAACGGGAGTTATAGAAACAATTCTATTCTTTTGAGGTGAGAAAAGCATTGCTTCCTTTTGACAGGAGTCAAGACATAACGTTTTGGTGCAGCAGGGCACTAGGAATAGCAAGGTGAGGTGTTCTGCAGGAATATTTCCATGCAAAATGTTCAGTCCCCCTTTTCCTTCCCCCCTCTCACCCAGCTCTAACAGCCTGCAATACTCAAGAACAAACAAACAAGCTCTTGGGTCTTGTCCTTATTTGTTTAAGTTTAATATTACAATAAATAATGTCCTCTAGCAAGGTCAAAACAACAGAGCTGCTTTCGAGGGGTGTGATTCCTTTTCCTGACCTAAGGGACTCCATTAAAAGGTGATCCAATAAACCGGAGCACAACCCATGTGAGTGACCGCATGGTGTTCAGTGACGTCCCTAATATGTAGGCTTGGAGAGGGAGATCAGGCCGACCCGCCTGGATGTGTTCCTGTGCCACTTGGTCTAGGGGTTGTGGAGTCTCCTTCTCTGGAGACATTCAAGACCCGCCTGGCTGTGTTCTTGTGTGATCTGGTCTGGGTGATGCTGCTGTGGCAGGGGGATTGGACTGGATCCCCTTTCAAGGTCCTTCCCATCCCTAATGATTCTATGATTGCTGTGAAAACTGCTTGAGCCCCGGAGAAGGTGGTGGCAGCTCATTGCTGCTGAGGATTGACTGACAGTGAGAGCATCCTGGGACCAGTAGCAGCGGTGGCATTTTGACATCATTGGGGGATTGTCTGTAAGACAGAATGGCAAAGATGCTGTTGACTCTTAAGGAGTCTGTTCCCAGCAACAGAAGAACAAATTCAGAGTGAAGTAGCCTTCCCTGGTTTGAGTCCACTGTGTTGCTGAGGCTCCTGCCCCCACGGCTGAATTTTTGTAACGCACAACGCGAACACGATGTCAGAAAAGCGTTGACCACGTATTGCTAGCTATTTATTGTGATTGTTAAGAGAGGTTGGAGGGTTTGCCTGCTGCTTTTCCAAGCAAGCACTTGTGAAGCTGAAGTTTAGTGGAGCTAAGTGAGGGCAGCCAACACAGCAGATGGTCTTGCAGTACACAGCAGAAGAGTTTCGTTTCATCAGGCTCTGGTGGGGCAGTAGAAGAGGGTTGGCAGAGAAAGGCAGGATTTCTCTTGTCCCCAAACGAGTTGGAAATTTCCTTTATACTTTGAGGAAATAAAAAGCAGGCATTCGTGCATGCAGTTGGTGAGTTGCTGCTTAATATGTGACAGATACAACGTAAAGGGTCTGGCAGGTTTTACTCCATCAGCTTTCAGAAGGCTCTTTCCTTGCTGAGGGCTCTGGGTGTTGTCCCCAGCTCTGTGGTTAGCTGTGTCAAGGACACAGAAATGAGCGAGAGGAAGAGATTGTGCAAGATCTTCTCCATGCTTCTCCTCGTGGAGAGAGGAGGGATGTGAGCTTGTTTGACTTGGGTAGAAGAGTAACCCAAATATTTTGCCGTGACTACAAAGAATGAACTTCTCCTGGGCCCAGAAATGACACAACAGTTGTCCTGGAAATCCCGATGAAAGAATTAATTCACTAGCTCCCAGTTCTTCAAGACAGCTCTGCTGGGCTGGGCTGGGCTGCTCTACAAGCTGTGTTTTAATGGATCCAGGAAAACTTTCTTGTCCTTCCTTTTTCCCAGCAGGAGTTCTGGGAAAACACTGGAGAATGAGCAGTACTCATCTAGGTCCTTCCCATCCATGTCTTGCCTGTGGGCCAGCCAAGTCAAGCCAAGGAGCCCACCCATTTAAGCTAAGAATTCCTCTTCTGTGTGGGGTGGTAACTCGAGTTGCCTCACGAGCTAACTTCCCAGCAAAAAAAGTGTTGAGGAGAGATTTTCCTAAAGCCTTTCAAAACATTAGAAGCAGGTCACTTCTTCCTTCCACAGGGACATGATGGCTCTCTTCAGTATTGCTCACCGAGCTTGTTTAGGTGAAGCAGGATAATAAAACAATTACATTTTTGATCAGTCATGCCAGTAGCTGCAGAAGTGATTGGAAAGCTGTGGGTCTGCTCCTCATAGGTTCCTAGAATGGTTCAGGTTGGAAGGGACCTGAAAGATCATCCAGTTCCAACTCCCCTGCCATCAACAGGGACACCCCCCACCAGACCAGGGTGCTCAAAACCCCAGCCAGTCTGGCCTTGAACTCTGCCAGGGAGGGGGCAGCCACAACCTGGTCCAGGGTCTCAGCACCCTCAGTGCAAAGAGCTTCCTCCTGACTTGGGGTGGGAACTGGATGGTCCTGTGGTCCCTTCCAACCCTGACTGATTCTATAACTTCTTCCCAGGGAGGCAGATAGGGTGCTGCAGCGGGCTGCCTGGGGTGGGTTGTGGAGTCTCCTTCTCTGGAGACATTTTAAACCCACCTGGACCTGGTCTAGGTGATCCTGCTGTGGCAGAGGGGTTGGACTGGGTGATCTTTGGAGGTCCCTTCCAATCCCTGATGATTCTATGATCCTTGTTTGACCCTTGCCCTCCTCCCCTGCTGTTGATTCCCGTATGTTTTACAGCCGGACTGGAAGTAGATTTCTAGAGAGAGTTGATTCTTTTTTCCTCTGTGCTGCTGCTGGGAAAACCATGTTGTTGTTGCATTCATTTATTATTCCTTATGGTATCACCTACTTCCAGGGGTCTTTTGGAGTAGATGTCTGTGAGTCAATCCTACGTGAGGCTGACGTCTGAGTCTTACACTAACATACACCCAGCATGCGCTGGAAGGTATCATCAGCTGTTCGTAAGACTCAAGTAATCTTTCACATGCTTGGCATTCGTTGTCCTGCAATTAATTAGACTGCTTTCTTAAAGATAATAACCTAATTATAGGCTTTGCATCAGCAGTTCGATGGAGCAGGTTGGTGAATCACCGGTGAAAGGGGCAGAGGAGAATTCTGCAGCTCCACAGGCAAAAGACTGGGATAAGTCAAGCAAATATTGTTCTTACTTTGAACGTAGTCCTGTCCCTGCTCATTGTAGCCCTGGAAGAGATTAGTGTGATCTTCCCCAAAGATTAAGACTGCATGGAATTCATCATTTCCCTTCAGTGCTTCTACAAATGGCAGTAATACCTATAAACACAGACGTTCTAAAACAGAAACAGGGGGTCTTCTGAATCCATAGACACCTTCTCAACAGAAAGCAAACACAAGTTCCCGATGATTTATTTGTGTTTGCTTTGGGATTTATTGTTAAATTACTGTTCTGATTTGTCGTGGGGAATGGTTTAAGCTATTTCTCTAGGATTAGCTGAAGAGTAACTATCCCAGTGGTACTGATGACAGGCTGAAGTCTATAGGCAGCTATATTTAATGCACAGCACTGTATCACAAGGACCTTCTTCCCAGGGAGGGTCCCGGAGCACTGGCACAGGCTGCCCAGGGGGGTTGTGGAGTCTCCTTCTCTGCAGACGTTCCAGCCCCGCCTGGCTGTGTTCCTGTGTGACTTGGTCTGGGTGATCCTGCTGTGGCAGGGGGATTGGACTGGATGATCTTTCCAGGTCCCTTCCAATCCCCAATGATTCTAAGGATCCTCTGGGGAGAAGGAGAGCAAGGGTTAAAAGGACTAGTGACTAAGGTAAGCCTACCAGGTACCCTAAAGGATGAATGGACAATCACTCTTGCCGCAGCAAATAGACCCTGTCACATGCAATCCCGCATTTTCCAGGGAAATCAGCTTTCGCTGCAGGTTGCCAGCACCAAACGAGCTTCACAGAGCACCTGCAGATCTGAGCGTCAAGCAATTATTCCACTATCTTGCCTAAAAACGACAAGCGCCCTGCCCTTCGGTCACCTCCGACCTTTTCCAGCTAACATAAACTAATTATATTTGCAGCAGGAGGACGAAGGGGGGTAAACCCCACCACTCGGAGCCTTTCTGTGGGTCTCGCAGGGGGCTGTGGGTGATGCTGCAAGGACCTTGGGGCATCTTCATGAGAGGATAGAATTGGGAAGTTGCGTGGCTCAAGCTTGGAGAGATATAGGGGTGCTGAGCCCCTAAACCGTGGAAGAGCAGGACTGGGAGCAGGACTGAACCTCGGGGACAAGAGCTGCTTTGTTCAGCATCACTTAGCAGCAATTACAGCCCGTCAAAACAGTTTTTGTTTTACTACAACGTGTTAATGGGCCCACGGTTGGGTGTGAGAAGTAACCCAAGCCGCATGCACTGAAGCGGGGTTAGAGGTTAATTGAGACTTTCTAACACAGCCCATGAGATTTTTGCAACCTTTTGCAGCGAGGGAAGTGGGGAACAAAAAGGAGATAATGTGATACAATTAGTTGGAAAGCAGGAGGGTCAAAATTCCCAGATGGAAAGGAAAACTGGCCAAGTGAATCAGGCCAGATGGGCCACCTGGACCATAACGAATGCCAAAAATAGCTTCAGTCCTTGGTCTGGTGGCGGAGGCAGGAGGTGGTGGTCTGTCTGTCCTTCACACTGAATTTACAAGGAAGAAAAAGCGAGGTCAGTGCTGAAAGTAGCAGGGCCCTGTTGCACATTGTATTCTAGATTTTATTGCGGCTTATAGTTTTGTATTCCTTTATTTCAGAGTTTGTTCTAATCCAGTAGCCCCCTTCAGATGTGCTCATGGTACTGGTCTGCTGATAAACTTAGAACCATCCACTCTGTGCATTGCTTTCTCCTGTCTGACTACCTAAAGCAAGAGAGACTTGCTGGCTGGGCTTCTCCATGACCAGCCTGGGGGTGTTGTTGTGCACTCAGCAACCTGCTCCTTGCTCACCTCTTTATGGACCCAGTGGCTGCGGGGATGCTGCGCCTAGAGCTGGGGATTACACCAGTTACAGTGCCCAGAGATGCAGCTCTGCATCTGCCTTGCTTGGAAGATCTCTAGGGATAGTGCTCTTATCCTTTCACCTTGTGCTGCTTCAGCTGCTTCCTCCCTCCTCTGTAACTGTCATTTTTCAAGACGTCTGCTTGTGTAAAGCATCGTATTTGCCTCCTAGCTTGCACTGGAAATGAACTGCAAGGTGACTAGAAGTGCCAAGTAATCTTTGGCACCTGTTCAGTGCTTATTTGTTTTCCTAGAGCCAGGGTGATTAGTTTCCTTCGCTACCTTGAGACTATATAAGCTTCTTCTGTTGAAGCTGAATCATCTGCTGCAGGTGCCTGTAACTCCTCACATCTTAATGGTGGGAGCAACCGTGCATTAACAAGTGTGACATGTGAGAAATGGTGCCATCCAGCTCCATTGCTCATTTCCCTTTTCCTCACTGCCTCAGCAGCTTGAACATGCCAGACTTGACAGCCCTCAGTTGTTGCCTTCACCCTCCAGTGGGCCGAATGAGCTGATGTCTAACGAGGAGGTGCTGCCAGCCCAGAGGTACCTGGTACGAGGTCACTGAAGCCCAACTGGGCTTCATTAATGAGGACTGGCCCGGTGGAGAAAGAGCACTGGCAAGGGGACAGATGGCACTGTGCAGCCTCCAGAGCCCCAAGCACCAACTTGGCAGTGAGGGAAAAGCAAGAAGTTAGTGGGGCAGTGGATTGCCGAGGCTAAGTGCAACTTCGCTGACCCTGCCGCTCTCCTTTTCCCTTCAGCGGATGTGGAGAGGAAGAAGGGAAGGAGCAGGAGGAGAAATGGGGATGTGGACAAACTCAGGCAGAAGGGAAAGGGGATAACAAAAGCGGTTGTGTTTCCTATCTGCAGGTTACCTGATGTGCTCGCTCTAATTCTGGTGTTGAAGGTGGCCTGGTGGCTGTGGAAAGGGGGAAAACAGAGCAAGCTTGAAGTAGAAGTGTGTCTAGCAGATCAAGGGAGGTTCTTCTCCCCCTCTACTCTGCCTTAGTGAGACCACACCTGAAGTATCGTGTCTGTCTCTGGGCCCCCGAGTTCAAGAGGGACAGAAGTCCGAAAGAGTCCAACAGAGGGCTACTAGGATGATTAAGGGACTGGAGCATCTACCTTTTATGAGGAAAGACTGAGAGACCTGGGGCTTTGGAGAGGCGAGGACTACGAGGGGATGTAGTTACTGTATACAGATCCACAAGGGCTGGGTGTCAAGAAGGAAGAGACAATCTCTTTTCACTTGCATCTTGTGATAGGACAAGGGATAATGGATGTAAACTAGAGCACGGGAAGTTCCACCTCAATAGGAGGAAGAACTTCTTTACATATAAATATATTTACATAATAAAAGAATAAACTAGAGCACGGGAAGTTAATTATAATAAATATAATTTATATAATTGATATAATTAATATAATTATTTATGTTTACTTATAAATATTTAAGAACATATATTTATATTTATATATTTATATACATTCTTAAAGTGTAGGAAAAACACAATAGGGAATAAACCCAAGGTTTCTTAGCCCATGAAACACAGACTAGTGAGAAGAAGATGCTGCTTTTAAGTACAGGAACTAAAGGAATAATTCAGTTGCTCAGGACTTGCCTGCTCCTGGAATGAAGGCTCAGCTGAGCTCGATGAGAGTTACAGCTATCCAGAGCTCACGCTGTCTTTTCCCAATCATCACTGTGAAACGTTACTAACCACCAGCATTGATAATGAGGTGGCATTTCAAAACTTAGAAGAATGGTATCTGCTCTATAAGAATAGAAATGAAACCCCCAGGGCTGCCGTGGGCCTTCCCGTTCAGTCGCTGTTTGTTATCAGTGCTATTTTTTTGTTAATTTGTGCATTTAGCGGTGTTTTAGCCCTTCAAAAGTGATGACCCGGCTGTTCCACGCTGATGCTGCTCTAAATGAGGAGAGAGGCAGGAACATCACTGTAATAAAACCCCACGACAAACAGACACAAAGCCCTTAGAGCCCAACCAAGCAAAATCCTTCATCCCAAAGCAGTTGTGCTGTCTGGCACTGCACAGCGACGCTCCTCCCAGCAGCAGGTGGGGATGTTGGACCTACAGCATTCGGCGTGGGCATCCTCTGAGGAAACCCTTGCTTGAACCCCTGAAAAATATGAGTAGGATAAAGAGCAAAAGAACAGTTTTTTGAAAGGGAGAGAGTTTTAAGGTTGCCACCTCGGTGAAGTCACTGACAGCTGCGCTGCTCAAAACCCCTGACAACCGCAGCGCGTTAGTCGGAGGTGTTTCCGAACACACCATTCCCCCGCCCGTTGCCTTGGAGGAAACAGATGGAAAGTGTTACTAGCAAAGCACATTTTCATAGGCTTTCTGGTTCTCTTTAGCAAAAGCCTTACAAAAGTCTTCAGACAAATTAGTGCCTGAAGGTAGAGGAAGTCTTTAGTAGCAGTGGAGAATTGCTGACTCAGCCTGTTCTCACAGCTACGTCCAAGGGGACCTTCTTTCCACCTTCAGCGTGGTGGTTCCTTCAGAATCGATTACACTGCTCTCCAAAATCTTCTGAAGTTTAATGAGTCCAGCTAAATTCTGAGAGTTACTCATAAGCCGTAGTTCAACACATGGCAGGCACAGCCGACAGGAGTCGGTCTATGACCCAAGGAGAGATCATGTCAGATAGGGCTGAGCTCAGCCGCGACGTGCACCCCTGCATAATGCTTCATCTCAGCTTCATGCCTTCCAGCTGCAGGCACTGTTGAGACGGCCCATGTGTGTGCATCTGAGAGGGGAGGGGGGATATAGGAGCTTGGTGGGGACAGAGCTTAGCTTTGCCATGTGTTGACCCGTTCTGGAAACACTGCAGCACATCTTACCTGTCCACAGCTCTGTCTAGGGAACAAGAACACAACTGTGATGCCATAGCAGAGGAGTGAAAGGCTTAACAGGGCCTTAAGTGCATACACATGTCTGTATGTGTGAGCACATGCACACTATTAGCTGTAAAAGTTAAACAGAGTCATGTAGGTGCTTATAAAATCCACAGTAATTTCAGATACACTAGTGTTGCCTATTTTGCATGGCTGAGCAGAATTAGCATGGATGGAGCTAGTCTAGTGGATGTGTTAGTTTATTGCTGTGATGAACATCGCAGCATTGTTTATGTTGGAAAAGATGTGGATGAGCTTTGAGTCCAACCACTCAGTCATGTCCTTGAGCACCGTGCCTACACAACTTCCAAAGGCATCCAGAGACAGAATTCAGCTGCCTCCAGGAACACAGCCAGGAGGGGCTGGAACATCTCCAGAGAAGGAGACTCCACAACCCCCCTGGGCAGCCTGTGCCAGTGCTCCGGGACCCTCCCTGGGAAGAAGGTCCTGCTGATATTGATAGGGAACCTCCTCTGTTCCAGCTGGCACCCAGTGCCCCTTGTCCTGTCACCAGATGCCCTTGAGCAGAGCCTGGCTCCATCCTCCTGACACCCACCCCTCACAGATTTAGAGACAGGAATGAGGTCCCCCCTCAGCCTCCTCCTCTCCCAGCTCAAGAGCCCCAGCTCCCTCAGCCTTTCCTCATCAGGGAGCTGCTCTCCTTCCTTCATCTTACAGTAGGAAAAAGATCTCCAGCATAATTTGCCTGCATGCTGTAGGATGCATAGCACCACTACAGCCAGGAAGTTTTCTATTAATGTGAGACAGTTATTTCAGGACTATTATTTAAACACAGCTGAAAGGCTTGTTTTGCCCTCTGCCCAGTGTTTCTGTGCACTGCTGTGTAGAGTAGGTACTATCTAATAATTCCATTGCATTTTCTCCAAGAGGGAAAGAGCTTTCCTGGCCACTACATTCACTTGTTCATCTAACTCTCTTCTCAACAACCTCTTCTTAATCCTCAGTCATCTCAGCTATCTAACATTCCAGTGTAGTTTTCTGGGACCCAGCTAGTATTGTATCTCTGGCATGGCCAAGACCACTTCTGTTTTACTTTGAGTTGAGTTAGAGAGGTCAAGCCAGAGTCTAACCCCAGTGGTAGCCACAAAACCTGAAGTAATCCCATGGATCTGGTTGGGTTGGGCCAGCTGCACACCGAGCTGAGCAGATTGGGACCAGAAGTCTCTGTAGGCAGATGAATTTGGGCCTTTTGTGAGGCGTTTTCTTTGGGTTTTTTCCACACAAGGGTTTGTTCCTGGCGGCAGGGTCTGTGTGCGACACGCTTTGTCTGTGTTTTCATAGCGTAGAAGATCAGACCAAGTGTGGACAGTCTTGCCCATTCTTGGTTGGTTGGTGTATTGAGTGATGTTGGACATGTACCAGCAGTGGCTGCTCGAAACGTAAGATGCTGAGGTGCTTGCATGAGCCAGTGAGCTAGCATGCAGGATGACAGTGGAAGAGGAAGTGAATCAGCATCCTGGGAAATGATGACCCAAACGGTGGTTTGGCACCACGGGAAAGGTGCTCTTTAGGGTGACAACTGCAGAGTCACCTCATTAAAGAGACCACCAGAGAATGATGCTGCCAGAAGCAGTAGTTTCAGTAGTCTAGAGCAAACACAGCCCCCACAGAAAACCTCCTGGCACTCGTCTGTGGAAAAATAGTAACTTGATTAAGACTTTCATTTGTAATAATTCCTCTCGTTTCCAAAGCCCCCCTGATCTGAGATGCTGTCAGCTCCGTGCCCCTGGATTAAATGCCATCTAGGAAGACTGTCCTTCCTTCTCTGGATGGCAAGCACTCTCGTGAATGAGCATCACAAATCCAAGAGCAGCTATTGCTCAACAGGAGAGCAGGACAAGGCGTTGGGTTTAGTCCAGGCCTGATGTAAGCACGCCTTCGCGGGGTTTGCTCTGCTGTTGAATTTGGCCTATCCTTCTTATTCGAGAACGGATTGTGCTGCCTACTTGGCTGTCCCTGTCCTTCGTACGGAGCCCACGGGAGGCTCAGTCTGTTTGTGGAATCTGAAAGTGAAATCCTGGCCCTTTTGACTCCAGGGGCGTTCTGGTGTCAACTTCCACTGGGTGGGAAATTTTCCCCGAGTATCCCAGATGTCAGGAATATTTTCTGGGTTTATGATTCTTTGAGGAAGATGTTAGATGCTGTTTTCCTTAGCTCTGCTTGGGCATAAAGGACCTGCCTGGATTATTTTAATTGGCAAATGCATTTTTCCAGCATTCCCTGCCAGAAATAGCTCTTTGCATGAAGTGCCAGACTAAGTAGCTCCTGTTAAGTAGCCCCTCTGCAATCCTGCAGTTAACACCAGCTCTTACTGCCAGACCCCTGACCATGGGATGTGTAATGTCAAAGTTTTTGGTGGCTGCTGCTGTTCTGCTGTGTGTTTTGGGTTTATTTTAAACATTTCTGGAGGTGTAGCCTATGGTTTGGGGGGAAAATGGGAAGAGTGAGCTGCTGGCACTGAAACACGTGAAGGCAAACTTCTGTGAGCTAAGAATTTCATCTGACGGGAGTCTGAGCTATGCCAGCATTAGACATTGCCTCTGCTGGTACCAGGAGGCATCCCCAGCAAGGAGCTGCAGAGAGCTCCAGAGTTTTGAAGCGTTTCCATGCTGAAATCAAGGTAGGAAGTAGGGTATAGGAATAGGTAAGCTGATTTGAAGTACTACTAGGCTTTGGGAGAACTGAATTCATCCCTGGTTCTCACCTGGGTCTTGGTATGACTTAGGACCAGTCTCAGCTCCTAGAAATCTGAGGAATGCTCCTGAAAACCCTTGAAAAAGTCTTCTTACAGCATTTAAATGCCTTTACATGTGTAAGGGGTCTGTCCTATCCCTTAATTCTGCATGGGAATTCTGCATGGAGATTCTGAATGGGCAATACTGATTTTGCTTCTCATCCCATACTTGCTAGGTCTGTGCTAGAAAATAAAACAGGTCCAGGACTCTCACCTGGCTTTGAAGACAAGTGATCCATTAAGCACATGTGTCTGTGGAACTCTCTTCCTTATTGCAAATCCCAAACCCACTCTGATCCGTAGTGCACATTGCAAGGGGTCAGTGGCCACTGTTGCTGTTGCCCAGAAGCCAGCAAAGAGTTGTGAGTCAGGACCTTTTGTGAGCCTGGGCTTTTGGCCTTCTTGGCTTCCTGACAGTGGTGTAGTCCTTGTAAATCATCTGGGGAAGGGCTGTGCAGAGGGGCAGGGAGAGCCACTGCCTCAGCAGCTTCAGTAGTAGAGTTCTATCGTTGCTGTTAGCGTAACAGAATATGGATGCAGTATGGATCTATTTGGGAGTAAGAGCTTCCCAGAACGCTTCAGTTATCTGGAGCACAAGGCTTGCTGCTCCTAAAATTATCCAGAACCATCTACTATAGAAAAACTGATGGTAGGATTACAATTTTTGATGGGTGCAGGCTAATCATAGATTCATAGAACATTAGAGGTTTGAAGGGACCTCTAAAGATCATGTAGTTCAACCCCCCTGCCAAAGCAGGATCACCTAGGACAGGGCTGCATCCACACAGGGTTTCAAAGTCTCCAGAGAAGGAGACTCCACAACCTCTCTGGGCAACCTGGGCCAATGCTCTGCCACCCTCACAGTAGTTTCTCCTCATGCTGAGGTAGAACTTCCTATGTTCTAGCTTATCCCCATTATTCCTTTTCCTATTACTGGGCAGCACCGTAAGGAGACTGACTCCTTCTTGGCACCCACCTTCTGTTAAAGCCCTTTTCCTGACCCAAATGTGTTTACCAGCCCTCTGGTACTTCTGGCTGGGTATCAGGGTGGTCTCTTAAAGAGTTTAAGAGTCCCTGCAGTGATTGCCTCCTATTTTATAAACGTTCACCTGGAATCATAGAGCTATTCTTATTATTCTTTTAATTGTTAGGTCACAGTGCTCATTCCACAAGGTTTTGTGTGCCCAGTTTCCAGGTGAATTAAGGGTTCCTTTTCAATTTGGTAGTGTTTTGTAGCAATTAATCTTATTTTTTTAAACATCAGCACCTGTTCCATGACGGCTTCCTCGCTCCCTCCCCTATTCCTGACACAAGTAATTTATTTATCGAGGTTTTATTGTGCTTCGTCGTTGAACTTCCCTTTGAAAATTGTTTTGGAGAGGACCTAAATAAATCAATAGTTCACTCAGCAGCACCGTTAATGTGGTCAATAAAATACATTTTATAAATCTGTCACGGACCTTGAAATCAGCCCCAAAACCTTTTCAATCCAAAACACTGCTCTTCCTTCCTCGCGCCCCTCCTGCCACGCTGGTCATGCTTTCTGTTTCTGCAGCAGAGTGGCTACAGCACCAAGGAGGACTTTAAATCTTCATAGTGTGCTAAATAAACAAGGAACACAGCCAGGTGGGGCTGGAACATCTCCAGAGAAGGAGACTCCACAACCCCCCTGGGCAGCCTGGTCCAGTGCTCCGGGACCCTCCCTGGGAAGAAGGTCCTGCTGAGATTGAGAGGGAACCTCCTCTGTTCCAGCTGGCACCCAGTGCCCCTTGTCCTGTCCCCAGATGCCCTTGAGCAGAGCCTGGCTCCATCCTCCTGACACCCACCCCTCACAGATTTACAGACAGGAATGAGGTCAGCCTCCTCTTCTCCCAGCTCCCTCAGCCTTTCCTCATCAGGGAGCTGCTCTCCTTCCTTCATCCTCTTCGTTGCTCTACGCTGGACACCCTCCAGCAGCTCTGTGTCCTTCTGGAACTGAGTGGCCCAGAACTGGACACAGTACTCCATGCTTGCTTCAACACCTCAACTTCTTTGCTATACTGTGGTGCCCTAACCTCAAGTAGTCAAGGAGCAGTCTCACTAGCATCACCAGTTCTGTTCCCAGCGAATATCATTCACAATGTGCCCAGCAAAGACTGTTTATAACTTATTTAATGAAGCAGGAGAGACTAATGTAACTGTTTGAGCTGACAGTTTGGGGGTTTATTCAGTTTGTACGTAGGCAGGGAGTTTATCACGTGTGGGAAACACAGCACTGAGAGCGGGGATGCAACTTCCTCCCATCCCTGCACTGGTGTCCAAGGTAGGACGGTATCTTGTCCTGGTTCTGGTACCCCAAGTCTCTGGGGCCTCTCACTGAAAGCTGACCTCGTTCACACTCAGGGCAAAGCTAAAAATAATTGGCCTGGATAATGGGTTATGAAATAATTATAAAACCTTGTGAATTATAGCAAAACCAGCATGGGTCTAGGGATTAGCTGTGATGCCAAGACCTAAAAGAACCGGAATAATCTAGGACAGAAACCCTTGTGGAACTTGTTATTTCCATGATTTAAAAATACACCTTCTCACTCTGAGCTCTTGGTGTCGGCAGTCACGTTGCATCCTGTTGTTAGCACCTGGAGCCAGGCTGAGAAAATCCGGTCCTTGGCCGGTAGAAGTTAGAGCTTCGCCTTGATGTGTTGTTGCCAAACTACACGGAGAGCATCTTCTTGCCTGGTCACTAGAAATTAGATTAATTGTAACGCCGAAACCACAGGGGGAAAGGTAAGGAAGGAGTGCCTCTACATATCACTCCACACCCTGATTGTGAACGTCAGCCTGAAGCTTGAGCCCAGTCCTCTTCGATCTGGTCATTAATGACTTGGATGAGGGGTTAGGGGGCACTGTCAGCAGGTTTGCTGGTGACACCAAGCTGAGTGGTGTTGCCATCCCCCCAGCAGGCTGTGCTGCCACTCAGCGAGAGCTGGACAGGCTGGAGAGCTGGGCAGAGAGAGATGGAGTGAGGGACAACAAGGGGCAGGGGAGAAGCTGGCAGCTGGGCAAGAACAACCCCAGGGACCAGGAGAGGGTGGGCACTGACCTGTTGGGGAACAGTGGAGGAGAAAGGGACCTGGGGGTCCTGGTGACCAGGAGGATGACTCTGAGCCAGCAATGTGCTCCTGTGGCCAAGAGGACCAACAGCATCCTAGAGGGGATCAGAACTGGGGGGTGGTTAACAGATCGAGTAAGGTGGAGTGACTCTCATGACTGGAGCCCCTGAATGGAAGGCTGTCAGCTCATTCAGGCAGGATAGGCAAGGAAAGAGAGGTGTTTGGTTGGATCTCTATGGTGGGGAATATGTTGATTGTACAGAAACATCTGCATGTAAAGCACTCAACGTAGTCTCCCACCACATCTCCTAGGGAATGCAGGCTCGGACAGATGGGCATGGTGGTGTTGGGTTGATGATTGGACTTGATGGGTTGGGTTGTTGGGTTTAGTGGGCATGGTGGTATTGGGTTGATGATTGGTCTTGATGCTATTGAAGGTGTCTTCCAACCTTAATGATTCTGTGGAGACACAGGGCAGCTCCTGTGGCTTGGTTTGCAGACTCTGGAACATTGCAAAGACATACTTCACCGCTGGGCAGTGGTTTGAGGTAGAAAGGGTGGTATCTAGTGTTTGGCATGCATTCCAGTTTGATAGCATGGCTGCATTTCCACCCATGCAGCATCAGACTTAGAAGGAGCAGTGAACCAGTAATTATTTCATACCTTAGTTGTAGGGACATGGCGTGGAGACAGGTGTTTCACGTGTATTCCCACAAAGAAAACACCCTGAAGTGTACTGCCACCTCACAGCAAACAAACAAAACGGGTGTTAAGGTTACTGAGCCAAAGAAGTGTTTGCAACAGCAAGAAATAGTGATAAATATTTGCATTCCTCCTGTCTAACGCCTGGCCCTGCCCTCATACGTTGTTTTTCCCCAACACTGGGGAGTCAGCTCCAGTAAGGACTCAAGTATTTATCTTACACAAGTCTGACCTCAAATAGTGAAATAGAGCTGCTTTTAGGCAAATTTAACAAAACCTTATTTCAGAGAAGTCTTTGTCCGTTGAGGAGGGCCGCTGTAATTGTCTGGAGGGTACAAAGGAGCAGACCTTTGGTTGAAAGCTCTGGTTTCCAGCCCTCAGGAGCCAAGCAGTCACTACTCGTGCTCTGTATGAGGAAGCTGTAGAACAAAGTAGTTCAGATCAGCTTGATTTATTTATTGGATGTCCTTACAGCGTGGACCGCTGGAGAACACAGGCGTCGTTTTACCTGTGTGTATCTTGAAAGGAATCAAACTGCTTTCTGTTGACTTTGGCCACAAGCAGTATCTTTGGAGCAATCTCTCCAAGTCATTCCTCCCGCCGCCGGGGACAGTCGCTCAAGGTTAGCAGCTTTCAGATGCAGAGTTAAATGCTGGAGGATGCCTTGGAGAAAGCAACTGGGAGTCTGAACGCAGCCCCACTATGGGCATGATCTTAGGGCTGAGAAGGGGAGGGAGGAGGGTTCTTCCAACAGGACTACTCTATTTTCCTCTGTTTCCTGCAGAAAATCTTTCCTCTCTACACAGGGTGACTGGGGTAACATGAACCTAGAGCACAGCAAATACTTCCAGGACCCCTTGGACCTGCTAGTCAATTCTTACCACCCCCTGTCCAGGACAGTAGTTGGGAATGTCGCTCAGCAGTTTGTATTGCCCGTTCTTATGCTTGTTTGGACGTCAGTCCCTGGTTCAGGAAGTTCCTGAAGCACATGCTTGAAGTCCAGTGCATGGAATCCCGTGGATTTCAGCCTACAGCGGACAAGCAGTGATAATTATTGTGATACATTCCTGAGTCCTACACATCTAGTGGACAGCAGGGTACTCTGAGCCACCAATGTGCTCTGGTGGCCAAGAGGGCCAACAGCATCCTGAGGAGGGGGAATCAGAAAGGGAGTGTTAGCAGATGGAGAGAGGTTCTTCCCCCCACCCCCCTACTCTGCA
>VZRI01013854.1:2273-16190 GCA_013397515.1 Upupa epops | reverse complement strand
CTCCTGACACCCACCCCTCACATCTTTATAGACATGAATGAGGTCATGTCAGCCTCCTCTTCTCCAAGCTCAAGAGACCCAACTCCCCCAGCCTTTCCTCATCAGGGAGCTGCTCTCCTTCCTTCCTCATCCTCTTTGTTGCTCTATGCTGGACACCCTCCAGCAGCTCTGTGTCCTTGAACTGAGGGGCCCAGAACTGGATACAACACTCCAGATGTGGCCTCACTAATGCAGAGTAGAGGGGGAGAAGAACCTCTCTCGATCTGCTAACCACTCCCTTTCTGATTCCCCCTCCTCAGGATGCTGTTGTCCCTCTTGGCCACCAGAGCCCATTGGTGGCTCAGAGTCACCCTGCTGACCACTAGGACCCCCAGGTCCCTTTCCCCTCCACTGCTCTCCAACAGGTCAGTCCCCACCCTCTCCTGGTCCCTGGGGCTGTTCTTGCCCAGATGCCAGACTCTCCCCTGACCCTTGTTGTACTTCAAGCAAATCTTTGCCATCTCACCAAGCTCCTCGTGAGCAGATCCCAGACCCACGTGGCCCCCCTGTTCCTGTAATTCTCTCAGTCCAGGTCGGTTTCTCTCAGCATTATCATCAGTATTCAATATTTTTCTTGAAATGCTAGCACAGTTTTACAGTGGGATTTTCTTTTGCTCATACCAGGTGATATCTCACTCCACTGTCTGTCCTTCCTTGATCACAACCTCTCCAACACATTAAAACTTGAATTTGCTGGTAGGGTTTACTGTTAACGTCCTGTATAGTGCAGCTCATCACTTCTCAGTGCGTTGTTCCCATTCAGTCATGCCAGCATGTGCTTTCTGTAGCCCAGGCCATGGGCAACCATACTCACTTGTCCTTTCCCAGTTGCTGAAACAACACAGGTTGGTAGGAATCATCCTTGCCAGTTGTCCTAAACCACATAAAGCGTGGAGTGAAGGCTCCTGCCCTCTCCCTCACCAAGGCGTCAGAGAGGATATATTCACAAGCCAGTCTGCCTTGTCGTGCCGTGGTTTGTAGCCTTGGCCAGGGCTTGCTGTGCTCAGCTAACAAAAAACAGAGGGAGGAGAAAGGGGATTTCTCATCACAGAAGTCCTGCTCTCTGCATGGTGTAGAGAACGCGTTATGTTTCGATGAGAAGCCCTCTGTTGATAACAGTGCTAACCCAGGCTGTGCCTTGTGTGAACGCTTCTCAAGGATGAAGCAAGTGAGTGAAAGTCTTTGGGGTTTCTCCTTAATGAGACAGGACAGCCAGTTCCTTAAATCCTCATCACACTCCAGTTTCCCATTCCTTTTCAGTTTCCACTAAGTAAGAGAATTACAGTCCTTCTCCAGAAGCCAAAGGAAGATTCAAATCTAGAGCCTGCCTGACGTTAAATTCTAAAGCTGTGGGACCTGTAAAGGTTGAGCCAGGTTATTTTATGAGGTTGTGGGAAGGGCATTTAATTGATCTTGAAAGGGAAAGCATTTCGTTTGGCCTGGTATTTTGTGCATGGGAGCAACAACAGAAAAAAGCTCTGCTGATGGCAGTCAGCGCGTGCGTCTGGCTTCTCTTGGGGTCACAGGCTGCCTTTCTGAAAAACATCTTACCTTTGAGAAAGGAATGAAAAAGTCTGCTGCAAGTACAGCCACGCCTCTGGGTTGATTATTCTTGTAGGATTTGCTCATCCTATCTTGGCTGGGTTATATAAATGCAGCGGGAGCAATTTCAGCTCCAGCACATCACTCCAGCATCAGGCAGCCCATGATGTCATGAGGAATTCCTTGTCGTAAGGGATGTCCCCCAAGGAGAATGTTTACTCTCCTGGAGAGCAGCCATCCACCCACATGTTCTGTCTCCACCCAGCTGCTTCATCCAAATAACCAAACCAAAGGGAGTGCTTTGACTAATCCAATGAGTAGGAGTGATGCTATGACAATACAATAGTGTGTCTGCTGTAGACTCGTGATTTGCATCTGATTGTTTGCAGTCCTACCCCTACGTAGCCAAGGGCAAGAAGTGATAACCTGTCATGTTATATAAAACCACCCTGGAAACAAACGGAGCAGTGCAAGATAAACAGTGCAGGCTCTCTAGGTCTGTTCCTCCCAAGCAGTCCTCAACTCATTACACGAGTTGCTGCTTTCTCTTTTTGCTGAAGGGTTTCTTTCCAGTTATTTCCCATCTGGGAAACTCCTCAACACGTTCCATCCTTTCCTCTATTCACCTCACTGAAATGTTATCCTCCTTTAGCCAAAGGCTTCTCCAGTCTACGTTTTTGCGTGTCCCTATGTGTTGGATGGAAAGCGCTCTTCCTCTGAAGCACATGGTGGGAAAGCCTCCTCAGATCTCTCAACTGAACAAGTTTAAACAAAGCCAACTAGATTTCACTACAGACTTTATCTGTATGGTAATCACATTGCATAACGTGAAGTGATTGACGATCGGCTCTAGAAGAACAAAGGATGTGTTGAACAAAAGAGGGGAACCTCTCAAATGGTATGACACAACTCTGCTGTTTCCTTCTCAAACTTGCAGTGTCATGCCACAACAGAAATAGAAGACAGAGATTCATAGATTCCTAGAACAGTTCAGGTTGGAAGGGACCTGAAAGATCATCTAGTTCCAACCCCCCTGCCATCAGCAGGGACACCCCCCACCAGACCAAGGTGCTCAAGGCACCAGCCAATCTGGCCTTGAACACTGACAGGGAGCTGGGGGCAGCCACAACCTCCCTGGGTACCCTGGTCCAGGGTCTCAGCACCTTCAGCATGAAGATCTTCCCCCTGACTTCCAGTCTAAACCTCCCCTCTTCCAGCTGGAAACCATTCCCCCTGCTCCTACCAATCCAAGCCCTTGGAAACAGCCCCTCCCCAGCTCTCCTGGAGCCCCCTTCAGGGACTGGAAGGCTGCTCTAAGAACCTCCCAGAGTCTCCTCTTCTCCAGGCTGAACAGCCCCAGCTCTCTCAGCCTGTCCCCGTAGGAGAGGTGCTCCAGCCCTCCCCTCATCCTCATGGCCCTCCTCTGGACACGGTCCAACAGCTCAATCTCCTTCCTGTGTTGGAGGCTCCAGAATTGGATGCAGATGAGGTCTCAGGAGAGCAGAATACAGGGGAAGGATCCCTTCCCTCACCCTACTGGTCACACTTCCCTTGATGCAGCCCAGGCTGCAGCTGGCTTTCTGGGCCACAAGCGAACGTTGCCAGCTCATGCTGAGCTTTTCATCTCATAACCCCCTCCAAACAAAGCTCCCCAGTCCTTCTGATGCAGTAAGAATTTCATTAGATCTCCACCGAGCTAGGTGCAGTACTCTAAATTTACACATCAAGTTGTATGGCTACGACGGAGTCCTGAGGATGCCTCCTGCGTGTTAGTGCCGTTTGAAAGCATAGCCATAGGTGTGGGATTGTCCTCCGCGTTAGGAATGGGTGTTGGCTTCAAAATCCACCGTTCCTGGGGCCATGCCAAGTCAATCCTGATCAAGTACCAGGTGCATGGGGTTATGTCTGAGCAAATGTATGCCTGTGCGTGTGGAGAGACTTAAACAGGGATGGGCGAAGATTACCGATAACCATTGTAAAAGGGTTCTGCTTTGTCGGGAATGAAACTCACAAATCGCTTAATGTCAGCCAGAGAACAAGCCCACGGTCAGTCAGGAGGTGTTTGGAAATGACTTCCTTTAGAAAGACAATGCATAACGCCAAAGAGAGGAGACTTAGACTGGATATAAGGAAGGCTTCTGTTACAATGACGGTGGTGAAATACTGGCACAGGTTGCCTAGAGAGGTGGAAAGAGTCCCATCTGTGGATGCGTTCTAGATCAGGTTGCATGGGGCTCTGGACAACCTGATCTAGTTGAAAATGTTCCTGGGATGTCAGGGAGTTGGACTAAATGAGCTTTGAAGGCCCCTTCTGACCCAACGCATGCTGTGGGTCTATAAGATTCTATTTTCAAATAGCTCCACTTAGAGCTTTCTTAAGCTCCATCCAGGTTTAGACTTGACATTAGGAAGAGGTTTTTCACTGACAGAGTGATCCGGGTTTGGAACGGGCTGCCCACGGAGGTGGTTGGGTCACCGTCTCTGGAGGTGTTTAAAGCTAGGCTGGATGAAGTGCTGAGTGGCATGAGCTAGATGTCAGATGTTAGGGTTACTTGTTTGGTTTTAGGTTGGACTGGATGGTCTTGAAGGGCTTTTCCAGCCTCATCAGTACTGTGAGACTGTGATACTGTGACTTCAAACCTGTGTTTTCTGGTGCACTTCCTTCTTTTCCTAAAGGAAGAGGAGGGTTTCCTGAGGAAAGGGAGACATTCAAGGAGACATTCAGGGAGATGTTCTCTGGACACATTCCAGCCCCGCCTGGCTGTGTTCCTGTGTGACTTGGTCTGGGTGATCCTGCTGTGGCAGGGGGATTGGACTGGATGATCTTTTCAGGTCCCTTCCCATCCCTAAGGATTCTGTGATTCTAATTGCCTTTTAAAGAAATAAGTTAAAAAACCCAAATAGTTGATCCACTCGTAATCTACTCATTCAGATCCTTCGCTGTCAGAGTCACTTTGATGATAGTGTGGTTATTAGGGCACTGTGTGAGTGCTGAGGCTTTTTACATGCAAGCAAAGTAATAGCTGGAAGGAATTCACACAGCTCTAACCGTGGATGATGTTAACATCTCTCAGCTACGTCTGTTTGAGCTAAATACAGAAGACAAATCTGAAATGGGATCCAGTGTTGGCTCTTCTGGCCCGAGAAAGCATATCCAGAGGTCAGTGTATCCGCCTTTTGGTGCTTTCCTACATACACTTCTAATCCTGGATCGTGTGTAAACACCAGCAGCAGCCCAGGTCTCTGCCTGTGCAGCTGGAAAAGCAGATGAATTAGCTTGTATAAAATCAGAGATAACCCAAACCGAGACCAAAACTGATCTGAGATTAGAGTGGGCCATGCACTGTTAGTCTTTTCGAGCTCCTCTTGATGTGAAACCATTGCACTGTTTCTTCACAACAAGAAAACAAGCAGGAAGTACCAGATAAACCTCCCAGGAAAACCTCTTCCTCTGTGATTTCTAACCTCATCTATTGACAAACCACATATATACATACTCTGTGACTTGGAAATGTCACGATGCTTATTTCCAGTCCAAATGTTTCTGCTGACTGCTCTCTTCTCTGAAGTCACATAAGCTGGGTTCAGGCTGACCGAGAACCCAACCAGTAACTGAGTTTTCAAAGATGTCACAGTGTCGTAAGATCTTCCGAGTGTTTAATCCAATTCTGAACTAGTTTATCCCTGGTTACAGAAGCTATAACTCTGGCTGCATGGATGTAGTTATTCTCGATGCACATGACCATAGGTGAGACTTTTTCTGTGTGTGTTCAGACAGAAACTACTCTCTCCCTTACGCCTGGGGCTGGACACGATGTGATTTTATTGAACAGGTTGTGTTTGGACTGAGGAGGAGCCTCCACACCCGGGTATGTGGGGTGTTTATACCTGTCAACCCACAGAAGCAACTGTCATGAGCCATAAGCTGAAGTTTGGGATGAGTCCTTCGGGATTGCTCTGGGTAGCTGAATGCCAGTGTAGGCGATCGATACGCCTTGTCCTAACGACGGCGAGATGAGGTAACCATGGCCTTCAGGTCTAATCGTTATGGAAGGACATCCTTCTCTTTTAAAAACCCTTTCTGTCAGTGAGTTGGACTTGGCATCTTGAATTCATCACTTGTGGCTGACTTCAAAGTGGAGAAGACTGCACTGTGTGTTTAATGCTGTGATCTACAGAGCTGGGCAGGGAATACTGGGATGGCAGGAGAGGAAGTGCTGTTTCAGCAGGGAACAACCTTCAGCAAGGGAATGCTGCCGTAAACATTTAAGAAAGAACAGGCGACGTGCCAGCAGGGTTTGTGAGTGATGCACAAGATGCACACCCAGCTTTCAGCCGTGATTAATGTGTGCAGGAGATGCAGGCAATCGATTGCTCTCGTGTTAACATTAATTAATGAGCAGCACTGCCTATGATGGTGGAGACCTGTTAATTCACTTACTCACTCGGTTTGTTTTAGCAGATGGAAAAGGTTTATTTTACCATCTTTTCAATGACAATTCCAGTCTATTTTTGTCTCTCTTTTGGCTTGCACAAGAGGACACTGCCACCTGCTTTTTGCAGGCTGTTTTCAGCGCTTCAAGCCACATCAAAATTGGCCTTTCCGTAGTGATCTATGGAAAATGGATTTGTTGCTGTAGCACAGAGTCATCCAGGGCCCATGCTGGTGTTCAGCCCCCTGTCCTGTGAACTCTGCCTCCAACAAGTGCTTCTGGGTGTTCAGGGTCCCCACTGCTGGTAGCCCCGTCTGCTCCACGCGCTGCTCATGCCTCCTGGTTTTGACCCAAAATACAAGAGAATGTGGAGTTGGGGGGCTGAGTTACCTTTTGCACGTCTCCATTCACTCTGCTGCCTCAGACAGCTGAAAGGGGAAGGGTGTTTTAGCAGATCTAGAGAGTTGTAGTGACTTTTGGGGATTTAATGGGATGACTTCCAATCTCACTGGGATTTAGCAGTGTCTGCTTTTAGAGTTTCCCATTCTCTACTGTTTGTGTTAGTGTGCACTGTATCCTACTGGTATGAATAGCCCTCACCTTTCTTTGCCTACCTGGACATCCCTGAAACATCATCGCCCAAGCAACCCAGTGGAAGGCAGTGCTTTGCCTTAGCTTGTGTAATTCAGAGAGACTCGAATTTATAATCCCTCCCACAGCCTAGTGGCCACCTTCTCTCCCTGCTCATAGAGCCACTCAGTCCACCACTTGAGAAAGCTAAGGGCAAATAGCCCTCACAAAGGCTGAATCGGGAGGTCGTGTAGTCAGTTGTGAGGTTCACACTCTCTAAGATGTGCGTAGAGCCGTTTCCTCTCTCAAGCTTTTCTCGTTGACTCGGTGGATGTTGTGTTTGCCTGCATTTACAAGCACCTGACTCAGAGCTGCTTTTATTCATCACCAGGAACTCCACCAGGAGAGCTACATCCGAGCTCGGCAGTGGTGGTATTTATTCTGGCTTCTCTCGGGGTGACATTCTGAGTGGGTTTTACAACCCCTTATGTTTTCTTTTTTGCACTTTTCAGTTGTTAAGCTCTTTTCTCGATTGCTCCTTCTGGATCTCGAGCAGTATGAGCTCCCATATATCACGGGGGTTTAGGCTTTCTTGCACTAACGAGCTCGTCACTTCAGTTTGGCTAAATTTGGTCCTTACTTTACTGTAAACACCCGTTTGTTCCACTGGGTTACCCAGAGCTCTGAACATCTGGGAGTCATCATGTGTCACGAATGGCATGATGTATCCTCACTGTTGGACCAGCACAATGCTAGATCTGATGGATGGAAGAAAAGCGTCAGGGCGAAGATTAATGTGCACTTTGCTTTGTGACTTTTAACTCGCAGGGTAAACTCCGTTCTCTCTTTGATGATACGAATCCAAGATCTGCTTTTTTGGTCCTGGTTTTAGCACAGAAGCTTGAGCTAATGAGACGAGAGCTTTTGGATCAGAACCCTTCGCTTCTCTCTGGTTTAGTTTGTAAATAATACTCTGTTTGTGTGGCACAGCTGCAGACAAAGCTCTCTTCTGGCCAGGGTTTGCTGCCCTCAAGCGAGATAACTGGTGAGAATTTGGTAGTAGCCCCTTCCTTTGGAAGTGTGCGTGGTGCAGTGTGTTCTCTGAGTGCTCTCCTGCTGGAGGATTGTTGTGGGTTAAGTGTTGAGGGGACTGACTGCTTGAGGACCGGTGATACCCCTTCCCGTGGCCATATGCGAACATGTGCTCGGGCATCAGGATGCCTCATTTTCTCAGCTGGCACACTGGATCTAGGCAGGGATTTTTGCTGAGGTCACTGGGTAAGCAGATTCGTGGGACTTCCTTCAAGAGTTGTTCTTGTGTAATGCCTTGGGAGAGGAACAATCTGGAATATGAATCAAAACCAGTCATGACAGCAGGGTCCATTCATCATGCACACATGGGCTGTCCTCTGCCCGGGACAGCATGTGTCCGAGTGGAAAAGGGATTGCATTTTCTTTCTGCTTAGCAAAAAGACATTAAACTTCAAGTACATCTTGTGGGACAGTGGAGAAGGCAGCCAAGGGGAGCCTGCGAGTAGGGCTAGATCTCAAGTACTTGAGTTTCAACAAGTTATCTCCAGACTGGCTTGAGCAAGGGCTCCAGTCGGGCCACTTGCACCACCAGCAGCAATGAGGAGGATCAATACAGGGTCCCCTTTGTGTTCACACAGACTAGAAATTAGGGAATGGGACACAGTGTACGGGCTGTGCAAAGCTGAGAGCTGCAGGGGAGGCTGTCTGGGTGAGGAAACATTCCTAAGCAGAAGACACGAGAATGTGAAAAGGTCACTGTCCTCAGTGATAGTTTTGTTGGGGGGGGTTATTCCTTTTTTCTTATTTTTTAATCATTTTCACCTGAAGTCCTGGATTTTTCTGCTGTGATTGAACTGTTTGAAGCAGCTTTTCCTTTCTAGAAACTGCATGAACTCGAGCTGCAGCCCGCTGTATCGCTATTCATTACTGCTGCTGCGGTGAGCAGTGAGCAGGGGAAAAACCCTTGATAAATCGGGAGAGGCTGTGCCAAGTGGGAGCAGTTGTGCTGGTCATTAGAAAGGAAACGTGGCATTTTGTCTCTGAAGTTTGTCAGAATGAAGCCAGAGACAAGTGAGCAATAATGAGGCTCTTGAAACCAGTTTGCAGGTGCATAGTGGGCAAATAATAGGCAGGTGCAGAGAAGCGAGTCTTTCATCAGAGCCTTGGCAGGGATCTTGTGCAGTCTGAGCTGGTTGGCTTCTCTGCAAAGGCAAGGGACTCAATGCTCACTGCAGCTTGTGCTCATAGACCAACAGAAGATGCAGGGATGGATATTTTTTGCCCCTGTTTTCATTCCAGTGCACTACCGTCTTGGAAAGCTGAAGGCTTATTCCTTGTAGCAGGAGTAAATGAGTCCCTGAACTTCTGAGGATAGCTGTGTCTAATCTAGACATCGATGCCAACATTTTCTGTGACTACTCCAACTTAAAAACATTTTCAGATAAATCAGCTTTATTTAGCAGTCATCAAGGTTTATTTTGGGTTCCTTACCACTAAGTATGTGAGCAGGTGAAGTAACCTCTGTGTTTCAGTCAAGAACTATGCAAGTCTTGCATGGCCTTGGAAATGATTGGGGGAGAAGGTGATTCTAGATCTCAGAAAGTCAGTGTCTTCTGTGGTGAATCTATGCGACATTAGAACCAAGAGTGAAACTATTGGAACAGGGGGGTTGTGGAGTCTCCTTCTCTGCAGACGTTCCAGCCCCGCCTGGCTGTGTTCCTGTGCCACTGGGTCTGGGTGATGCTGCTGTGGCAGGGGGATTGGACTGGATGATCTTTCAAGGTCCCTTCTGATCCCTAAGGATTCTCTGATTCTCTTGTTTTACAACACTTGTGTGATGTGGGAAAGGTGAAGGTGAAGTAAGTGGTGGTGAGAAAAGGGTGCCATACCGTGGGAAATGCAAGGGAACAAAGCACACAGCTGTGTTTTCTGCAAAGCTCTTGGTGTCAGAGGTTGTACCTCTGAGTCCTGAGCTGGCACAAGCAGCATTGCTTCCTGACATCCCCAGCAGAGCTGTCCCACAGCTTCCAATCTTTCCTTCAAGAGACATTAACCTTCTCTTCCCCCCCACCCCCCTGATAACTACCGTTTACCCTGAATAAAATTCCAGGCTCAAATAATGAAGAGTTTTGTTTGAAACCAAGGAAGTGAAGAAATGAAGGTTAGAGCTCAGACCAGAAGATCCCATGCCAGAAATTCAGAATATACTGAAACCCACTGTATCTATAGCTTGTGTTCCCTGCCAAACCTAACCACCCCAGCTGTACGGGTGGATTTCAGCAGCAACCACAGTCCAGACGCAGTGGCTGCGGTGAACTTCCAGACAATCACTACTGTTAGCTCTTACCGATCCCCCAAGTGTAGTTAGCCGTGACTCATTGTAAGAGAAGTGCAAGTCACCTGTTGATAATTTATAAAGAGAAGAATGTTGCTTTGCCCTCCTAATGCCTTCAGCCCAGCTTTCACAGCCTGCTGCCTTCCAGCACCAAACCTGTGTCTCTGCTGCAGCAGTAACTTGTTGACCTGAGGGTCGGATGCAGGATCTGCCAAGGGTGATGTGTAGAACTTTGTCGTGTATGTAGTGCTGCTGCAAAGCCTTCTTTGTGTGCTCTCCTTTTCCACCAGAGTTTCTTCATGAGCCCACGAGCTTTGTTAGTGAAGCTCCATTGTTCAACTGTTGATGATGTCTGTAAATACATCAGGGGTGGGTGTCAGGAGGATGGAGCCAGGCTCTTCTCAAGGGCATCTGAGGATAGGACAGGGGGTGCCAGCTGGAGCAGAGGAGGTTCACTATCAATATCAGCAGGACCTTCTTCCCAGGGAGGGTCCCAGAGCCCTGGAACAGAATGGACTGGATGATCTTTCGAGGTCCCTTCCAATCCCTAATGGTTCTATGATTCTCCAAATCTGGATTAATTCATAGATTTACCACAGGCTCTTTTGCAGTGATTTCCCTTTGCAGATTGATTGAGGCGACAGAACTTTTGGAGATTGGATCTCCTAGCTCTTGATTACAGCCTTGATAGTGTGATAAAGACTAAAAAAAAGGCAACCATTAAGTCTCTGGTCCCTGAATCCCCCTGAGCATTCTCCTTTGAGATCACCTGAAAGAGATAAACAGAGATGTGAAGAGCATGTGATGGAACTGCTCCAGCGCCGATGCTGCTGATATTAGTTGGCATCACATGGATGCTAAAATCAATGCAGCAGGTTTTATTCCTACTCCCTGTCATTTCTTAGAGTTGCTTTTCAAAGCAGTCTACACTAGAAACTTCTGCTTTGTGCTTATGAAATAAAAACAATGACATCCCACACCTATATGATCAGTATGGTCTGGTAGGAGGGGGTTACCAGATTAGGGAAATGATGGAAGGGACTGCTGCACATTCAGTTCCATAGGAAAGGCCAAGTTCTGTAAACAATTTAAGTAATAAACAAGAATCCCAAGAGAAATTCCAATTTCTCTTCCTCTAAGCTTGCCAACTTGGATCCAACAGGGTCTATCACAGTCTCACAGTACTGATGAGGCTGTAAAAGACCTTAAAGATCATCCAGTCCAACCTAAAACCAACCAAGTAACCCTAAACATCTATTTATGATGTTTTATCTGTTTATGAGACATGACACAGCAGTAGAGGTAACTGAGAGTCCCTCACATGTTGGCCCAGCTCTTTGGAGAGAGGTTATCATTTCCTCGATGCTAAAACAGGGCACTGCTAGAGCTGATGATTCCACTCATCCTAGCACTGGAAAGATTGATTAAATTAGTAAAGCTCTCCCAACCTTAGTGTGAGCACTGAGGTGCTGGTGTCCTCACCTGTTACGAAGCACTGAGACGTACAGAAGATAAATGACTTTCCTAGGAGATAGCAGAAATTCCAAAGCAGAGTAGGGATCTATAACCCAGTACTACAGCCTGATCAGCTGAACACGAGTCAAAAGTTACAGATCCCAGCTTTGCTGGGGATTCACCTTCCTTCGCTTACTGCAGAAGCACAGCAAGAACACGCTAGCCTGGTACAGCCCAGGTGGACTCCAAGCTTTGACTTTTCTACCCCTGAAAGGCACACAGTCCTCTGCAGGTGTAATTTATCATGTTTTCTGTCTACTGTGAATGATATTTGCAGCAAGTACCGAGACCAGTTACGCTCCTCTCCTCAGTGTTTCAGCTTCACCTGAAATCAGCCTCTCTTAGATCATCTTAATTGTGTCCTCGTGACTCCACGTTAACTTCAAAGAGCACCTCGAAGACCACACAGCTCTTACTGCAAACATGCCAACAGGACAAGTATAACCCCCTACTAATAGCATTGTAGAGGCTAGACCACACAGAAGAATCCTGCAGTGCCCCTTGGGCTTAAAGATGTAGGGGGTCTGAACTACCTGCCGCTTAGACCGATTCGCACCACCTCCAAGAATCCCCTGTGCAAGGCATGTGAGGAGTTCCATGCCCGTATGGATGGGTGCAGAGCTGTAGATCTTCTCTGTCGATCAGATAGCCATGTTAGTTTTGCCCCAGCTTGCAACACACTCTCTTCAAAGTTTCCCAACGTAGGGTTAGAGAAAGTTTAAAGCTGAGTACCTCACAGGTTGCCAGTAAAGCCACTGTTCTTAGCCACTTTGACCCAACTATCTTGGGTGCTGAATGCCACTTCGCAGCAAGCTGGAGTTGTACAACTCGTAGGCATATCATTCCCCATAGCCAGAAACTGTACTACATCCTGGATGGCTGATTATAAGAGGACATAGAAACCATCGTGACATCCAGCTTTAGAAGACTGCGACAAGTGAGCAAGGAGGGGGAAAGCCCCAGTGCTGTAAGGGCATCATAGAATCAATAGGGATGGGAAGGGACCTCGAAAGATCATCCAGTCCAATCCCCCAGCCACAGCAGCATCACCCAGACCAAGTCACACAGGAACACAGCCAGGCAGGGCTGGAACGTCTGCAGAGAAGGAGACTCCACAACCCCCCTGGGCAGCCTGTGCCAGTGCTCCGGGACCCGCCCTGGGAAGAAGGTCCTGCTGAGATTGATAGGGAACCTCCTCTGTTCCAGCTCTGTTCCCACAGGGACTGTATCAACCTCAGGTCACCTTGAACAAATCGTTTTAGGGTACAGTTAGAAATATCAAACAGTTAATGTCTGTGCATGCCAGTCTTTTCCTGCTTTGCTTAAGTCCTCCCAGAAGATCCTGTGTGGTGTCTCATCCTGGGAGTATCTTTATCTGAAAAACTATCTAAACTCTAAGAGACTTCAGGAGGTTTAAAGGATAGGAAAGGAAACTGATAAAGCAATTCAGCCTATGAACATTTTTTCTGAGTGGAAGCCTTACCCTCCACGTTTATTCTGTCCCAAGGGTTGCATAGCTATCGCTTCCTGCATCTGCAGATACTCTACTCAGATTTTGTTATAACACAGTTCTTCATCACATCCTATCTAGTTCTTCATTCGTGCCTCTAAGTGTGGCTCACTGGCTGATCTTACCCCAGTTGATCTGTGTGACACCCACTGCCAGAGTTAGCCATCCCTGGGTGGCTCATGGCAGGCAGGTTGGTCTGTGGATTCCAGTAGGTGGAAGAGAAAGGTCAAGTACCTGTTCAGTACTAAATCAATGGGCTTTCAGCTTCCAGCTTGTCTGAAGCATGGGGTTTTTGACTCGAGATGCACTCTCCTTGCCTCATTGTCCGAAATTCCTGTCCTCAGACTAGCCCCTGCAGTGTGAAAGACCAAGCTACCCTCTCCACAGGAGCACATCAGCGAGGATCTGCATCCAGCCGAGTGTGTAAACACAAAGCCTAGCACTCAGATGTTACCTTGCAGTGAACTTTGCCATTTGCCAAGTTATTCCTGTTCTGAGTTGTCTCTGGTGTTTGCCTTTCTCTGGGAGATCTTTCTGCAAAGCCTGCGTGGGCTGTCTTCTAGTTCCTGTTCAGCGCGATCCTCTAATGCAGCAGTTTCACCTCCAGCTTGGAACGTGGATCAGTGGAAACATCTCCCAGGTCCTTTGTGCTCAGTTAGGGGAGGTGGTGGTGATGCAGGTACTGAGCTAAAGCTGTCTGAGCAGCTTAAAGTGAGAGACAAGACACTGATCAGCTGCCAACAGCATCCTGGGGGGGATCAGAAGGGGGGTGGTTAGCAGATGGAGAGAGGGTCTTCTCCCCCTCTACTCTGCACTGGTGAGACTGCATCTGGAGTACTGTGTCCAGTTCTGGGCCCCTGAGTTCCAGAAGGACACAGAGCTGCTGGAGGGTGTCCAGCGTAGAGCAATGAAGAGGATCAAGGAAGGAGAGCAGCTCCCTG
>VZRI01013852.1:0-41307 GCA_013397515.1 Upupa epops | reverse complement strand
ACAGCAACAAATATGATGAAGGAAGCAGAACAGCTCACTGATGATGAAAGGCTGAGGGAGCTGGGTCTCTTGAGCTTGGAAAAGAAGAGGCTGAGGGTTGACCTTGTTCATGTCTATAAATATGTGAGTGGTGGGTGTCAGGAGGATGGAGCTAGGCTCTTCTCAAGGTCATCTGGTGAAAGGACAAGGGGCAATGGGTACAAGCTGGAACATAGGAGATTGCATATAAATATCATAAGGACCTTCTTCCCAGTGAGGGTAATGGACCATTGGAGCAGGCTGCCCAGGGGGGTTGTGGAGTATCCTTTCTGGTGGCTTGGTCACACAGGATCATCTATCCTTCTGTGACAGGGAGATTGGACTAGATGATCTCTTGAGGTCCCTTTTGATCCCTAATGATTCTATGATAGTGATCAAGGCAATGACACATCTTTCGTAATATAGATTGTTATAAGTCCTCTTGGTTTGAATGTATGGAGTACCTTTGTATTTGTTCTTCTATACACAAAGTAAAGTCCTAAAGGAAAGTCTTTCAAGTTCGAGTTTGGCTTTGTTCCCATAATTAACATGTCCGGGTAGTAAAACAAACTACCTACAGTTCTTTAAATAAACTCCTCTTAATTCACAATTTAACTGTTTGACAATCGATAACATCATGGTATTGAGTGAGATTAAAGTCTTCTTTTGCCATGCATAAAATGTAGCCATCCCACCTTTTATCCTATCATAGAGAAAACCTATCCATCCTACAACAGAATTTCACAGGCTATATTTTCCTCCTAAGAATAGAGATTTCCTATCATCAATGCCCATATAAAATGCACAAATGCAGGTTGCAACATGTGCCTGAGATCTCAAAATTGTTGCATTAAAGAAACATATTGCCGCATCATCACATGTATTCATTTACTTTTGTTAGCTGTATTTTGATTAGCACTGAATGCTATGTCTAACTCCTTACAAGTGTAGTAATCAGGCATTTATTCATGTTGGCTAACGGTTCTCTTTTTTGACAAAAATAGTTGAAATATATTGTGTGTGAACATAAACAAAAGTGTTTGATTACCATTTGTATATTTTATACATTCTTTTAACAGATGTGAGGACAGAGCTTATAGTACTTGTGTATTGCTGTTAAATGTTTGAGATCCCTTCAGGAGTATTGTCTTCTTGTTGTTGTGTATTTATTTAGTGGAACTTTGGACCTCTCTGGAGGTGTGTGAGACATGAGGATTTTTGAGAGGAAATTAGTCTGTTTCTCCTGCATGTGGAAAAACAAGGGAACAGATCCAGAGAGAGGTTAAAATTTTTTTAGGTGTCTCTTATATGTCTCTGTAGTCACTGTAGGTAACTGTTTATACTTTTCCATTATTGCTAACGCATAAAATTCCAGTGGTCACAGAACAACTTAACACTTCATGATATACCTCATAAAATTAGCGAGATTCTAACTTGCCTATTTAAGAAAAGAGTTTGGGCTTATTTGTTTACTTTAAAAAGACACACACACTTTATTGATCTCACAGAGGTAATTCTAACATGGTGTTGGGTATTTTTTGCATTCATTGTTTGTTATAAAAGAAAGTGGTATAAAACAGAGAGCAATGTACATTTAACATAATGTGAACTTAATTATTATTGATTCATTTAAGGTAATTTTTAACTTAATCGGCTCATCTCAAATCTTGATTTATAGACTGTGTTCTGAAGGAAGGACAAGAAAAAAAGCAAAATGCATGAATGAGACTAAATATAAAGTAGCAGCAGTCAGAATAGTCTTCACCTTGTCCTCTGTTTGAAAGTAGCCAGTATCAGAGGTGAGCATGAGCACCCTTCCAGCTCCAGCAATTTGCACTTCAGGAGCTTCGCTTGACACCACTGATAGCCATGTGCATTTTACATTTTCCCATTGTTTACGTAGTAACTAACGTATTTCTGTTTGAAATGCCGTAGTTAGGCAGGAAGCTGCCACTAGGCTATCATCTAGATGATGCAGTTCACAGAAAGCAACATTTGTTGTTTCATTTTTTCAGGAATCAGATTCTTCTGACTCGTAGTTTTGCACATCACTGCAGCTTCTAAACAAACTTAATCAAATGAATTTCTATTTCATGAATACATTTTACTTGAGCTATATCCTTACAATGATTAATGAACTCATATTTTGTGCATTTATCATAAATAAAGAGATTGAGACATTTCTAATCAATTTGTATTTGTTTGCCTTGTATAAAAATAAAACATTTTTAGACTGAAAATTTTTGGTGGTTCTTATATAGCAGTTGTGTTATGAATTTCACCATAAATGTGATGATGAACTATCACATCTAAAAATGTTAGGACTGCTTCACTGTGCAAAAAATCAGAAGAGCTGTTAGCACACTAGCAATGAGCAGTCCTTTTTAGATTGTTGAGATTGTTAAGGTGTTCAGACATTAACTCAGCGCAGTGTATTTTGATCTGCAGCCTTTATCTTCATCAAAGTAATTTGTAGTTCAGAATTCAAACATTTTCATATTTGCAAATGTTCTCTAGTGTTCACATGTGTGGCATCATAATAATAAAAGAGAGTATCTCATAATTTCAATTACATATTTTGAATTATTGGAGTTAAACATATTTTAAATTACTGGAGTTAAACATTCTGCGGTTGGGTTTTGTTATGTTTAACACATTGCAGAGTGATTTTAGTATTGTAATAATGATGTTGTTAAATGGAGGGTATAGCAGAAGTAAGCATATTGCTTTTAGTCTGCTGACTTACATTACATTATTTAGCAGAAGATTGTTTGGAAAATAGGAGAGAGCTCATATTTCTGATGTGGTTTATACAGATGGGAAAAAAGATAGGCTAATATTGCATCTAAGTAGAGAATGAAGTAGTAGCCAGTTTGTAAAACATGAAACAGTTTCTTAACATAAGCTGTTGAATTTCTTTGTATAATGTTAGAGTTAAATTTTTGAGTATTTCTAGGTCATGCAGAGATCAGAAGCCCCAAACTGTGCATCAGATATGCTGAATAACTGGATCAAAGAGCAAATTTCTTTTCTGAGGTGCTTTAACAACTGATCAGTACAAAATATTGCTGCTCAACAAAATGTTTAATAGTTTATGTATAAATATTTAAAGTTTAAAAGCATACTTTGAAATTAATCATCTGTCTGGGCTTATTGTATCTGTTCCCTGTTCCTCCTTCCTCATATGCATGGATTTTACATAATTGTTCACTGTACAGGCCTTTGAAATAGGAATCCCACTATGTTTTTTTTACAGGTGGAAAAAAATGGGTCATTTGATTCTGGCTGTTGCTTTCCTGACCCTTTCTTATTTGTTGGATTAAAATAGAAAAACTGTGCATGCTTAGTTTCAGATTACTGGGGCTACAGTAACATAGCCATATGTGAGGATGATTAAAGTGCAGATTAAGCTTTGAAGGGAGTTGGCTTTTTAATATCTGCGTTTCTTTTACATATTAACGTATGCTTTCAGTTGGCCACATAGCTATTATCATGCTGTTTAAGTTAAGTTACAGTGTTCTGGAACAGAATCCTGCTGTTTACATGTACATATAATAAAAGTACATACTATTTTCTTCTTTAAGTTACCTGTGTTTATAATTTAACAGTTCAATATTCCTTTATGCACAGGAGTGCTCCATGGTCTCAAGTACAGTGAATTTTAATAATTCCCCATGGAAATGTAGTTATGACTTATGATACTGACCTTTAAGTATTTCAGTGTAACCCTCCAGTACCTTCAAAGCAGTGCACTCTGATATTAACACTTCTCAATTTTCTTCTGATTATCCAGCTGTATTTCAGACAGCCTCACTAATTGATGCACAGAGCTTAAATCTCTGCTGTCTTGACTACATGGTGAGGATGCCAACAGCCTGATACTTGGTTACTTGGTTGCGTAACTTTTAGTTACCCTGCCAGTCTGCAGCAGATACATGATTGTGACTCTTGAGGATATGATTTAGAGCTTGGATGCGTTCTGTGCTCAAAACAGCCCTTGTAGGTCAAAGAAGTTGCCCTGATCGTAGCTGTTGTTTGTGGCTGTTGCTTGCAGGTTGCCTGACTGCCTAGGGGAACAGGAGAAATGTTTGATTTTGTGTTTTGTAATTGTCGTAGGAATGGAACAGGGCTGGGGAAGAATGTGGTATTCTTGTCACCTGCAGGAGGGCTGTTAAGCAGAGCCTGCCTGCAATGTCTGGCATTTGTGTTTTCTTCAGGGCTGGGATAAAGCAGCTGTTTAGGATAGTGGAATGTTTTATACTGTTTTAGTGTAAAGCAATATGTCACTGAAAAAGTCCTGGACTTTTTTATCTGATACCATTAGATTTATTTGTATCTGAGTGCACATCCAGTCATGATGTTCCTTTCCCTTTCACATGCAGTATAAGACAATTTTGAGGCCTTTAACTGCTTGTTTTTTGTACTGTCTGCAGCCTACAGAGATTTTCTCATGGATAGTGTTAGCAGCCGCAGTGGTTAGCAGCGCATAGTTGATCTGCAGTAGAAATGGGGAGTAGTGCCTTTCTTTCCAGGGAAATCTTACATTTGGCAAATTTAGGCTTATGTTCAGGATTAGGTGTTTTATATTAATTACCACTGGAGGAGCATGTAGGCATAGATCCTGGTTTTGAGTATAGAGAGGATTTTGTTGGCATCTGAAATGAAACCCCTCTGCAATTCTTTATTCTTCTGTTTTCCTACTCATGAGTATGTGATCTTAGGCAAAGTTAAAAAATCCAAACAACAAAACCATGGTAAACCAAAGAAAAAAGTTCGCCAGATATGTTTCTTGAAGGCATGGAAGTTTTATTAATTAATCTTTTGATTATTCTTTTACAGTGAAATAAATGCTCGGCTTGATGCTGTATCTGAAATTCTGCTGTCAGAATCCAGTGTGTTTGGTCAGATTCAAAATCTTCTTTGTAAGCTGCCAGATATAGAAAGAGGCCTCTGCAGTGTTTTCCATAAAAAGGTATAACCATAATTACCCAAATTTATTATTTTCCAAGCAATGGTTATTCTGTCTTAATGTACTTTCACAGTTCTTGCATGTTTGTTTAAAAATGTTTTCTTCTTAGCAAGACTGAGCCTAACATAGTAAAGGGTTGCAAGTTAAAAAGCATTTTAAATTTATGGCAGGATCTTATTTTATTTGTTACATGTGTGCTGATAGAACAATTGTCTGTGTAAGGTTCTGGAATACACACATTCACTAATGCTATCAGGAAAATCATCGATGTACTCATGATTTAATAGCTAGAATTAGTGTGATGAGATTGTGCAAGAGGTCCTTGTGCCACTTGAAAACAAAGCATTCCATTCTGTATGCTTATCTAAAATCACACTTGCAACTGAAGCACTTGGCTCTAGTTAGCTGTTTTCAAATGAATGTTAATTTGTTTATAAATTCAGTAATTTGGTTCTCACTTGCACATTTTAATAAGAATTAGTTGTAATGAGACAGTGACAGTACTTAGTTGAAGCAGATTAATGTGCTAATAGCACCTGTGCAGTACTTCATGTTCTTTTATGTCACTGTTATATTTAGAGGTTTTGACAGTTTGTTTTAGATAAAGGAATAGGTGGGTAGAAGGAGAGCACATTGTAATTTCTTTGGATGGTACAGCACAAAGATTTCCTCACTTAGAAAATTTGAAACTCAGTTCTTGCATAATTTTTAAATCCCTAATGTGTTGCAGTGTTAGGTGCATGAGAAGACTTTCATATCTTAGTGAATGATTAGAGAGCCATAGAGAGCCATAATGGGAAGAGGGAGTGTCCGGAAATTAGATAATTGACTTCTTTTAATGGTTTAACTGATTTCAGGTTGAGTGACATGTGGTAAGGTTTATAGGAATATGTCTCAATTTCTCATCGTAGCCATCCTCCGCTGTTACCCTCTTTTTTCTTTTTTTTTCTTTTTTCTTACTCTGTCTTTTTCAGGTGTCCCTTTCTGTTTTAGGATTGCTTAGCCTTCTCAGCTTTAAAGTTGGCATTTGGGTGGAACCATTTAGAGATGCTGGATATACGAGTGAATTTTGGAATGAGATGACAATGTAGTTTAACAAAAGCCTTTATAGAGTGAAGGAACTTGTTTAATTGATCTGTTGAAAGTTGTGGGAGAGAGATATTCCAGCAGAATCATTAGGAAGGGTAAATGAGGAGGAGAAGCTCCAGTTTTCCTTTTATGAATTAGCTCTCTTTTCTGAAAATCTGATTTGTCATCCATTGCAGAACACAGTGGAGAGTGCCCAAAGCACTGGCTGCTCCCTGAAGATCTCTAGGACTTCGGGGAGATGACAGTGTCCTTGAAAGACAGGGTCTGTTTTGAACAAAGGATCAAAAGCAGACTCTAGGAAACTGGTTTTGCAGGCTAGAAAGGCACTGAATATGGAGCGTGAAGAAGAGTCCCTGAAAAGCAGATACATATTCAAGAATAAGGAGTAACTGGATTTTTATTAATATTTTTCATTTTCAGAATACTCAATGAATGCTATCGTTTTGTCTCCCACTATAAGAATCTTTCTAGTTCTGTTAATTCAAATCTCCTACTTGCTCAAAAAGAAATTCCCTACAACTTCATTTCCATTAAGGAATCCTAAACTTTGAATGTAGTGCACTGACGCTTAACTGTGGGAATGTGCAGCTGCAGGAAAAACTGGTTCATGGGACAAGAATGTAATCCTTTGGGCCCTGGGTTGTCTCAGTTATTCCAAATGTATTCATTCAGAAAATTTATATATATGTATATATCTTGTTTTGTGCAGTGCACATTTCACCTGTAACTTTTACAGGAGAGAGAGAAAAAATTATAAGGCAAAAGAATGCTCTGTTTTGGAAGAGAATTTGCTACGCAAAGCTTCTTTGTGGGAACTCCTCTGGTAAATAACATCATTGTATGTTTTTTAGGTCTGACTATTAATGCTTTTGGGGTTGTTTTTTTTAAATGCTTGCAAATGATTCTTATCTGGTAGCAGCATTCAAATTGGCAATTGCTAATCTGTGCCTCCACAAGTCCCCATTACCCCAATATCAAACCTCCAAAATCCTTTGCTAATCTACCACCAGATACAAGAAATCTGAAATTAAGAAAGCATTCTTGTTGTGGTTAGTAGGTATTACCATGCAGGTAATACCTTACCAGTTCCAGCTTCACTCCAGTTTGGAAAAGGACCCTGGGAATGGTTAAGGAGACTTTTGCTGTGGAGATTGGAATTCATCCAAAGACTGGTTGTTCTTCTCAGTTCTCCAAGTCCATCACTGGACATCTTGCTGTGCAGCAACGTTGTCAACAGCAGAATTACCTCACCCTTCTGTTTCAGTGAACATCTTGAAAACTTCTTGGTAGCATTAGGAAGTTGCCTTTAAAAGGAAACTGAGTTTCCTTTTGAATTGTTAAGAGTTTTGTCAAAATAGTGCCTGGAGTTGGTATAGAACTTGCTGCAAGATACATTGCCACTGTGTGTTCCGTAGCAAGTTCAGCCCTGCCCTCTAGCTCCTGAAGGATCAACTAAGTAAGAGAAGAACATTTAGGCCACTTGCTTTTCCTTTTGTGATTTGAATCTCAGCTCAGTGGGAAATGTGAATGGCAGGACCCTAAATTTTGTCTTTGTTTAAAGTGCTTAGCTTTGCCAGGGAGTGTGCATAATGGCAAGAAAGTGGTCAGAGACCTCGGCTTGAATAGGTCTAAAGACCAGTATAAAGCAAACACGCCATCAGTACTTCTAGAAATGTATCCTACAGGGCCATCTTGATGCTGCTTGCAGTTTTCATGCTTGGTTTCATGCAATGTGTTTCAGAAGATAAATATTTATACAGGGTCTATCCATTGACATTTATTGTATTTGTACCCTTTGCTCAGTAAACATTGTTCAGTCACCAAAGTAGATAGTAATCATCCCAGCTAATGTCCAGTGAATTTACAGAATAGATTAAAATGAAGCAATTTCACTGAACTCCCACATAAGGAGTGAGGTCAGTAATCAGATGTTACCAGGTCATGTAATAAAATGTCATCTGAGTTTGTTCTGCTCTGAACTTCAACCACAGTCTCTCGTTTGGACTACCTTTGCTACTGCTGGGAAAACCTGTTCTGTTCACCTGTGCATAATAAAGCAACCAGTTGCTACAAGGCGTGTATTTGCTGCTTGGCTGCCTACAGCCTTCTTGTGGGATTTGCCTGTCAGTTCTCCAGTGAATACTTTACTACCTCACTGTCATGCTCAGACTTTTCAGAGAAGAGCATTCCTCAGCTGAGTAGTATGTGTGTACAGTCTTTCACTTTAAGCTTGTCCACCGGAATGGTGCTAACACAGGTATTATTTTTTTTGCATTTTTTCTGCTACAATAGCATTATGCACATGTTGCATACATGGTACTTTTCATCTTTTAAAGAATTGGCATAATGGATACTTCTAGATTTCCAATACCAAATGCTGACTTGATCAAATTATTTCCTGTTAAGCTGATTAATATACACAGTGCTGTATGGAGGGGACATATTAACCTTAAAATTAAGTAAATTTTACTAAATAAAAAATAGCATGGTCACTATACTAAAAAAATAAAGGTGGCTGTTACTGTTTGAAAGGAATGAAAAATATATACTGGTTTTTAGATTTTTTTTTATTTGAAATGGTTTTAGCTTGGAGTGTTCAGTGTCTGTCAGCTGTGGTCTCTGTGCCTACCTTTCAGATCTGCTGTAAACAATTTCAGTAAAGCAAACAAGACTGAATTGTTGTCAGTGTTGATGAAAGGGTGTTAGGCATTCTGGCATGCTGCAGTGGATTGATCTCCTGTGTGTTTTTCTGAGTGGCTGCCATATGATTTTTACTACAGTTTTGATAAACTGCTTGTCCAAACTGTTGTTTGGCATCACTGACAATTCTGAAGATATGATTCTAGTGCTGGAGAAGCTGTAGTTACAGTTGATGGCTTTTCAGAATCTTCTGTGAATGCAAGACTATTAATTCTGCTGTATAGAAACCATTCCCATATTTTAAATACTTCTAATTTATAACACAGTTATGTATCTTTTGTAACGTTACTCAGGATTTAAATGGTATCAGTTCCATTGTAATGTACCCTGGCTTTTCAGAGTTACTTTTATGCATCTGTTCCAAGTTAGCTGTTTGCTTAGTAAATAATTTCTGCAGTGGAGCCATTAAATTTTAGATGTAAAATCATGAGTGTTACTAAAACCAAGCCAGAGGAAATGGTGATATTCTGAATAAGCAGAAGAAGGAAATACCACTCTCTTTCTTGGAAATATGGTGTTCACAAAGTTGTTTGTAGTGAAGGATACTGTATTTCACATTCTCTAAAGGTACTGTAGACTGTAGCTCACAAAAGAATCAAATAGCTTGTAACTTATTAGGTGACTATAATGGTATGTATGTGTAGACGTAAGAAGAGTAAGTTGCTCAAAGTTCGAGTTCGTTAACTATCCTTTGAGAAGCCTCACAATAACCTTTCAGGGTTGTTCACTTTGTCTTTTGCACATGACTAAGGCCTTTTGGGTTTGTTTTCTTCCTCCTGATTCCTTCATAGGTGACACTGCCTTGAATCTAGCTTCCTCCATGTACAAAAGTCTCACTTTTACCAGTCTTACTTCCCTTACTGTAGAGCACCTCAGGCTGATGTCCTTAAAATTCAGGCAGATTCTTAAAATCTTTTCCCACCTTCATATACATAGTGTACTAATTAAATCCCTATTTTCTTCCTTTTCTTAAAGAACAATACAAATGAAAGTCACAAACAAACACCACCTGTTCAACTGATATGTTTCTTTCTGACTATATTTGTTCATTCTTTTTTTTTCCAGGACATTGTTCTTCTATGAATCACTTAATACTGTCTGTCAGGGACCTATTTTGTAACTTCATGTGGCAGGACTTAAGCATTTCACTCCCTGAGTACATTCTATAGTCAAGGGAAGTCTTGCAGAATTCTTTCCTTTATCTGCATCAAGGTTGATGGTGGTGATGATGTAGTCAGTCACGTTGTATTTAACTTCGAGCCCAACCCTGGATTTATCATTTGTTTAGTCATTTTGACCTTTCCTTTTGTGCTTTGACTTCAAATGCCATTGGCAGATTTACTGCTTTATTGTTTTATTTTGTTGTCAGATTCTTAACAAGATGGGATAAATAATTTCCAGATTATCAGAAAGAAGCTGATAAATTGGCAGCAAGTGCAGGGTTTGAATAATACGTTGTTTAGGAAGAATGATTAAAAAATTATACTTCTGTTAAATTGATAATTAAATGAGAACATAACACTTAGCAATATTGGAGAGTGTTAATAGCAAAGGAGGAGTTAGTATACCAAGGAGTAAAGCTAGTGATATTTGGATTCATTTAATGGAAGGGAGATATAGGCTATGAGATAAAATTTTTACATGATAGTTGTGGCTTTATGAAATGTTTCTGAAATGAAGTGGCAAGCACATTGTTCCTTGGAGTATGAGGGCCTGAGAGTAGATTAAAACTAATCAGTTACATTGAAACCACGTAATGGCTTTCTTCTATCGCTAAATCCCATTGAACTGAAACAAGGATGAACTTGTGTTTTCCAGAAACACGCAGGAAGGCCAGAAGGATTTAGATTTGAATGTCATTAAATATCATGGTTAAATTGTGTATTCCTGCCAGTGCCAACCTTGCCTGTTTAGTATGGTAAATTCAGTTCTGTAGCACAGAGCCATGCATTTGGTTAGTTGGAGAATCTCTAACAGTTATTGGCTTTATGATAATTCCAGTTATGTTTACTTATTCCTGTGATTGAACATGGCAATTAATATTACATAATTTTCTTTCAAACCTTATTGTCAGTCACTTCCGGCTTCCACTGTAGATTTCCAAGGCTGAAGGTATCTTTATTCTGTGTTCATACGGCATTCTTCTGTCACTGGTCACAATATCGACATGTCTTTAATGAGAAGAGGACTGGGGCTTTATCTGAAGTGCACCTTAGTTTGAACTTCAAAGTTTTCAGAAGGCTGCATTTAGATGGCCTTCATGATTTAAGGGTTACTAGGCACTACAGAGCTATCTTACTTTAGTGTTTATGTACATGGGGAAGGAGATACAAATATTCCTTTCCAGTCCAGCATTTTTGTTAATGCTTGTATGCTTGGATAGAGAAGTTATTTGGGAGAAATAATTACAGTGTAATAAATACATGATAAAATTGTCTTAGTTCTTGTATTAAGGGTGTGGGAAGGAAAGAGAAGCAAAAATCTATCTGTAATAAAACTGAAGGATGGACTGACAAATTAAATACGTAAATGTGTTTTGTGAAATTGTACTAATCCTGATGTTCTGCAATTATGGTTGTACTGATCATCCCAAAATACTGACCAGAAGTTTAAACATACCCTGTATGTTGCCAGGGTAGGGGACAGAAGAAATACAGGAAAAGGATGCAGCATACAAAAATCATTATAGTAGAAGTATTCAGTATATCCCACCCCCTTCTTTGCATCCTCAGGTGAGGAATATAAGCTGCTTTTTTACAGTGCAGTCAGCTGGCTGATGGGGAGAGTTCCAGAAGACTGAAGAAGCAATGTTTCAACAGATCAGTAAAATATGAAAAAATATCAGCATAATTATTTATAGTCAACTTTTTCAAACCTTCTGAAATGGAAATATCCTGGAGTGTGGCTCAATTCAGCACCATTTAATGCATTCAATTTCTTATAGGACGAGTTTTTCATTTGGTGTGCAAATATGATTCAGTGCAAATGCAAATATACTTCTGTTAAGATCATTTCAGAGAGAACTGGTATCTCCTGTTCTGTAGGTGGAGCATGAGTACTTCAGGTGACTGAGAGTGGAATGGGTCAGCTGAGTGGGAGGCCTAGGAATATGACAGGAGATGGTTTGCGTTATTAGATTGTTAACTTCTTGCAGAATCGTGACCCAGGCTGCTAATTCTTGGAAATGAGCTAAAGGTTATGAACTGTGCTGATGCTAGAAAATAATAGCAAAATATTTAAACCACATCAGAAGTGATACTGACAGTTAAAAAAAGAAAGGAGAGTTTCTCTTTTACAAGTTGCCACTTAGGTGAGAAACTTCTTTAAGGGAACCAATATACTTCTCTCTGTGGGTGCCATGAAGTAAATTCTGAAAGCACTGTGCACTGTTTGCTCCAATCCGGGAGACTCCCTTTCAGTGATGCTTTGGCTAACTGCCTGAAAGAGGTAGAAAAATCTCTTTTATAACTTTGTAGTGAGGAGAGGCTGAAAGTCTGGGTCAGTATGTTCTCCTTAGTCTCCTCATCACCTGGGATTAACAAAGTAGTGGATGAGATTGGTAGTAGAAACATTTTAAGCAGTGACTGCTGGTTTTCTTTTTCTGTGGTTTGGTTTTAGTTTTTTCCTTTTCTTCTTCTGTGTTCTTTTTACAAGACTTTCCCTCTCTGTGCCTGACTTTGTCTCCAAACCTGTCTCTTGCTCAGATAGCAACACAGAGATGCACAAGCCTGTGCGTACAGTGTGTGGTCCTCCAGAGTTTACTCATCTTGCATTGTTGTTGTTTATACATTATTAGTCCATTTTTCTGCTATTTCTCCACTGCTCACAATCTCCATCCAGCAACAGGCATAAGAGATGAGCTTGCCAGTTATTCTAAACAACGGTTAAAACAATTAGTATGCTTCATTAACACTGTGAGTACAATAAGATTATACAGTTGTGTTACAGTGCATACATTTCAACTGCATTTTGTCTCATTTTTGAAAAGCAAAAAACTCCTGTAGGACTTAATGAAAATAAAAAATGCATTACAATGTGCTTTCCTTCCTAGTGCTCAACCCAAGAATTCTTCCTAATAGTCAGCACCCTGTCTCGTCTGGACTTGGAAATTCAAGCTCTTGTTCCAGTCATACATTCTCATGTGAAATCTCTTCTATTACAAAATGCACTGTTGGAAATCCCAGAACTTCTCTCCCCAGTAAAACAGTATTTAAAAATTCTCAATGAAGAAGCAGCCAAGTAAGTAGTGAAAATAATATTCCAAGTCTCACAGTTTTTCAGACTAAATGTATTCAGTTATGCAAATTAGGCATCCTGTTTGAATATACCTTTTACATTTCTTGGTTTATATCTGTGTATACAGGTTGCTTATGGTTAAAGCACAGGTTGTTTTCTGCTGCTTATGTTCTTATTTTAGTTTTAAACCAAGTGAGCAAGTATTTCATCTAGTGGGTGTCTGCCTTAGGCTGAATAGTTTTTTAGAAGGTTGTTCAGTTGCTTTGGTGAATGAATTTAAAGCAAAATATGTTTTTCTCATCTTAGTTTCTTTAACAATTTTTACATTATATTTTTAAACAGAGATGGCCTTCCTCCTTAAGAGAGACATAACCTTCACCAGAGTGGTTGCTTTACTGTTAGGAACATGCCTGTTACTTTTTGTGAAAATTTGTCAAAGCTTTGACTGTTCAACATGCTCTTTGTAAAAATCTCTTTACATGCTCAGTAATGGCAGACAATATAAAGTTTAATAGCTCTGAAGATTACAGGTACCCTGTATAATTGGTACCTCCTCAGAGCATTTCTGTGGTTAGTGCACTGTTTATGGACTCCCTTTAGAGAATGACTAAATGAACATCTACCTCAGAAGCTGGATGTGCTCAGGCTTTTCCCTGCATTGCCTTCCTGTAGTATTCAGGGGGTTAGCAGAAAGTTTGGAAGCTATCTGCTCTTTTTTGTTTAATTCTGTCCAAGGAAGGAAACAGGCAAAAGATGAAGATACTAAATTGGAATTAATATGCATTACATGGAGCGATGTCTTTAAGTATTTCTGGGGTACTGTTTCTTCTGAAGAAGTGCTGCCTCCATGCCTCCATCGCTACTCCTAGATACCAGGAACAAGGCTTAAGATACAGAACAGTAAGGCAAAAGCATGAGTTCCCAAAGGGAGGGATATGTAAAAACCTCTCAGGGACAGGATTTAGGAGGGGTCCCTGTAAAAGTCCAGTAAAAGTCACTCTCTTTCAGGAAGAAAGAAAGGTATACAGTCTTCTAAATAAGGTTCTGTGGTGGTGTTTCACACAGAGGCAGTTAATGTGTCTCACACAGTCAACCTTCAAAGGACATTCTGGACACAAGTATCTTCCACTTTAAAAAAATCCTAAACTTTCACTTAACTTCGAAGATTTCCTAGAGATTCTTCACTGTGTAGCTGGGCCAGCATAGTCCTCATGTTTTATTTTCAAAACAGACTAAAAACAAACACCCACTTTATTTATAAGATTTTTTTTTCTTTCTCCAGCAAAGACTCACAATTAATTTAAGAATTAAAGTCTAGAACTTTATTTATTTATGAATTAAAGACCAGATGCAAAGGATATAAAATTGAAAGTTGAGAAGGGTAGAAATATTTGCAATGCCTGTTGGACAGGTAGGATTATGAGATCTCTACTGATGCATGGCATTCAATTCTAGTTGTATAACAACATGGACTGTATCTTAATTTTGCCAGATTTGCTTAGGTAGGTTTTAAATATGGATTTATTATTTTTTGTCACTGTGTTGCTGATGGCTGGAATAGTATACAAAAAATAGGATAGAATACTATAAGTGGAAGACAACATCAGTGATCACTGAATGCATATGTTTTATTTGCATGTATGTGAGAAGGCTAAAATAACTTTACCTTCTAGCTGTGTACATCTCGAACTTGTGTGGCAATATTATTTGTACTCTGAAACCTTTCTTTCATTGAAATCATTTATGATTACTTTCATGAACATACTCGCACACACACACACATGCATATATGCACACTGCATCATATGTTAATTTTGTTATGTGATATGGATAAAATCCTATAGTCTTTTTCAAAAGTACCCCTTTGCTCTAAGGGAGTTCAGTATGTTTTGTTTTTTTTTTAAACTGTCAACTTTTAAAAGTTTTGGTAGGCATCACATAACAGTGACAGTCTTTACAGTCAGTTGCTGGCTACTAGCAATCTTTTTTATCTTGCATTCCCATGGAAACAGATCTAATTAGAACAAAATAGTTTCTAAAAATTAGAATTGTACTTTAAAATGGCATCTTTACCATCACTTACATCATAACTACATCTGTGTAATGCAAAATCAAAGCACAGCTTTGTGTGACCTACCTACCCTGCTTACTGACTCCACTTGTAGGTTCATTCTTAGGCAACGAGGTATCAGAGTATGTAGAAAATTGGACTTTTTATTGCTTCCATATTTTATTACTATCAGTTTGCTAATTACATCCTCTCCAAATACTAGATGCAAATATATGTTCAAAATAACTTGGGGCAAATGTATGTTTGAAAAAACTTGGGGCTGATGGAACTACTTTTTATTGTTTGCCTGATACTTCCTAGGATAATTTAAATTTTTGTTATTTTTGATGACAGTTGTATCTTCAATATCTTTTACAACTTCCCAGTTTTAAACATTTGAGTAGCATTGTCTGTTTCAGGTTTCAATCCTGAAATTGTACAGCAAAAACAATTCTGTCATTTAATGACACTGAAACTGGAAAAGAACATTATTTTGCATGTATTAAAATACGCTGTAGTTAATCTTTTCTTGAGAAAAGAAAGCAGCTACTCTGAGAAACAACTGATGACATTCTGTTTTGATGATGGTTCTGTGTGAGGGATGTTTCCTTTGCAGTCCTCATACAAATGTGCCCAAATTTGGCCAATTTCTAAGTATGTGAAAAACCATACACATAGTTTATTTGTCCATGTTATGCAGTAATTACCCAGAGCCTCACATTTAATTATGATAAAGATGATTTTAGCTCTTTGGATGCTCCAGACTGACAAAGCAATTGCTTTCCTGACTCATGAATTGGGACAGAAGGGGAATGTCATTTCTTGGGTTTCCTCTTCTTGCTCTGATTGACCAAGGAAAAGCAAACAGAAAGCTGCAAACACATGCTCACAGACAATAAAAATACCCTCCTGGTTCAGTGGCCTTTGGTATAGAATGAGCTAAATATGATAGAGAAAAAACAGTTTGGTTTTTAATATATTGGCAGGGGTAGTGGGTTATAGTATATCCGTGTGTAGCCTCTTAGAGTTTGTATGTGTGTGATGGCTTTATGTAATTGTGCTGTACTATGTCCAAGTAACAGAAAATCTGTATTTAGAAGGGAAATAAAGCTTGTGTAAAAAAACTTGAGAATAACAAAAGTCATGGATGCAGTGAGTAGAATCAGAGAGTATGTCTTTGGTTGTTACAGTTATTTATCTTATGCTTCTATATGGATAGGACTGGAGATAAAACTCAGTTGTTCAAGGACCTTACAGACTTCCCTGTCATCAGAAAGAAAAAGGAGGAGATCCTGGATGTGATTTCTAAAATTCAAGCACATCTGCTGGATATTCGTAAACAAATTAGGAATCCATCTGCAGAATATGTTACAGTTTCTGGTCAAGAGGTAATACCTTATCTATTATGTATGACCATATCCTTGTTTGTCTAGGAAATAACTTCTAAGTTGGGCTTATAGAATCATTACGGATCAGAAGAGACCTTGAAACATTATCTGGTTCAATCCCCCTGCCACAGCAGGATCACCTAGACCAAGTTGCACAGGAACATATACAGGCTGGTCTATATGTTGTGGTCTATTGGTGACCCACAACAGTGTCACCCATGCCAGCCTGCCCCTTGATCCACACCCACAAACTCTCAACATTCTCTTCAACTGCCCCTGGACAGAACTGAATACATTCCAGTTGCTCTCTCATGTAAAGAGCAGGTCCAACACCTCGCCTTGCTAATCTGTCCTTCCTGAAAAGGACATAGCCATCCATGACCACATTCCCGTCATGCAAGGTGTCCCACCAGGTCTCTGTAATTGCTACCAGATCATAATCACCTGCTTATTTTCCATGCTGCATGCATTGGTGTACAGGCATTTTAGGGAGCGAGCTGAGCGCTCCGATTTCACCCTAGGACAGAAGAGGCCTCATGCTTTTCATTAAGACCAGAGCTCTGGGTCTTACTTGGCTGTTGTGCAGACTACCTCTAATTTAGCCTCTCCAATTCTCCTGAGCCTTTCTACTTTCACTTGTAGCTTCTAAACTCATCTTGCAGCTGTGCCACTCAGTTAAGCAGATAATCTACCTGCTCACACCATACACAGCCAGGGAAACTTGAATCGAGTGTTACATTCCTGGCAGCCTGTAACCTGCACAGCCTTATCTTGTTGGGGAACCTCTGAGTTCCCACATCCATATGCAGTGGTGACCATAGCCTGAGCATAGCTCAATCCCTATTTAGTGTGATAGTTGAGGTCATCTTGACTATAATCTGTTTTGCAACTGTAAAGAACGTATTTTTGACAGTGTCACTTTTTTCTTTAAGGGAATTTCTTTAGTGCTTTAGAGAATGAAAACACATTGGTGCAGTTGGATTTGTACAGCAGTGTTTTGCTTTTCAGTATGTGTAAAAGCACTTGCATATGTCTGTGGTTAATTGTGTGGCTATAAAGTGCCAAAATAGTCTCAGAGAATCGGGAAGCACAGCATTAGGTTAATACGAAGAATGATAGAATGATTTTTAAAGTACTGATTAAAACTAATTTGTGAGATAGGAGAGAAGTAGAACAGTGTTAAGGAATAACAAATGCTATTTTAATTTTTAGAAATGCTGTTTGCAGACTAGACCTTCTGTTTGCTGAATGCTGCATAAGTTGGGACAGGCTGTGCTCCAGTGAGCTGAGTTCAGTGCAAGAAAAAAAGACATGATAGATCCTACCAGATTTGGGGAAGCACTGAAAGGAGCAGTGAGCTAGCACTGTTCAACTTTGGGAACTGAAATTAGGAAGATGGAGAAGCTACACACAAAATGGTTAAAATAAACGAGTTGGTAAGCAGAATGAGAGTTGGAACTACGAAAGGTGAAATGATGAGGACAGTGAAGGAAGGAACTGGAAGAAGCACCGTGTCAAATTATCTAGGATGCTGAAACAGGCCCAGGGACCAGACAAATAATACTGAAAGTGAGTAGTGAATTACAGATATGAGTATTTGCTATTTAACAGATCATAGAATCATTAGGGATCAGAAGGGACCTTGAAAGATCATCTAGTGCAATCTCCTTGCCACAGCAGGACCATCTAGACCAAGTTGCACAGGAAAGTATCCAGACGGGTCTTGAATGTCTCCAGAGAAGGAGACTCCACAACCCCTCTAACCAGCCTGTTCTGATGCTCCGGTACCCTCACTGTGAAGAAGTTCCTTATGATATTTACATGGAACCTCCTCTGTTCCAGCTTGCACACATTGCCCTTTGTCCTTTCACCAGATGACCTTGAGAAGAGCCTGGCTCCATCCTCCTGACACCCACCCCTCACATATTTATAGACATGAATGAGGTCACCCCTCAGCCTTCTCTTCTCAAGCATAAGAGACCCAGCTCCCTCAGCCTTTCATCATCAGTGAGCTGTTCTGCTTCCTTCATCATATTTGTTGCTGTTCGCTGAATAACCTCCAGCAGCTCTGTGTCCTTCTTGAACTGAGGAGCCCAGAACTGGACACAATGCTCTAGATGCAGTCTCATTAGTGCAGAATACAGGGGGAGAAGAACCTCCCTCAATCTGCTAACCAGCCTTCTTCTGATCCCTGGCTCACAGTCATCTTGCTGTCCACTAGGACCTCCAGGTCCCTCTCTCCTACATAGCTCTCCAAAAGGTCAGTCCCTAACCTATACTGGTACCTGGGTTTGTTCTTGCCTAGATGAGAGACTCTACACTGACCCTTGTTGTACCTCATTCAGTTTCTCTCTACCCAGCTCTCTAGCCTGTCCAGGTCTCACTGAATGGCAGCACAGTCTGCTGGGGTGGTGACACCACCCAGCTTTGTGTCATCAGCAAACTTGCTGACAGTGCACCCTAATCCCTCATCCAAGTCATTAATTATTAGATTGAAGAGGACTGGTCCCAGTACTGATCCTTGGGGGACTCCACTAGATACAGGCCTCCAACTAGACTCTACCCCATTAACCATCATTCTTTGGTTTCTATCCTGCAGCCAGATCACAATCCATCTCACTACCCAATCATCCAGTCCACACTGCCTCAGTCTGGCAGCAAGGATGCCATGTAAGATTGTGTCAAATGCCTTCCTGAAGTCAAGATAGACCACATCCACTGCTCTGCTATCATCTATCCACTCGGTTATGCCCTCATAAATGGCTATCAGGTTGGTCAAGCATGACTTCCCCTTGGTGAAGCCATACGGACTGTACCTAATGACCCTCTTGTCCTTGATGCGGCTAGAGACAGTGCCCAGGACAAATTGTTCCATCACCTTTCCTGGGATGGAGGTGAGGCTGACCGGTCTCTAGTTACCTGGGTCCTCCTGCTTACCCATTTTGAAGATTGGAGTGACATTTGCTAACCTTCAGTCCCTAGGCACCTCTCCTGATGCCCATGACTTAGAAAAGATGACAGTGAGTGGCTATAAAATGACTTCTGCTGTCTCCCTTAACATATACATGGTTGCATCCCATCAGGGCCCGTGGATTTAGGAACATCCACTTTGCTCAACTCATGCCTAATCCAGTCTTCATCAACCAAGACAGACTTTTTTGCCTTGACTTTGTCTGGAGCCTCAGCAGTCAGGACAGCTCCCAGAAGTATAGGCTGAGGCAAAGAAGATGTTTAGTATGTCTGTTTTCTCTGTATGCTCTGTCTTCAGGGCACCTCCCTTATTCAGCATGGGGTCTGCATTGCCTCTAGGTTTAGTTTTACCTGCAGTGTATTTGGAGAAGCCCTTTTTGTTACCCCCTGACCTGTCTTGCAAGGTTGAATTCCAAGGAGGCTTTGGCTTTCCTATTTGCATCCCTACATACTCTCACCAGAGCCTTATAATCTCTCCAAGTGGCCATACCCTCATTCCATGATCTACAGACTTTCTTCTTCCTCTTCAGTTTGCCTAGCAGCTCCCCATTTAACCACACAGGTCTTCTGGCTCCCTTCCTTGTCTTCTTTCCTGTCAGGATGCAGTTGTGCTGTGCTTCAAAGAAGTGGTCTTCGAATGTTAACTAGCTTTCTTGGTGCCCTTTACCTGCCAGTGCCTTGTCCCATGGGATTTCCCCTAACAACTGCTTGAGTAGGCCAAAGTTGGCCTCCTGAAGTCCAGGGCTGTGATTCTGCTAGGTATTCCGTTCCTTCCGCATGAGACCCTGAACACCTTCTCGTGGTCACTGCAGCCAAGGCTGCCCTCAACTTTCACTGCTTCAACCAAACCCTCCTTGTTGGAGAGTACAAGATCCAGCAGCACTCCTCCATCGTTTACGTCAGGAAATTGTCACCAATACGTGTTAGGAACCTCCTGGACTGTGGATGGATGGCTGAGTATGTCTTCCAGCACATATCAGGGTAGTTACTATCCCCCAAGATATCCCCCTGATATTTTTTAAATCATAAGGCTGAGAAGAAGGACCGTGTGGCTGAAGATTTGAGTAGGCTATCACGAATGCTGGAGTGCAAGAGGAAACAGAAAAGAGTGCATTTGTGTTAAGGAAGACCCAGGATTTGAAAGGTTTGTCTCAGAGAATCTAAACTAAGAGGTAAATGATGATATGTGTGTGAAGGAAAGGACAAGATATGATCAAAGAGAGGAAAGCATGTGAGGAATTAGTCAGGTGCGAACAGGTGCAGAATTTCAGATACCACCAGTCACTATGCACAAATTTACTAGAGGATGCTTTTGTGGTATGTGACTGCTCAAAAACCATTGTAGAGAAAGAGATCTATCCTGGTGTATTCATGAAAGATTATGCAAAGGCTAGGGATAGCTGTTATTTGATTACATCTAATATGGGTTTCTCAGAGACATCAAAACAGAGGAAGGCTTAGGGAAGATAGTTGCTGAGGAAAGACATTAAAAGAATAAAAATAATGGAATTATATTGGAGGAGCAGAGTGCAGGAATAGCAAGAGTCTCCAAGTTGAGCAATTTCTTCCTCAGATCTGTATATTTTTCTTGTGGCATTGTGATAGAGTTTTAAACACTTTTTCACAACAGATCTGGGCAGAAGCAGGCTTATGATTTTTAATTTTGGATCAGGTCTTGCAGAATAAAAAATGAAATCAAAGTATTTGCTTGTTCATGTGTGCTCCCAAACCCATGATTATGAGTACCTGGTTAGATTTTCTGAGTCTGCTCACAGTTTGTTAATTTATATGTTTCAATTTCCTATTAGAGTTTGGATTATGTCCCAGTTAACATGTAGGTTTTCCAAAATATGAGGTTACACCTGTGTCTGTAATGTCTTTTGTTCTCATCCCTCCCGTGTAATTAATAGTGTGCTCTAAACAGGACAGAAAACTGTCTGGGCAGGATAGCTTTGCTATTCATTTCAGGAAGGATTTAGAGAGCATTTGCTGCATTTGAGAAATGCTTCTTTAAGTTTGTTTAGTATTGCAATTATTTATCTAATGGAGTGAAGTATTAAAGGAAGAAGGCAAATGCTGTTGTTGTTTTAAAGAAAGACTGCAACCTCTCTTGTTGCTCACTAGCTAGTTGAACAAACCAGGAACTGAGTTGTGTTAATTGAGGCTGTTCGGAGCTTAGTTAGGCATCCAAAATACAATAAGTGTCATACTATTTTCTGTCTTCCCTTCATAGACACAGCATGCTTAGCTGTTTTGAGAGGAACAAACTGCAGAACCAGCATATCAGCAATGCCACTAATGGTGGCAGCAGGTGGCTTATTTTCAGATCTTTACACATCCCTGCTTCTACCCATTTTCAGTCTTTTTGTGTCATGTATCATGCAGTTTAAAAATTTCTCCAATACCACGAATTTTTAAAGTCTTAGGTGAATTAAAGACTAGTGTACTATGGCTGTACTGTAATGTTGCACTTAGGATTACTTGTTTGAACTTTAAGGTGATTGTAGGCTCTTCTGATAAGGTGTGTAAGTTTTTATCTAAATCATAGTAACTGTAATGGAAAAGCTTTATCAGATGAAAGTCTCGTGGTTTTATCTAAATTGATGGTTCTGTATGACCTGCCCTAGGTGGTCCTGGCTTTGGCAGAGCATTGGACCAGGTGATCTCGAGAGGTCTCTCCCACCTCCATTCTATGAACATTTCATGATTCTAGGTTCATCTAATCTCTGCTAGAAATTAATTTTCAAACTGAATTCTTTCATTTGAGAATGCCTCAGTTCCTTGACATGTAGGCTCTTCAGGATGGTGTTATAAAGATAACTGATATGACCCATATAAAATACTGCAAATTAACATCATGTGAAATTCACTGTACTGAGCCTCTTGGCTTTACTGATGGTTTTCCCTAATCCTTCCTTTTCTGACCCCGGGCTGATCCAGACTGAAGCAAGGTACTGTAGATAATGTCCTAGCATTTGAGGGTTGAGCTCTTGTCTGTGATGTGTTATAGGTAAGTATGACTCAGTATGAGTATATTATAACTAAGAGTCATGTCAGTACACATGGTTTACAGTGTAGAATCCATGCTGAATTATTTCTACATGGTCTGATCAGGATCACATAAGCAAGACTTATTAGGTGTAATCTGGTTTTGGCTTAATAAGAGGTAAGGTGAAGAGAGTGTGGTAGTGGACAGAAGGATGGAGGTGGGACAACAACATGGTGGGGCCGAGAAGAAAGCTCAGAATGGGAGTTTATTTTTTGGCAGAAAATGTGTGTCGCACATTCTGAGCTTCTGGTCTGCTCAGTCTTTTCAGGCTGAATATGGTTTTCCTGTGACACATGCAGATTTGTGATACATCGTGTTTCTGGTTCTGTAGTCTTCCTGACTTCCCATGACTTGTAATAATAAATTTTGGTTTATTTTAGTTTCTGATAGAAGTCAAGAATTCCAATAAATCGTCTGTGCCATCTGACTGGGTTATGATTAGTAGGTATGTAAAACATCTTTGTTCTATTTCAATATGTAAGTAAGAGAGTTGTGATCAAAGGCTCAGTGTCCAAGTGGAGAGGTGTGACTAGGGGTGTTCCTCAAGGGTTGATACTCAGACCAGTGCTGTTTAGCATCCTTGTTGGCAACATGGACAATGGAATTGAATGCACCTTCAGTCAGTTTGCTGATGACACCAGAATGTGTTGTGAAGTCAACACACTGGAGGCCATGCAGAGTGACCTTGACAGGCTCGAGAATTCGGTTCAAGCTAACTATATGAAGTTCAACAAGGGCAAGTGCAAGGTTCTGCATAAATACAGATCGTGAGGAGAAAGGATTGAGGACAGCCCTGAGGAGAAGTGCTTGGGGATAGTGGTGGATCAGAAGTTTAACAGGAGCCATCAGTGTGTGCTTGCAGCCCAAAAAGCCAGTGTCCTAGGCTGCTGGTGGAAGTGATTTTCCCCTCTCTACTCTGCACTTGTGAGACCCCCACCTGGAGTACTGTGTCCAATTCTGGAGTCCCCAATATAAGAAGAACACAGAACTTGGGGAACGTGTCCAGAGGAGAGCCAGAGTGTTGGAGCACCTCCCTTATGAAGACAGACTGAGCAAGTTGGGGTTGTCCAGCCTATAGAAGAGGAGGCTCCAGGGTGACCTTGTACTAGTTTTCCAGTGTCTGAAGGGGGCCTACAGGAAAGCTGGGGTAGGGCTTTTTACAAAGGTGTGTAGTGAGAGGACAAGTGGAAAGGGTACAGACTTGAAGAGGGAAGACTGAAGTTACACATTAAGAAAAAATTCTTTGCTGTGAGGGCACTGAGATACTGGAACAGGTTGCCCAAGGAAGATGTGGCTGCCCCATCCCTGGAAGTGTTGAAGGCCAGGTTGGATGGTGCCCTGCGTAACCTGATCTAGTGAAGGTGTCCCTGCCCAGGCAGTGGGGTTGGAACTAGATGATCTTTAAGGTTGCTTTCAATCCTAGCCATTCCATAATTCTAAAAAAAAAAGTGATATTTGGTATTACGATTAATTACATACATAGTTTTATTACCCATTGTATTTGTGGTGGTTGTTTTTTTAAACTGAAAAAACAACCAAAACTATTATATTAATTTTTTGCCATAAGTTCTGCTTAAAAGGAAACAAAACTGAACTGAAAAAAAAATGGGGGGTTCTTATAAGATTTGGTTTTACATGGTAGGTCCTTAGTGCACTGTATTACATGCTTAATCTTCCAAGGATGCATGCTGGTGTCAAAAGTAGATTCAATTTTGCTTGTAATTTGTACATGCTAATCTTCCATAAAGTTTTCATCATTAGCATTTTGTTTAGAAACTTAAAAATAGTGGTGCAAGTATCTTTTGTTCATCTCAATAAACTGCATGTATTTAAAATGTCATGGACAAACCTTGCTTGCTTTGGTACTAAGTGCTGTGTAAACATAGATAGTTTTGGATATGTTTTCCAACTGGTGAAGCAGAGGTAGGCTAAATTATGTAGTTGGCTTTTGTCTTTAAAGTCACTTTTTTAATTACATCAGTGGGTTACATACTGTAATATTGCAGTGTATAGAGTCCCTGTAAATGGTGAATTCTCTACAAGGCCCTGTATAACACCAGAAAAAAGGCATAATCAAGGAAAACACTGAAGTGGTGTTCTGTTCTCTTATGCAAGAGCCCAGTATTAGATTTGCACCCATTAGATGGAACTGAGATGGTGATGATGATGAACAAATTTCCACTGGTATGGATTTTGTTAAAGGATGCCTGGCAATGCCAAAGTGATCCCTTAATAAGAATATATGAATAAATAACAAGTGCCTCAAATGGAAACTAGCAAGACTGTGTTTACAAAGATTATAGTGAAGTTTTCATCTTTAGAGTGAAATGTTTTCTTGTTCTTTGTGTATGCAGTCACAGGAAAGCCTTGTATTTGTGCATTGCACTGATGAACAGAGTTTTGTGAAATAAATAAACTTCAATGGTATATGCTAAACTGTGAAAAACAGTTCAAAAGCCTCCTGAATGAGTGAAGGTCTTTGGAATCAATAGAGCTTGGAAACACAATAAAATAACAAATTTTTTCAACATCCATTTTCAAGGCTTACAGAGTGAGAAAACTAGTCCAATTTTGCATGTCGATGGTGTAACTGATTGCTTAGTAACCTTGATTTCCTATTTGGCTTTTCTCTCTCTTCCAGTACAAAAGCTGTCAGCCGTTTCCACTCTCCTTTTGTTATAGAAAATTACAGATATCTGAATCAGCTCCGGGAGCAGCTAGTCCTTGACTGCAGTGCTGAATGGCTGAATTTTTTAGAGTGAGTTTACAAAACAGAGTCCTTTTTTAGTTTTGTATTTTATTTTATTTTTACTATAAGAACGAAAGAAGAAAGATGGCTATCTTAATTGATAATACGATTATGGTGCCCACCACACCTTTAAAGAAAGATAGTAAATGAAAATACTGCTCTTAGCTTTAAACCATCTGAAGGCAAGGCCTTAGCATACTGACTTCTTAGACCAGCTGCAAAGTCTCTAGATTTTAAAATTCTGGATGCAAAATATGGAAAATGGCTTTCCAGATTTCAAAACTACTGTCATATTATTAGGAATTTGAAAGTACAGCTGAATTTGAATGAAAATGAATCTAGTAGTTCTGTTATTGAAGTACCATTTTGAGTTTGGATTCACTGTCAATGTGCTGTTACAAATAAACAAACAAACAAATAAATATTATAGTATTATAAATATTCACAGTGTTTGTGCAGTCCCATGAGTGGGTGTGTTTCTCTGTAGTCCTGTATTTTGTGTGTGTATAACCTGTGACTGACTGTGAGTCTTTGCTAGGAAGTAATAGAATTGATATTGTCCTTCACAATTGGCATGGAAGAGCTGTTTCAAATCAGTATTTGGAATGGAGATGCTTAAAGGATCTTTTAAAATGGGAGTTTTGCCTCTGAATACTTTTAATTTTTAAGATGTCTGGCTATTGATTAGTTGTTCTTTTCCATGAATTACAGACTGTAACTCTCCCTCATGCCATATAATGATAATTGGCTGACTTTTAACTTCTGCTTTATCCCCTGCTTCAAAACCTCACAATTTCCATCTGAAACATAGCTGATGCTAAGGTTTGCCACCTAGTAGGAGTCAAGCAGTTCCTGTAAATTGGGTAAAAACTAGAAAAATTCAATTCACTCTTGTTCAGTACTGTAAAATTAGTTCTATTAGATCACTGTCACCATATTAGCCATGTAACTTTGAGTAGACCTTCATTAACCTTTCTTCACTTAGGTCTGCTGCTTTTCATATTTTACATTTGCTGTTTTAAGTGGATTTTGTGTAATAGCAGCATACAAAAAGGAAAGATCTGTAGGAAAGTTCTCCACCTCTCTGTTGACTGATTGATAAATTGATTAGGAGAGAGAGAGAAAAAAGATGCTCAATAATTCTGTTGAAACTGTATTTTTTTTTGGTAATGTCATTGTCTTACTGTCATAAATGGAAAATGAAGTCTTGAATTTTCTGGATTTTATACCATATCTTAGCAATATTCTAGACAACTCCTGTTTTCAGGCACTTCTTGTTAATTTTTTTGTCTATAATTTGCAGTTGAAGTGAATTGGCAGTTGGGATTTATTTGCCACTGGGATAAACAGTGGCATTTTTAAAGACTTAATTTAGGCAGCAGGGATCAACTGTAGACCCTTTATATGTTGTGTAATGAATTTGATTTTCCCCTTTTTGTCCTTAAAAATAATTCACTATTACAACAGGATCATGCGGTCTGCCTTGACTAAGATTGTGTCTATATATTGTAACTTAATACACTGCTGTGAGATTTGAATTCAGAGCAATGTCAAGACTGTAGGATGCCTGTGAAAAGCATGCACAGGGTGTATTTGACAGTACATTTATATCTGACTTAAATGATATTTTTCTCTTTTCACTGTTATTTTTCACTGGTTTGTTGTAGCCATTTTAGTGAACATTATCATCCTGTGTCTAAAGCGATTGGTCACCTAGCAACTGTCGACTGTCTGTTCTCATTGGCCCAGGTGGCTAAACAAGGAGACTACTGCAGGTACTCAATTTTTAATTTTTGTTTAGGATTTTATACGGAATTAAGAGATAGTATTTAAAATAAATTCTATTTTAGTATGTGCAGTAGAATTAAATGCATTAGTAAAATTGTTTACTGTAGTTTCTGCTTTACCTGTTTTTGCAAAATTTTCTGGTCTTGGTGCAAATCTACAAGCATTGCAGTTCAGATTTGACATCTTACATTTCTCAGTTGTTTGATCTCAGTTTAGTAGATGATAACTCACATATATGTTGGACTTTACATAGAAATTTTATTTTTTTCCCTCAGCAAGGTCTGAATTTACAATGTTTTTCTAATGCCTAAGATTCTAAGGTGTATGAGGTGTGTTTCAGAAGTGTATTTCAGCTAAATATAGGTAAATGCTAGTGCCAGAGCAGTAATGATGCTTAACTTGGATCATGTGTTAGATCTGACTAGCTGTGCACCTCCCTTCACCCAACATCCCACTCATGCACTCTGGGCACTGCAGCCAGAGACACTGGAGATGCTGAAGCCATTACACTGCTCTCTGTAGTGGGAGACATGAACCTTCATGTCCTGCTTTGCCAGAGGCTGATCCACAGCTGGCTACTGAAGTCTGTACACCCTGCAGCTTGGGTCTTCTTACTGTCACAATCACTCTCTTGAACTCAAAGACAGTGCCTCCTATACTGGCATGTCACCAGAGGCACTGGACACTCACTGAGCCACTGCTTCTGCTCACTGAGTGCTGTCCTAAAGGTTAACACTTACTGTTTCTGAGATTTACTGTAGATATCCGTGCAAGAGCTGCTGGTTTCTGGTCTTCAGCCATTTCCTCTGTCAGACTGTCCATGTATATGCTTTTGAAAAGTGCTCTGTGTAACTTTTAAAATGCTGTCATTGTGGGGTTATGCTGCCAGGGCTTAGAGAATTGCTTAAAAATAACCATATAAATGAGGAACATTTCAAAGCTGTGGAAATACAGCAAATTGTATATTAGATACATGTGGATGAAACAAATTGAGCTTATATATGCTTCTGCATTAAAGGTAATATTGATCACTTCTGCACTCGGGATTTTGTGTCCCTGTAAAAAGTTTCTTTGAAAGTAATTTTTGACTTATTTCTATGTTCTCAGATGAGAAAACGATCTGAAATCTTATTTATTCACTGTGCAGAACTTAAGTAATTCACTGAATTTTAAAGAGTGGCTTCGAGCTTCCACACTAGTAGAAAGAAGACTTCTCACTGAAACTTCAGCTGCAGGGAGTGTCAGTAATTTTGGAAGGCTGCTTGAGCAAAGATGGGACTTTCACATTCACTGATTTAAGTATTTCAGAGGAATGTTTTTAGATTGATTGTTTTTTATCACCCTACATGAGACATGTAAGGGAGATGTGAAGTCAAGCATGCAGGTGCTCCATACAGTTGATGGAGACAGGTAAGCACCTCCTAGGACTTTTGAGGTATCTCAGGACCCCTGGCTGGGACACACATCCTTTACATGGACAAAGTATAACATCAGTGCTTTCAGATAGTGAAGTCACATACCTAAAGATGATGGTATGGGTAATCTGGAGATCATTGTCTGATGTTGGAGTGTCCACTCTGCAGACATTAAGGAATTAAGGAATACGGTTGGAAAGGTGTGGTGCCTGACTGAAGTAGAGGTTATGCATTCCAAAGCAATTTATGCTTTTGGTTTTGTTTTTTTTTTTTCTTTCAATTCTCTTGTCTGGTGGTGACAAAACAGTTCAGGGAACAGCTTTTGAACGAAGATGACTGAGGTCCTGTTTCTGCAGGGTCCATTATTTGAAACCAGAACAGACAGGCAAGTCATCAAGGCTCAGTGGCATCCTGAAACCACATCCAGTTGCAGAGTTATGTGGAAGGGGGCTATTTAGACATTGGAATATGTAGCATAAAATTACATGCCAGTAGGCATATGGATAAACTTTTACCTAAAGTGAAAGCATTTGAGACTGAACTCATTTTTTCATGGTTTGGAAGTGAGAGAAAAATCATAAATAGTACTGATTAAGTTTGCATATTAATTTCTTAAAAAGGTACTTTCACTTTAGTGTTTCATCTAAAGTAAGGCCCTTCTATAGACAATTATTTTTTGATGACTTACTCATGCTTGGGAGCTACTGTCAGGTTATGAGAGCTGCTAGTATTTGTAGGAGAGTTACAACTCTTGTCACACTATGGCCTTTGATTAGTATTAGTTGGGTTATAAATCATAATACCCATAATTATACAGTTCTTCCTACACTCCAGGTAGGCCTTAATGCAGGCTGAATCAGTTCATCTGCAAGATCATGCTCCAAAGACAAAGCATCTCTGCAACAGGTGTCACTATGCAGAAGTTGGTGCAGTGGTGTGAAGGAAGCAGACTGTCCTTGAATTTGGGGGTTTTGCTGCTTGTTCATTTTGTAGATCCTTCTTTGGAATACACATACAAGACTGAGAACATTCCCTAGGTAATTACAAAATGAAGAAATTACTCAAAAAATTTATCTACTTTTTTTCAGAATTTTTTCAGGACAGATTTCAGTTTTTTAAGGAATTGATTAGGAAAGTTCCTTGGGAGGCAGCCCTTTAAAAGAAGGGGATTCAGTAGAGCAGGGTATTCTTCAGGAATGAATTATTGAAGGCACAAAACCAGGCCGTCCCTGTGTGTCACAAGATAAGCCGTAGAGGAAAAAGACCAGCCTGGATAAATAAGGAAATCTTGAAAAAACTAAGAGAGAAAAAGAGGATGGACCACCACTGAAAAAGGGCGAGGTCACTCGAGTCATGTATTGAGGAATTGTCAGGCTGTGTAGGAAGAAAATTAGGGAGGCTAAAGCCCATCTTGAACTCAGGGTGGCCACCACTGTTAAGGATAATAGGAAGAGCTTTTATAAATACATCAATGAAAAAAGAGGGGTAGTAATAACCTCCACTTTTTACTGGACATGGAAGGAAATTTAACAACTAGAGATGAGGATAAGGCAGAGGTACTTAATGCCTCCTTTGCCTCTGTCTTGAGCTAGGAAAAACTCCTAGCTAAGATGGCAGCAAGGGGCTTTGACAGGAATATACTGTGCTGGGTCTGGAACTGGTTGGATGGACGAGCCCAGAGAGTGGTGGTAAAGTGTCACGTCTAGTTGGCGACCTGTTTCGAGTGGTGTCCTCCAAGAGTCGGTGTTGGGTCTGGTCCTGTTCGGCGTCTTTGCTGATGATATTGATGATGGGTTGGAGTCCATCATGAGCAAATTTGCGGATGAGACTAAGCTTGGAGCCCGTCTTGATTTGTTGGAGAGTAGGAGGCTCTGCAAAGTGACCTGGACAGCCTGGAGAGATGGGCAGACTATAATAGGATGAGTTTTAAGAGGTCCAAGTTTTGGGTTGTGCATTTTGGTTATAACAACCCCAGGAAGAACTATAGGCAGGGAATGGAGATCTTGGAAAGTACCCAGGTAGAAAGAGACTTGGGGGTATTGGTGGACAGTAAACTTAACATGAGTCAGCAATGTGCCCAGGCGGCCAAGAGGACTAATGGCATCCTGGCCTGTATCAGGAATGGTGTGGCCAGCAGGGAGAGGGAGGTTGTCCTCGCCCTGTATTTGGCACTGGTTAGACCGCACCTGGAGGACTGTGTTCAGTTCTGGGTCCCTCGGTTGAGGACGGATGTCAAAGTGCTGGAACGAGTCCAGAGAAGAGCAACTAGAATGGTAAAGGGCCTGGAAGGTAAGCCTTACTAGAAAAGGATGATGGTGTTGGATCTGTTTAGCCTGGAAAAGAAGAGGCTCAGGTGTGACCTTATCGCTATCTGTATCTACCTAAAAGGTGGTTGTAGTCAGGCGGGGGTTGAACACTGGACACTGGAGACAGGACAAGGGTGCTAGTCTCAAGCTCCATCAGGGGAGGTTTAGAGTTGACATTAAGAAAAGGTTTTTCACTGAAAGAGTGATCCGACTTTGGAACAGTCTGCCCACGGAGGTGGTGGTGTCACCGTCTCTGGAGGTGTTTAAGGGTAATCTGGATGAAGTGCTGAGTGGCATGATCTGGATGTCAGATGTTTAGGGTTACTTGGTTGGTTTAGGTTGGACTGGATGATCTTTAAGGTCTTTTCCAGCCTCATCATTACTGTGATACTGTAATAACTGGTCAAAGCCAAGTAAGTCTTTCTTAATATTTGACAGCTGGTGTTAATTTTTGAAATCTGTATTTTTCCCAAGAAATGCAGTACAGATGACCTTCCTGCAGCCTTTAGCTATGGTGCTTCTAAATAATCATTAACAATAAACATTGAAGTTGTTGTATCTTCCTTTTTGCAGACCAACTGTGCAAGATAATCGCCGAGAAATAATAATAAAAAATGGGAGGCACCCTGTGATTGATATACTACTGGGAGAACAGGATCAGTGTGTTCCAAACATCACTAATCTTTCAGTAAGTACTGAGAATACTCTCTGTGCTTCAGAATCTTTCATGGGAAGGAATCTGATATTTTCTTCTTGGCTAAGAAGTTAAAACAAATAATTTAATGATACAAGTTTCTATTGGAGGGAAGGGATACCATCTAGAGGGACCTGCACAGAGGGCCAGTGCTAACCTAATGCCATTCTAGGCCAAGTCTGAGGTCCTGCACCTGGGTCAAGACAATTCCAAGCACAAATATAGGCTGGGCGGTACACAGATTCAAAGCAGCCTTGTGTAGTAAGACTTGGTACCTGTAGGTGAACGAAAAACTCAGCATGAGCCAGCAATATTGTCTTGCAGCCCAGAAAGCCAAATGCATCCTGGGCTGCATCAAGAGAAGCGTGACCAGTAGATCAAGGAAGGTGCTCCTCCCCTGTTCTGCTCTCGTGAGACCCCATCTGGAGTATTGCATCCAGTTCTGGAGCCTCCACAGAGGAAAGATACTGAGCTGTTTGAATGTATCCAGATGAGGGCCATAAAGATGATTGGAGGACCTCTCCTACTAGGACCGGCTGAGAGAGTTGGGATGATTAGCCTGGAGGACACTTTGGGGAGATCTTAGAGCAGCCCTCCAGTACATGAAGGGGGATACAGGAAATCTAGGGAGGGGCTGTTTCCAACAGTTTGGAGTGGTAGAACCAGGAGTAATGATTTCAAGCTGGAAGAGGGTAGGTTTAGACTGGAAGTCAAGAGGAAATTCTTCACGATGAGAGTGGTGAGACACTGGAACCGTGGATGCCCCCTCACTTCCTGAAAATGTTCAAGGCCAGATTGGATGGGGCCTTGAGCAACCTGGTTTAGGTGGGGGGGTGTCCCTGCTCATGGCAGGAGGGTTGGAACTAGATGATCTTAAAGGTCCCTTCCAAGCTGAACCATTCTATGAATCTGTGAATTTCAGAGAGATATTAGTAGATCTGATTTTTCTAATGTTTTGCAACTAGACACTCTCTTTAAAAACTTGTTCATGTTTAATAGCATAAATAAAAGTTATCTCAAAATTAGGAAAATGAAGATTTTAAATGTTATTTTTGTTTACAAATTAATAATAACAGTGTTTCTTAACAGCTTCATCAGAAGACTGCAAATAGTCTACCTCTAATTTGTCAAGGTTTTAAATATACAAAATACGAACAACTTAATTCTCTGTGTAACATGTCACAAGCTTCAGTTTTCAAAATTATTTCTAAGATAGCTCTGATATATTTTTAGATGTTTCTCTGCTCTCCCTTTTACTTTATTTCTAGAGATATTAATTTTATACACTCCAGATCTATCTTGCAGGCTGTATGTTACCCATAAACCACCCTCTGGCTGTTGTTTTTTACTATAGAGGATGATTCTGAGAAGTAGCAAGACTATTACTTGCTTAGTGTTGTTGTCAGTATGCCAAACAAAGAGGCAGGAGCTACTTTGTAACATTTTCTGTACAAAATCACCTGAATTGTGTGACCTAAATTACCTAAACTTGCTATAAATAAGCAATTACTATAGGAAGAAAACATTTCCATATTTTATTTTGCATATCTATGAAAATAATACTTCATTTAGCAAAGTTTAATTTGTTTTTTTCCTTTTTTTCTTGAGAAAAAAAAATATCTTTTGAACAGCATGTCCTTGTGATACTTTTGTTGAATATTTACTTGCCTGTGTCAAATAGCCTTCTATGATGAAGTGATTACCTCAGTGGACAAGGGATAAGTTATGGATATAATCTGTAAGGACTTCTGTAAGTATTTGATGTCACTCCCCATGACACCCTTCTCTCCAACTTGGAGAGGTGTGGACTTGGTGGGTAAATTATTTGATGGATGAGGAATTGTTTCAGTGACTGCATCCAGAGGGTAGTGGCAAATGACCTACTGTCTGGGTGGATACAGGTGACAAGAGGTGTCTCTTAAGGGTTTGTACTGGGACCAGTGCAGTTTAGTATCTTCATCAATGTCACAGTGAGATCCCCTTCAACAAGTGTGGGGATGATGCTAAGCTGAGGGGTGCAGTTGAGAACACATGAGGAATGGGATACCATCCAGAGGGATCTGGATAAGCTGGAGAAGCTTACCCATGTGCATGATGTCTCAACAAGGCTAAGTGCAAGGACTTTCAGGTGGGTAGAGTAGGGGTGGAGGGACTGAAAGCAAACCTGTGAAGAAGGGCTTGGGGATGCTGGTGGGTAAAAAGCTGGGCATGAGCCAACAGTGTACATCCACAGTTTGGAAGGCAACTCATTCTGGGCTACATTCAAAGCAGCATGGCCAGCGGGTCAAGGGAAGTGATTCTGTCCTGCACTGTTCTTTTGAGGACCCACTTGTAATTCTGTATAAGCTCTGGGATCTCCAGCAAAAGAAAGACCTGTTTGAGGTGGTCCATGGTAGGGCCTTGAAAATGATCAGAGGGCTGGAACATGTCTCCCACAAGGACAGGCTGAAAGAGTTGTAGCTGTTCAAAAGAGAAAGCTTTAGGGATTGCTTACTGCAGCCTTTCAGTACTTAAAGAAGGCATTTAAGAAAGATGGGGAGGGACTCCTTAGCAGGGCTTGTTGCAACAGGACAAGGGGTCACAGTTCAGTGACACAGTTTCAGTTTTAAACTGAAATAGGGGACATTTAGACTTGACATAAAGAAGACAATTTTACAGTGAGGTTGGTGAGACAGTGGCCCAAGCTGCCCAGGATGCTGCTAGCAGTACCATTCCTGGACAAATTCCACGTCTGGTTGAATGGTGTTCTGAGCAACCTGCTCTAGTTGGAGAGCCTACTAACTGCATGGGGGTTGGACTAGATGAACTCTAAAGGTCTCTCCCAACCCAAACCATTCTCTGATTCAATGACCATATGAAAGATATGGTTGTGACGTAACTGCAATGTAGCTGCCCTTTCATGCAGTAAATACAGATGAAAATACATCTATGAAATACATCTATGAAACAGATGTCAGAGTGGAGCATCACTGTAATAAACACCATTCAAATTTGTATGTATTTTTTGGAAATATTTTTAAATTCTGTTCTATACTGAACAATTATACAGATATTGTGCAATACTGCAGGGAATGTTTTCAAAATTATTTGTCAACTCCAAACAAGCGACAGATGGCATTTACCAAAAAATCAGCATTTCATTCAGTAGTCGTCATGCACTTTCCCCTGTTAGTCGTATTCTTATGTTGCCTTTCCAAATACTGGCTATTACAGAATCAAGTGATCATGGTAGAATCACTCTCTGCTGTTGGCATGAGTAACCTCTTTTTTGAGAGGTGGGTGGGAAACTAATTTATTAAAATGCCTCAGGTTTTAAACTGATATGTTTGAATCAGCTGGAAAGTTAACCTCCTGTCATGTTTTCAGCTGAAATCTTGTTAAATATGTAACCTGAGGAAAAGATTTCTTACAATGCCCTGAAATGAACATCTTATTTTTCTGTTTCCCCTTTCTTTCCCAGATACTCAGGGATTCAATTAGTACTTTTGACTCCAGCCATAAATTCCCATAAGATGTTTAGCTCATAGTTGCATGCAATTACAAGGGCAGATGGGTCTGATGGTACAGCATATGTTCCTCCTGAAGGCTGGCTTTGCAAACCAGCTACCAGTCTCACAATGTGGTTGGAGGAACCCTGGAGGGATACCAAACACATGCAAGACATTTGTGGATTTTAAACAGATGAACTCATTCTTGTTCTAAGTATCTATAAATTCTTTTGGGCTGAGCCAAGTGATGGCCCTGATGAAGTTTTAGTAGCACTGTTGAAACTACCTTTAAGACTAGCATGTTAGGAATTTTGTTCCTGTATATTCATGTGCATTTTATTACATCCATCCTTTAATCCTAAAGTGGCTTTTTTTGTTTTTTAGTTCATTGTAACTTCTTTATGGATGGGATTTTCTGCACAAAATCTGAACAGCTTTTTACATGTAATAAAAATTGATTGCATGTATCTTCTCTATGATCTGAATTATAAGTAACAGTCCTATCTGATTTTTATTTTCCTTCTTATTAACAGCATGAAAGCTTGATAAAAAAACAGTACGTAAAGATTGTGAGGTTTATGCTGAGGAGATTTTGTTATTTTGGTTGTCATAGTGTCTGATCAGTTCCAAGTTGCCCAAGTAGCATGGTGAATGTTCATTATGCACGGTTTGTCCTCTTGTTTATGCTCCTCCCATGGGGTGATGGATTATGCTAATTTTTGATTAGTTCATCTATGGTGGGATTTACCCTGTGTGTACCCACTAGAAAGGAAAAGGCTAGTTTTCTGAAGTATTTTCATGATTTAGTTTCCTAATCTTGGTTCAGGATATGAGAATGCTTTAGAAATTAATTTGTAAGTTTTAAGTTTGTATTAGCAATTGTCTTCCTGACAAGTGTTTTTCTGGAGTTGTAGATATATAGTAGTACCATAGGGAGTCTTACAGCTGAAATGACCTGTCACATATGATTTCACCTTCCATAGGATCTCAACAGTTAGATACACTGATCAGTCATGGATTGGATACAACCTGCTCACAGTATCTGTGTTGCCAATTTTGGCAATATTCTGCCTGTAGCCAGTGTGTGGGAATGCATGTCTGCTGTACCCAGGCAAGCTACTGCAAATGTGTGTAAAATCTATGTCAGGTCTTTGCCAGATCTTCTCTCCATTTGGCAGTGAGACCTCCTAACTGGAGAGGAATCCTGATCAGAAATAAATTAGGACATCACTGACTATACAGAAAGCTGGTAATTTCTCCCTTTCTCTGAAGAAAATATCACAGAAAGTTCTTGGACTACTTTCTTGGCTTTTGGAGGAGAAAGGGAAGGTTCCCCTTCACTCTGACCATTTTGCTCAATAGTACTGAAATTTGATTGTGATTCTTCTCTCACCAACCTGGAGAGATCTTAGATTTGTCTGTCTTAGACTTAATAGCATCTTGAAATGTGAATGTGATGAACTGCAAGAATGAAGGAAGCTGTTCACCTGGAAACACACTTTAATCCTGAGGACTTGCCTGAGATTCCTTCCAAGTACACACACACACACCAGGATTCCTTCGTAAAAACACCATGTGCAGGACAATATATTTGACCGCTGTTTTATGTTTCCAGGGAGATGGTGAAAGAGTCATGATAATAACTGGACCCAATATGGGAGGAAAGAGCTCATATATAAAACAGGTTGCGTTGATCACTGTCATGGCACAGATTGGTTCTTACGTTCCTGCAGAGGAGTCAACAATTGGTATTGTGGATGGGATTTTTACCAGGTAATCTTTCAAAACTTTCCGTGTGAATGTGAACTTGTTACTGTTGTGGCGTATCTGTGTCTATAACAAGGTATAATTTCACTTTGAACTTAAAGGTTTAGAATTTGTACTTAAAAGTTTCCTTTTTCATTTGAAATATATGTATTGGTTCCTGTGTTTAGATTCTGATTTTGTGGGTTGTTCTAATTGTTTTCGAATCCTTTAAAGGGTAATGATGTCTGTGTGTCTGTCTTAAGATCCAGATATCTTAACTTGATCTGCCTGAATAGAGATCTCAGAAAATTTATTCTACTGGGTAACAGTCAAATAATACTTCCCTTAGAAGGAATGCTCTCACTTCTGAAAATCATACCACAACTTCCGCTGTGCAGCACTGTTCTATGTGTTCACAGTATTTGAGATTGAGAGTTTGTGTCTGATAGTTTGTGTACTGATAATTTTACAAACCAAAGCAAGAACTGTCCTCCCTAGTATGAATACATCTGAGTTCCACCTGTCCCCCACTGTATTTCTCTGATTCTACTTAGCCTTGTTCTACTTACACACATTTTTCACATCTATTCTACTGACACAGTGTGGTTGAAATAAAAATGTATGATTTCAGTTTTCAAGTCAAGCAAAACCGGAGTATGTTGCTTACTGACTCTGAGGTTTCAGATACTTTAATTTGGAGCCCAGTCAGATTCTAGCACAGGATTTTAAAATTATTTTTCAAATTCCCGGTCTACACTAGCTTTGGGATTGCCCAAAGAAGTTGTGGATGCCCCCTCCCTGGGAGTGTTCAAGGCCAGGTTGGACAGGCCTCTGGGCAACCTGGTCTCTAGTGAGAGGTGTCCCGGCTCATGGCAGTGGGGTTGGACTCTGAGGTCCCTTCCAGTGCAAACCATTCTGTGATACTGTTACATGATGATTCTTCTAATGTAAAATGTGTAAGTTTCAGATGAATAAAAGAAGTACTTGAATTCTTGTCATGGCACTAGCAATTAGGAGTAAACTAGTTGGTTCAATTAGTGAGTTAGGAAGCTGACAGGAAGCAAATGTCCAGAGTTTATGTATTACATTCCTTCACAAATCCAATACAGTCATTGCAATTTTCAAATGACTGTCAGTGTAAGTGCTTCTTCATGCATCTGTTTAAACTTCTGTCTTCTACAGAGTGTGATTTGAAGGAACCGATTGTACTGTTGGGACGGACATTAGCCATTTCTGATGTGCTTACAGGATATTAGATCGTGACCAAGTTGTAGGATTCCTTCAAGTTTAAATGCTCTGGGAAAGGTCCTAAAATATGTAATTTAATCAGGCCAGTTTAATGTGGTGTTATTGGCAGTATATTTCCTAGCACTCAGATAATAATTTTTGATGCCTGTTTGGAGATGAGAAACAAGAAGTTCAGTCAGCATGTGATAAGCACTCTGTTGCTTCTTTAGTGCTTTGTCTGTCTAAACATGTATTTCTAAAGTTTCTGCTAGGGAATAAACTTGAAGAGATCATAGATTTTCTCTTAAATTGCCTCTAGTTTTGCTTTTGTCTTGTTTTCTTCTGTTTTGTTTTGGGATTTAGTTTTGCGGGGTTTTTTAAGAGCATAACAGGTATGCAGACCTACCACTCCCCGGGCCACAAGCGTCTTGCTGGAAAATGGAATAGTTCTGTTAGTACCTAAAGTATATCTTTAATCTTGAAAAAACATTCCTTGGAAAAAACTCAGCTTCTAAGTTATTTTCATCACTGCCACGGTGTGTTGTTTTGTAGATGCTTCTATTAGCATAGCACCCTTGTTGTGAGGGATAACTATATGAGGAGTTCTGTGCATCAGGAGCACTAACAGTTCTGCTGCTTGCTACATTTTAAAAAAAAATATTGGGGCTTTACACATCAGTCTTCTTTTTGTTTATAGACTGCATCTTCAATATGTGAATTTATATAGGTTTAAGAGATTGACATTCATCCAGGATTTGTATCTTGTGTTCTAAGTAGGGTTTCCATGGAAATTGAAAGGTTGCTGCTATGGTTATTCCTTTAGATGCGTTTACTATTTATGTATTTTAGTGTCTCTAAATTGACTCTAAATACTGTATTACATTATTAAATTTTTTAATTTTACATTTTTAAAGCTGTAAGAGGAACTTTATTGCTTACAGGTACAGTGAAAATAGGAGTTATTCGTGTTCATTACAGGGGATACAGATGCAACACAGTGTTTAGTCTAAAAGTTTCAGAGTGTTGTTCATAAGTTTATCCTAAAGTGGGGGAAAGTGACAGTCCTCCACTGCACAATGCCCCTAACCCCTGAAAAATGTGCTGTTACAAGTCTATGAATTGAAACCTTGGTGGAGGGAAATAATTTCCTACAGTATCTGGCTTGTGTAACTCACTTCTTCGGGAAATTTCCAGAGTGCTCTGCTGGACTGTCCTAAATAGCAGTGTTTCTTATGTGTAAAAACAACACACCTACTGCCATTGCCGTGCTTCATTCCTAATCTTGTGGAGAGGGTGCTAGAAGTTGTGAAATGAGTAGTTTACTTTATTGTTATGCTCATAAAAATCATAAAATTGTTCTCCATATTTCAGTATTTTTATTTAAAATACTTTTTAGACTAAATGTCTATATTATATCACTAAAGTGTTTGTATAAATTTCTCACTTGAAATTCCATTTATTGGCTGATAATACCATAGTTTGTGTCAATGTATGTGTAAAATATTTTTGTACCAAAAAGGGACTACTTGTTAGAGTATATGCTGTGCCTGTTATTTAAGGGTTATCTATGTGAAGGAAGAACACAATATTTTGAGGATGTTTTACTGGCTGATATATTCTTTTTTTCTCCCCTTCTCAAGTAAGGGATACTATTTTCATACAGCCTGTGCTTAAAGAATTTTACTTGATTGGAACCATTATATTTAAGGAGTTTAGATGAGTTTTGGGAAGGTCAGTACCCAGTCTATGCTGACTTTTAACAGGATTTGAGTATTTAATTCTCTGATGTTTAAAAATTACCATCAATGTTTCTCATTGCAGTAAATGGATTCATTTTTTTCTTTAACCTAATCTTCAGTTTGTGATATTCTCTTTATATAGTTATTCATATATTGAAATTAATGTGATGTTTCTTAGTGTATTTGTGTAGAAAGACAAAGGAAGTGTGGACACACACACATGGAGGAATTAATGAAAGAAATCATTTTGACCTAATTGTGCATTTAGAAGAGATTGATGTTTAGCTGCTGAAGAAAGCTGACCTTTAAAGAGATCACATTTACAGTCAATTGATCTGGTTTCTTACAACTGGAAAACTTCAGCCTGCTTTCTGTAGGTCACCAGTCATGAGAGTCAATTTTCAAAATTGAGAGAGAGAAAAAGAATATTATAACAATTAGAAGATAATTAACAAGCTAATTGATAATTCAAATTACTGAATGCCTTGTATTCAAAATTTTAAAAATCAATTTATAAAAATCACAATTTATTGTTAGAAAGAACATTGAGATGAAAGAAAACCGTACCAAATTTTAAGTTACAGGACAAAGGGTAAAGTGGGCAAAGAAGAATTTTCTTCTTAGAGCACTTACCTGCCTGACTTTCTCTTTCTCTGTTGAGGTATAGAATCATAGAATCATAGTGTAAGCCATTTCACTTATTTTAGTAATCAAATGTAAGTAAGCATACACATACTGGACATTGTGCTGAAGATGCAGCTTGAGTTGTCTGAAATAATAGAATGCATTGAGCTTCAACTGTATTTGAAAGCTGCCTCTTGCAGGTTATGTGCCACATGTTTAAAGGTTAAAGGAATAAATAGAAGCATCAGTAAGATGCATGTAGATTATCCTCTCATGCACTTTGTCTCTATTGAAAAAGTTATCTTGCTGTTTACAGATTCTGAGCAAGTCTTTAATGCTTATGATGGCAGAGAAATAGAGTTTGAATTATCTAAGAAAGTATATTATGAAAACAACGGAGCGTAGGAGGTTGGCAATAAAGGTTAGCAGGTAGTAGTGGTAGGTTCTAGAACTGTCTGTTCTAGATTCAAGTTACATAGCTCTTTTAGTATCTTCATGTCTATCTTCCTTGAATAATGATTTTGAACACACATAGTTGTTCATTCAACTAAAACTAGAGTGCAGAATCTTGAGGCAGCTGACACTACATGTCTGTCTGATGAGACAAACTTGCAGACTCTAGCCCTCTAACCTATTCCCATCATGCAGTGAGTGACCTGATGCTTCTGGTAAGTTCAGCAGTAGTTGTGTCCTCAGGTGATTCTTGCATATCTTCCTGGCTTGCAAATGATTGGTCTGCTTCCATTGTCAGGGAAAGAGAGTATTGAGTTCAGGATGTACTTCTTGAAGGTGTCTTTGAAAGCAGTCTCACCCCCTACCTGTCTAGTCTTTCTAGAGTCCAGTAACACATCTATGAACCAAGCTGGAGCAACGTGACTTCATTTCCCAGGCTGCCTTTGGAGCGGCCAGAAGGAGGAGTCTCGACAGGGCTTGGCTTCCAGTAGTTAAGGCTAGGACCTTCTAGGGAGCACGGCGACCTGGAGCACGGCGAACAGGAGTGGTCAAACAGGATTGTAACTGGCTATACAGAGGCAGTTTCCACAGCAGTTCACGCAGGCAGGG
>VZRI01013850.1:0-34778 GCA_013397515.1 Upupa epops | reverse complement strand
CAACAGCATCCTTGGGGGAATCAAGAACAGTGGTGGTTAGTAGATTGAGAGGTTCTTCTCCCTCTCTACTCTGCACTGGTGAGACCAAATCTGAAGTATTGTGTCCAGTTCTGGGCCCCTCAGTTCAAGAAGGACACAGAGCTGCTGGAGGGTGTCCAGCATAGAGCAACAAAGATGATGAAGTAGAACAGCTCCCTTATGAGGGAAGGCTGAGAGAGCTGTGTCTCCTTAGCTGAGGGGTGACCTCAGTAATGTCTATAAATCTGTGAGAGGTGGGTGTCAGGAGGATGGAGCCAGGTTTTTCTCGTGGTCGTCTGATGATAGGACAAGGGGCAATGGGTGCAAGCTGGAACATAGGAGGTTTCATATAAATATCAGAAGGACCTTCATATTCACAGTGAGGATAACGGAGCATTGAACAGGCTGCCCAGTTTTGTTGTGAAGTCTCCTTCTCTAGCAATGTTCAAGAGCTGTCTGGATGTGTTCCTGTGTAACTTTGAAATCCTGATGTGGCAGGGGGGATTGTACTAGATGATCTTTCAAGGTCCCTTCCGAACCCATACTGATTCTATGATTAAAAAATGAAGGCCATTTTTTAACTTTGTGAAGAAAATCTACTAGAATCTTAATAACCATAAAAAACTTCATCTCTAATGAAGAGTTAATGTGTTATGGCAGCCTTTTCATGAGGGAAAGTATAATAGTTTGGAGGGCAAACCTACTTAGTTTGTCAGCAGCTTGCACTTGGCTTCTGAGGCAATAGGATAATTATCTGTAGAGTGTCAAGTGGACAGCTGCTACTGATACAAGAGCTTTTAAAAGTTGCAAAGACCCAAGTGACCTGCTGGACTCGGAATGATGAAATACTAATATTCCATCACTCAGTGTAGCAAGTTATTACCAGAACATTTATTCTAAATCTGCTCAAGGCATATAGAATCACGATAGCGATAAGACACGTTCCAGTGTGTTCATGACATGCATACCTTTTTTGCAAGATGAAGCCTTAAATAACACTGTAAATCTAGGGCCTCAGAGTAAGACAAAAGATAATTAAAAGTTTACCAATGTTCTCTTTCAGGTCACATAACTGATAAACAAAACACATTTAGCCAAATGTGGTGGTAGAACAGCTGTACTCACACTGTTGTTACAACTCCTGCTGTATTCTACCGTACTAAGTCTACAGCACCTGCTGTCCTCAGCAAGAAAACAGAAAACTGTTTATGCTTTGAAGCAAAATATTTGATTGTTTTGGTTGTATTGTAGCTCTTGTTGATTTTGCTGTGAAGAAGACCAGTATCCTAGTAATTCAAGTATGTCTGACGCTCTGACTCATGGGAGATTATACTGCAAGGATTAACCAGTTCACATTTAAAATTCCAGTTGGACTGTACCAGTCTCACTGTAACAGAACTTCTCTGTGGGAAATTACTGCACCTAGAAGTAGCAGAAATTTTCATTTTTGTTAAGGAAATTTTTCAACCCGGTCAGGCTTAGAACTGAGTTTAGCAAAAGTAATTTTTGTTAATCATCTTTCTGAAATGCAAGTTTGTGAAAATGAAGCAAAATCTAAAATGTTCAATACAGGAAAATACTAAGAACTTACCTATATGCCCTTTTAAAACAGGTTGTTTAAAATTCAGTATTTGATAGCAAAATCTTACACAATTCTGTCTTCAGAATGCCATGTTGTTTTCTTTTCTCTGACCTTCCACTTACAGTGTTAGACAGATCCAGGGTTTCCTCAGATTGGCCTACTTTAGCATAGGCTTCATAGTCTTTATCAAGGATAGGTCATAATGTGTAATGTCGTCTCTGAAGTCATAACTCACAAGTACATATCACGGTCTATTGGGTATTAAGTCATCAGCATTATACTAGCCAGTTGACTAAAGTATCCAGTGTTAACAAAATATAAATGAAAACAAGGAAGAGATTTCAAAAGAACAATCAAACTATGTTCTCATCAAGTCATAGAAAACTCAACAACATGGATTTGGTTTCTTTTTCTAGTTTACATCCTCTTTCTTGCTGGAGTGACTTAGTGGAGGAGACTGATGCAAGGAAATTTGCTTCACAGTAAGGGTAGAAATATAATGGATTGTCAATGTCTTATTTCACATCATAGCAAAGCAATATTAGGCCAGCAACAAGCACTGCTCATTATGCAGTTTTTCTGATTATTTCCCTGAACTTAACTTCTCAAAGTACCGTTAAGACCTGAAAATGAATTCATATTTTGTAATATCAGCAAGCACCTCAGACACACTGATCATTTAAAAACTCTCCATATTTGAATGCTGTGCAATTAGGAAGAAGAAATTCACCCAGTCTCTGTGCTTTTTTTCATTCATTGAAATTCATCTCTATATTCTAATAAGCTCTACTTTTAACAGTGTTTAAGTCTGAATTTTGATAAATCAAAGAACAAGGCCATAACAAGCTCCCAATGGCTTTGCAGTTCATGAGCTTCAATTTTAAATTCATAACTCCTCTGCATATTTTGCATTTGATATAATTTGAAGTAGTAAAAAGAATCATTTAAAAGCAACTATTTCCCTTGCATAACAACCATCTAAGATCTCTTTTAAAACTACAGGAGGTAAAAGAAGGGAAAACCTTTCGCAACATCTTGCTTGAACTTCAGCAGCAATGGCACTACATTTGAAAGGATTTTCCTCAAGTTTTTCCCAAATCACTTAAAACCTTGCACATGCTCAAGTTTCCACCATATTTCAGTGAATTGTGCAATGCACAGACATTACTCAGTAAAAAAATATATCATTTAACTATCACCAAAGACCTGTTTCAATGACTTATGTTTTTGCTTCAAGGCAAAGGAAGCATCAGTTACATAATCTCAGGTGGCATATATTAGCTTAATCACACTTCATGGGAAAAAATGGCAAGGGGATAAGCAATACAGTATCTGCCTCAGACTAGTCACCTGTCTACTGTGACCTCCAAATTGCTTTTCAGAAACTAAGCAAATGTCCCAACTCCAGGTGCCACAAAACGTGTAGTTGTGATGCAGAAGGACTAGAGATCTTCTGGAGAAAAGTAAGACAAAAGCAAACTAAGAAACTAGAAAGTGAAAAATCTAAGGTAGGCAAAAGCACCCTGAACAAGTTTCTTATGCACAAGATAGAAAGGCATGCCAACGCCACCATGTGCTTCAAAATAAGGTAACCTCTTATTGTACTGCTTTATTCATAGCACAGATTGTGTTCTGGATCTTTGGCACTTTTCCTCTCACAGCTGCTTGTATCACATTTCCATGGCTCTTCTGCATGGAAACTCAGATACATCTCATCCCCAAACCTCATGAGCATTCTTAAAAGGTCTTGGAGCATAGCCACATAAAAATAAAGCACTTTGGCACTATGGCTTTTGACAGACAGAAAATATCAGTATTTTTACCTGGAACTGGTACAGCTACACAAATAAAATAGTATTACATTGAAGGGACAGACGAACAACTCATTTAAGGTGCAGCACAAAAAGTCCATAACACCTTTATCTTGTTTAACAACCCCTTGCATTATATAAGCTCAAAGATAGACATGGTACAATAAGATTTTCCTGCTCTACAAAATGCATGTTATAAGCATTCCTACTGTGTAACAGATAAAAAATAACATTATTCAAATGTGGTAGGTTTTTTCCCAACACAGAATAAAGCAACATGCACTGCCTAGAAAAAGGTGACTATGGTATAGGTGTTTTACACAAGCATTTTAGAGTGTTTCAAACACTTAGTCAAATTGTTGCACTTCAAGTTTAGACAAGGGCCTCCTATACACTAAGTAAATTCCCTAATAACAGAAAAACGATAAAAAAACCCCTGTGTCTTCCAGTGGCCATGCCCCTTGAAGCTTCATAAATAAGTTTTGCTGCATAAATATTCCTCAAAGTAGAACATTCACATAAATTTCAGAATCAAAGAGTTAATAGGTTAAATAGGTTAAAAGGTTAGAAAAGACATCTGACATCATAAAGTCCACATCAGCTAGACCATGGCACTAAGTGCCACATCCAGTCTTTCCTTAAACACCTACAGGGATAGGGACTCCACCACCTCCCTGGGCAGTCCATTCCAGTATCTAACCACCCTTTCCATAAGGAAGTGCTTCCTAACATCCAGTGTAAATCTCCCCTAGCTCAGCTTCAGGCCATGCCCTCTTGTCCTGTCATTAGTAGCCTGGGAGAAGGCAATTTTGTAATTCCAAATTAATAAGACTTCAACAAACAGTTGTTTATTTTAAAAAATATCCAGATACTCTGACCCCAGTGCCCAAGGAGGAAGTTATTACCATAATTTTAAAGATGAGAAAATCAAGAGCTGTGAGGGCCTTGTATCAGATGTAGGTAGTCCTGCTCCCAGTACCCTACTACAGATAGTAGGTAATACTCTCAAACCAAAATCCCCAAAGTGCTAGAGATAAACCTTGTATAGTAAAACCTGGGTAAAGTATTCAGCTGTACTGGAAGCTTTTGTCGATCTAGCATAACAAAAGTCTAAAACAAGACATCACAGTTTCAATGAGGGGGGTAGATAATACTTTTACTTCAAAATTATTAATGCTTAAATCTTTTATAAGTTCTTGGAGTAGGAAAAAATACAGAGAAAGAACTTGGAGTATGTCTTAACTTAGATATTCAATATGAATGGTCACAACTGAAATAGACTCAAGGAAGTTCATTCAAGGCCACTTGACTAAAGCTGTAATTGCTCACATTCAGGAGATAGTACACACAGACATTACAAAATCTGCAGGTCTACTGTCTCATGTAAGTGGCATCTATGAGAATTAGATGGCTCTAAACGTGTGCAAGCGCTCCCTCTATGATACCTAGGATGCTAGTGGAGAAGGAACACCAATGCTTTCAATGACAAATTGGACTGACAGATTGCACTGATTTTTGAGGCTTAATTATATGCATAAGAGACTAGTGAAACCAAGGCAGTTAGATCAAATGAGTAAAGTTTAAAACACAGTCTGAAAACAAACTCCAATGCCAAATGAATTCAGGCATCTATTTGAAACAGCTACTAATAAGTTATTCTCAAATTAAAACATCAGCTGCTATTATGTGTAACACACCAAATGCAATATAAAAATCCATATAGTCCATGATGCATTTGGCATTACCATATGATATATAATCCTTCAGTACTGCTGGATCAGGTCTCTCATAACACCATTTCCTTTGGAAAATGACCAGGCCAACAATATCTCACAGTGGTCCCTAGTGATTTTCTATTCTGTCAGTACTATACTTATGTCTTGAAGCTATGTGGCTCCTCTTGCATGTGACATCAATTCCTTTCATTAAACGCATACAAGGTCTGCAAAGATTTTTTGTGCAAAATGGTTTCTGTTTCTTGTTTTTCTTCAGAGTGAATCCAAATGGACATATTTAAAGTTCTACTTATTCTTCTCCACAGTATTTTATGGTAAACTTGGAGGATTGTTGGGGTGGTGTAATTGTATTTTTTAATTTACACATTGAGTGACCTTCCTGGATAGATTGTACTTCTGTGTGGCTTTGAGAATACCCCAGAGGAAAAATCAGAGCTCTTCACACTGACAGTGTTCCAGCAGTTGTTTGACTCATTAGGAATCCAGCAATGTCAACCACTGATAGCATCAGCACTATCCCTTTCTCCCCTGCATTTCCCAATCCAGCAAGCTAGTGAGATGTGTAGATAGTAAATAAATACGGAACAAGTGCTATGGTGATGAAAGAGAGGAAAGCTTCAACCCTGCTGAAAAGCCCTGGGTACATGTCAAGGTTTAGGGATGGACCAGTCACTAGACAAGTGACAGATGCCCTCTATTAACCCCTCTCCCTTCTCAAAGGGAAAGAGAAAGGGAATAAGGGAAGTGAGTTATGGACTACAAAAGAAAATACAAAACCACCTTAAAAACACAATAACAATAAAACCAAATATATACGAATATAAACCCAACACAGGAAACCAAGGCAATATCACCAACTGCTACTGCTGGGGTAGGCACTTGGGAAGTCTGGATTCAGTGGCAGAAGAGAGCCAGATTCAGGGGCCAAGTTCTGAAACTTGAATCAGGATTGGACAGATTGGGATCTCTGTATCCAGGGGTAAACTACAACTGTTGTTCTATTAAGAGATGACCCTTCCCTGGCAAAAAATGGGGGATATGAAAGAAGTTACAACACACAGCTTGAAAGGAATACAGATTCAATGAAACACTCAAGTTAGTACCAATGCTTAATATCAAATATACATTGTTATATTCAGCCCAATGAATATATAGTGGTCACAATAAGGAAGAAGGCAGTTCTTGGGAGCAGAACAGTAAGCAAACCCCCTCCCAGACATGGGAAAAAGCAGAAGGAGAAGGAAGAAGGGGAACAAGAGGAGCTCAAGCAGGAAGTCACATCCTTTTCTCTTTATAATGAGCATGACATTTATGCTGTGGAACACATCTCTGCATCAACCCAAGTCAGCTACTATAGTGGAGTCCAAACTGTTAATGGCCTGCAGACCATAGAAGGCCTATTATTCTGTTCCAGGAAAACCATGACAGTATTCCACCCCTTATACCATATACTTTATGTCATGCCCAAGCAATATCAGGTTTTTATCCCAGTTTTTAAATGTTCTATCACACATTTCTTTGAATGCACTCTTCAATAGTTCATTGCATTGTTGAGCTTCCCCAGCAGCTGGTGGATGTGATATATCCACTCAACACCATGCTTTTTAGCCCAACTGTTACCAAAAAAATAGTTCCTTTACCTGACTCAGTTCTTTCTGGATGACATGTCACCACAAGGTTTACCTTTTGAGACCCATAATAGTGTTACAGGAAGTGGAATGGGGCACAATGTAAGTTTCCAGCTTTCTGGATGTCTTCCACCATCATTAGCACATGGCATTTACCTTGTAGGTTTGTGGAGTGAGTAAATTTGCCAGGCCTCCCTAAACTTATATTTCAACTAACACTCTTCATACCACAAAGGTTTTAGCCATTTTATAGAATCATAAAATCATACAATGGGAGGAGTTGGAAATGACCTGTGGAGATCGTCTAGTCCAACCCCATTGCTAGAATAGGATACCCATCAACATATTGCAAATGTTCAAGAACTCCACCTTTTTTCTGGTGTGTACTAAGTCAATCTGTAGCAAATGGTGAAACTGTGTTTCTACTCTTAGGGCAACAAATTCCAGGTTTATTGTATGCCACTTCCAGTGAAAGCAAACTGTGGCCCCAATAGTCCACTGTCAATCTCCATTCTCCATAAGATTTTTGTACAGGCCAAATAAGACCTGCTTATCACCTGGGTCTCAAGGTAACAAATCAGCTTCTGGGTGGGGATCAGGGAGTCTTAATTATTGTGGTATTGTCACTGGTGCTCCATTTTGATAGTGTTGGGCACTTTTTCTTCCTTGACCCTCACTAGCAGTACAATAGAAGGATTCTATTGTTGTTCAGAGCCCTGTCTCCACCACCATGACATCAAATGTCCATAATTACTTCCTTCTGTCCTTGACATATCCTCTCCTGAGACAATCTACACCAAGAATGCACAGAATCTCTGGCTTTTTGTCACTCATGTCCTATTGGTGTCTTTTCAGCTTTCAACATGTTCAGCTCCTTGGATACGCACATCACTCCAGAAACACAAATGGATTATTTCTGTGTATAGTTTGACAGCATTAGAGTGCATTGTGCACCAGTGTTCACTGAAGTTTTGTATTCCTGCAATACTGATGTAGGCCATTGAACATATACAGTCCAATAAACCCAGTTGTCCTTCCACTTCACCTGTCTGGCAGTACAGCCCCTCTAATTCCAAGTCCATCATCAAAAAGATCTCCACAGTCATTAATCATATCTCATAAATACACATCCAACACACATCTACCCCCTCTGCGGGACTGCTATTGGAAACAGGAACAGTACTTTTCCTGGAAGTGTCCCTTTTTGTAGTCATTTTACCTTGTGACTCAAGCACACATACACATACCTGTAAAATCCGGGTAGATTTTCTATCCCATTTTTTCATGTGTACCCCTGGGTTACACAGAAAAAATTAGGGAACAGCTCGTGATACATCTCTCTCAAGATGATTTGACAGGAGAACATCTCCTGACAGCTGAAACACACAGCACTATGAGCAGGAAATGTAACCAATTTTCCAAGTGGGACAATTTGTTGTACCCCTTACCAAGAAGTTCTGTGAATTTGTCAGGCAGCTGTCCAACAGGAGAGACACTGGGCTATAGGGAAGAAAAGAGATTATCTGCATATTTTTGCAGTTGAGCATACCTGTCACCTCCTGCTGTTGTCTCATTGTCCTTCCAGCTGAGTAATCCTACTTGGTATACAAGAGTGACATACTCAATACTCACTTGTGCCACATGGGTGACATAACTGTGAATTCATTCGGCTCTAATGGCACTTGTAGGTGACCCAGGTCAGCAAAAATCAGCTACTGCACAGCTAGTTCCTTCAGATTCTTAGTACCTCTCTCCATGGTTGTTCACTTGCCTGTGTAGTATACCACACTGTCTCTAAATGGACATTTGTCTCTCATGGTCAGCAGAAGTTACCTCCAGAGATAAAGGATTTGCCTCTTCTGCAGGAATCCTGTTAATAATTCTTTAGACATTGGTCCCAGCTGTTGGCTTCTTCACCCTTTAAGTCCAAAGCAGCAGCCCCATTATCCCAACATCAGAGCAGCCAAGTAACATGTTAGAATCACAGAATCATAAAATACTCTGGGTTGGAAGAGACCACAATAATAATAATAATAATGAAAACTTGAAGAAAGGTGGAAAAAATTAAAAATTAAAGAAATTTAGTGATAGCTGAACCCATCCAGTGGTGACCTTGGTTTATCAGATTCCCCCAGGGCAAGTTTACTTTGACAGTTTCCAGTTTGATGAGGCTGAACACGAGGTGTAACCCTTCCATCCACAGATAAACAGGTACTGGTGAGAACAGAATTGACTCAGGACACCATATATTTTTGTTTTTTTTTTTGTTTGTTTGTTTTTTATTTTATTTTAGAAGCATTTATGGTGGATGACGAAAGGGCTGGAATCATCATACTCCTACTTGCTGATCTACTGCTGCTTCTTCTCAACTGAGAAGAGAGAACCAAAGGCAAAAGAACAGACAGAGTCAATATTAGAATATTAGAATCTAGATTACAATAGCTATATTAAGAAAGATGAGCTATCCATTTGAGAAGAAAAAACTAATTACCCAGACTTTTTTTTTTTAGTTTATTGATTCATCTAATAGACAATAATTGGAACTGAGTATCAGTTAGTCCGTACAATCGGTATCACCCTGATGTCTTGCACCAGCATGTAAACCAGTCCAGTAGTCACCAAAAGAACAATTAAAATTGTACAGAATAGATCCAATTAACTGTTTCAATTACAAAGCTTTAATCATATGACATATATTGCAATAGGTGGGGCTCATATATTAACGCACTTAAGCTGGTATACTACTGTATGAACATCCACTTAGTTTGTCCAGATTCATGTGTGGCAGACAATGCAAGCACGTACTACACTCATTCACATGGTTACTCTTAATGATCTGCATCTGATCCAGAAACCAGTAATTATCACTTGAGACAAAGTGAGTATGGGTTTCTTAAAATGTCTCTGGGCTGTTACCAGTTGTTGAGGTTCAGCTGACTCAAATCAAAGCAGTCAAAAGGGTGAATATAAACATCACTGAGATGCTGTGTGACTTCATTCAGACACTATGCAGAAGTACTCACACAGTTGCAGATGGGACATGTTTATGTAAGTAGCAACTCAACACCCGCCAGCTGCTACACTTTAATTAGCCCTGAAATTCAGAGCAAGAAACCCCTTCTGAAATTAAATCATTGATTGTCTGATTTCACTACACCCTGTTTTGGAGCACTGAGAATATTTAAGTCATGCAAACCGGATTTCATTTGGAGGAAACTAAACCTGACCAAAATTAAGATCCTGAGTGCACAACAAAGGACCTAGTCTCTAATGAGCTCTTGTGGACAAGGCTAATGGAATCCTCAAGTATATCAAGAGTGTGTCCAGCAGATCAAGGGAGGTTCTTCTCCCTCTTTATTCTGCCCTAGTGAGGCCACATCTGGAATATTGTGTCCAGTTCTGGGCTCCCCAGTTAAAAAGGGATAGAGATTTAATTGAGAGAGTTCAACAAAGGGCCACAGGGATGATTGGCGGACTGGAGCACTTGCCTTATGAGGAGGGATTGAGAGATCCGGAATTCTTCAGCTTGGAGAGAAGGTTACAAGGAGACTTAATCACTGTATATAAATACATGAAGACTGGGTGTCTTATGAACTTGCCAAGCCACTAGCCATTATATTTGAAAGATCATGGCAGTCTGGTGAATTTCCTGCTGACTGGAAAAGGGGAAACATCACCTCCATCTTTAAAGAAGGGAAAAAAGGAAGACCCTGGAAACTATCAGTCAGCCAGCCTCACCTCTGTGCCTGGCAAGATCATGGAGCAGACCCTCCTAAAGGCCCTACTGAGGCCCGTGGAAAATGAAGACATGACTGGTAACTAACATNAAAGGCCCTACTGAGGCCCGTGGAAAATGAAGACATGACTGGTAACTAACATCTTCATCAGAGGCAAACCCTGCCTCACTAATTTAATGTCATTTTATGATGGTGTTAAAGCACAAGTGGACAAGGAAACAAACGTCATCTACCTGGACTTGTGTAAAGAGTTGGGACAACATCCTGGTCACCAAACTGGAAAATCATGGACTTGATGAACGGACCACTTGCTGGATAATGAATTGGCTGGATGGAGTGTTCTTGCAGCTCAGAAAGCCAACCAAATCCTGGGCTGCATCAAGAGGAGTGTGACCTCAAGGGAGGTGGTCAAGGGAGGTGATCCTCTCCCTCTATTCTGCTCTCTTGAGATCCCATCTGGAGTACTGCGTCCAGTTCTAGAGCCCCCAACACAAGAAAGATACTGTTGGAACGTGTCCAGAGGAGGGCCATGAGGATGATTGGAGGGCTGGAGCACCTCATTTATGGGCACAGGCTGAGAGTTGGGACTCTTCAGCCTGGAGGAGACTCAGGGGACATCTTATAGCAGCCTTCCAGTACCCGAAGGGAGCCTACAGGAAAGCTGGGAGGGGCAAAAGGTCTTGTAGTGGTAGGACCAGGGGTAATGGTTTCAAGCTGGAAGAGGGCAGGTTTAGACTGGAAGTATGGAGGAAATTATTCACAGTGAGGGTGCTGAGACACTGGAGCAGGTTGCCGAAGGAGGCTGTGGATGCCCACTCCCTGGAAGTGTTCAAGGCTAGATTGGATGGGGTCCTAATCAACCTAGTCTTGTGGGGCATGCCCCTGCTCATGGCTGGGAATTGGAACTGAATGATCTTTAAGGTCCCTTCCAACCTGAACCATTTGATGAATCTATAAATAGGACAAGGAGTAATGGGTTAGAGCACAGAAATTTTCATCTTAATATGAGAAAAATTTCTTTACTGTAAGAGTTACTGAACATTGGAACATGCTGCCCAGGGAGGCTGTGGAGTCTGCTTCTCTGGATCCTTTTAAGACCAATCTTAAACCTGTCTTAGGTTTATGATCCTGCTCGAGTAGGAGGTTTGGACTCGATGACCCCTGGAGGCCCTTCCAACTCCTAATGATCTGTGTATCTGTGTAATGATGTGAGACAATCACCAGCCCTTCAATTTTGAAACACCTACATAGTGGGGATATTCACTACAACTAATCAAATTAGATTGATTCTGACATAAACCCCTGCATCATGCTTAGTCTAATGTAGGGGCATCAGCAACACACACTTTGATTGACTGGCCTGCTGCTGGTAATATGCTGCATTACTTACTAATGTAGATGAGCATAATCTAACTAAAACAGTAGAGATGGGACCAAAGGTCATTAGTATGCTACACATAGATCTAACGATGGCTTTTAGTAGATACAACAACTGAGCTCAGGAAAGATATTTTAATTATACAGCCACACAGATGCGCTAGCATGCATAACTGTGCACAGCTTGGTCAACTGATCTATTGGAGCTGCATGTGTTCAAATAGGGTCTTATCCACACTACAATAAAACCTAGCATACTCAAGAAGCTATGGCTTCTGGAACTATAAAACAGTTATGTGTGGTTAAACTGTTCACTTAAATTATAGGAATATGAGGATAATTACCCATTTCATAGCCCAAATGTTCCTCCTAATTACAAACTAGCTGTGTCCTGAGGGATGCTGTTCCTATTAAACAACACTTCACTGAGGTTTCACTGCCACAGTGTGAATAAGGAATACTAAATTACGTTAAAAGTACTTGTGGATTGAAAAGGGCATCTGCAGATAAATGAGGATGAAACAAGTAGTAGCTTTAGAAAATCTTACCGTTCCAAAGGATGCTTCACTTCATGAATTAGGCATTAATATACTATTTATTTCTTACGAAGGAGGACAGGAGTTATGTGTGGTGGTACACATTTGAGACAAAATTGCACACAAAATATTCAGTAGTCAGGACTGAGAATACACAGTGCTTATTTCTTTGATTTCCCAGCTTCATATGTGTGCATTTATCTATACGCTATTTAGTGGCCAGAGTTTTAAACATATTTCAAGCTAAAGTGAATATGAAGCAGGAAGATTTCTAGCCCCAAAATGACAGTCTGACAAACTGTAAAAGGACTATGTTAACAGGGAAGTCAACCTTAACTGGAGGTTGCTACATGCTATCTTTTCAATTAAGTACACATACCTTAAATGCCATTCCTAAACAATTTCCTACTAGTGACTATTGAAATGTGAGAGACGAGTGGCCTAATCTTCACCAGGTACTAGTTGTCAGATTTCAGCCTCAGTGAGTCTACTCACAAAGGTATGACTTCAAATGTTCACAATCAAAGTCACTACTTCACAGAATCACTGAACAACAGAATCACAGAATTATTGAGACCGAGAAAGACTTCTGAGATCATCAAGTCCAGCCCATGACCTAACATCACCACAATAAGCTACTCCAGGGCACTAAGTGCCACATCCAGATTTTTCTTAAACACGTCCTATGATGGTGACTCTATCACCTCCCAGGGCAGTCCATTCCATCCTTTCCATGACGATGTGCTTCCTAACATCCAACATAAACCTCCCCTGGTGCAGCCTCAGGCCATGCCCTCTTGTCCTGTCACTAGATGCCTGGGAGAAGAATTTTTCCCCCACCTTTCTACAACTTCCCTCAGGTAATTACAGAGTATGATAAAGTCCTCCCGAGTCTTCTCCAGGCTGAACAACCCCAGCTTCCTCAGCCACTCTTTATCAGACTTTTCCTCTGGTCCCTTTAGCAGCCTCGTTGCTTTGCTCTAGACCTGCTCCAGCACCTCAATACTTTTCTTTAAGGGTTCCAGAACTGCACACAGTACTCGAAGTGAGGCCTCACCAGTGACTCACCTGCTTTTTCCACCCCAAACAGCAGCAGCAGTAGGGTGAGTTATAATTTCAGTAATTGCGGTAACAAAATAATTACCAAAAGGAGAAAGAAGATGCAGTAGCAAATTTGATATATAATATTTAGTTTAGCTATTCTTTACAGACTAGTCCTTTTGTCTTTGATTTCTACTATGATTTCAATGCATATCCAAGAGGAACATTGATGTTGTTTGATCAGAACTGTGACTTCCCAATATATTTTGACTGTTCAACCATGGGGAACAAAAAATTAAAAAATAGACTTAAAAAAAATAGACTAAATAGTGAAAATTTCTTGACTCTGTTAGATTCAGTATCTAACACAGAGGAATCACATCTGCAAAATACTGGTGTGAAAAGCTCAGTTGCATTGACTCATGGCAAATAAGAAGTGAAGAATTATATTTTCAAAGAGATCTTGCCATAGTTACTGTTCTTTTTCTCACCCCAGTCTCCTGACCTAGTTAACTACTGTGTCAGTAGTGCTAGAGTTTGAAGATGCAGTGCAGTTTGAGTCTAATTAAGCAATGCAAACACGCTGCTGGAGTGGCCAATGGTGTTATTTCAGACAAATGTGTTGAAAAACTACCCATGTTTGCCCTAAAATCTTTTGTTTTATTTTTTCCAGGGTAGTGTTGATTCCACTGCAGCATCTTTCACAGAAATTTATTCTGTAAGATTTTTACTAGTGCTTTTCCATTTATCCTAATAAATAAACAAGCAGGTACAAAAATTGACAAACCTGTTTATTTTTACTTACAGAAAGTTGTAAATAATAATGCTGTCCCATTAATTACTGAATGTTATCACTGTGGAGTTCTTGTTAGAGCTTAGTTAATGGTAAAGTGCTACCTAATGAACTGATACTTTGCAGCTGTTGGACAAAACATGAGTTTACTGATTTTGTTGATACTGCCTCAATCATGAAATATGTATTTCTAGTAACAAGACAGTTGATGAAAACAAACCTACAAAGAGTAAGGGCAGCCTAATCTAAAATACCAGCAACAGCAGTTATTATCCACCATCTCAAATGAACGCTTAATAACCTGGAACTAAATCCCTCCAGACTCCATTTATGTTATGTACATATTTCTGCTGCAGTGATGACAAATATTCCATTTTACCAGAACTAATGACCCTCTATAATGTGTACTAGGGGGCTTACAACTGTGTGGAATGAGTCTGTCAAAGAACTAACAGCTTGCAGCCATGTTTGAAAAGTTTTATGCCTAGAACACAAGTAAACTTCAATACTTCCAACCCATAATAAATACTTCTGGAGCTGTATCAAAATTCTGCAGCATGTATTTTTTCAAGACCGATCCTGCATATTCTTTGGTTTGGCTACCTTTGGCCATTACACATACTTAGGAGCATTACACTAAGGTTTTTAATATGCAACACTTTACTTTTTTTTTAATTCCAAAGCATCTCTGATTAAAGTAGGCACAGTTGTATCTTACAGCTTTATTGCAGGGTTTTTGAGAGCTCTCAGTTAATATTAAATGATATTATGATTCTATAATCCTCATATATCACTACTAAGGATATCAATACTAAGGATGCATAAAATAAGTATACCTTCAATAACTTTAGCTGCTATATTTATAGTTTAACTTAGACATTGGCATTGCAGATCCTGGAATCACCAGTAAAAAGAACCAATCCTGATGGCAAGACTGTCTCCCAGCAAGGTTGGTTTGGAAAGTATTACAACAAATAGCCAAAATATCTACAGATTTTATCATTGTTTTAAACAAAATCCAGCAAATTTGTGCAAGTACACTGCCTAGTTTCATCACCATCATCTTCTCTTTTGGGTACCCTCTCATCTCTAGCACTTGGTTGTGCAGTCTCCCGATCAATGCCAATTCTCCTGGCTGCCAGTCCTCGATGCACCTTCAGGAAGTATGGTGTTGGTGCTGTCCAGTAAGCAGCAAGAATTCACAGCTAGGCTGTAGGATTTTGAAACAGAGGAGTCTTATTTAAGTTGGCAAGAGAGAAGACCAAATTTAAATTGGGAAATACATTGACCTTATAGCCTGTATTCTAATTAATGTGACAGGCTTCTTGAGCTTTGCTCTGATGTGGCATGTAATTACTACATATCCCTGATTTGCAAACTCCATCTCTGAAGCTTCAGAGCAGTTTCTGACTTGCACACATTCTTTTCTAACAAGAAAATAATTTTAGAAGACTTGTTTCAGTACATTAATTATTAATCATAAAAAACAAATAGAATGAGAAGCAATAAATGATGACTTTTGATGTTCCAAATTACTCTAACACATCAATTAAACAGTAAGCCAAGTTTATCTGTGCATGCATTCACATATATGTGAACTCTAACTGCAGGAAACATAGTTTCTCCTAGTAGCATCAGTTCATCAGTTAAACTGAAAAAATAAAAGGATACCACATGGAGGACAGGAATTACAGTTAAAAAGAATTCTGTTCCAAAGAAAAGTACATGCAGACACACTTTTCTAAATACTTCGGCAATTCCAATCTCAAGCTAAGGAAAATGGCAGCATTTAATGCCCCATCTCCAGTGCTGAGAAAATACAGACACAGTGCTCTGTCTTCTGGTTTAATATCTAGTGTTCTGCACAATTTCACCTGGCAATTTGCCAGCCATGGGAGGAATACATCAGAGAGGAAAACCATGTCAGTGAATGTAAAACACTGATACAGCACATCCTTCCAGCAGCCTCAGGCACTTGAAAGCTTTAAACATAAAAAATAAGGCTGCTTCCAAAGCAAAATATTTCTGTTCTTTTGTTTTGATTTTCTGTTCTTTTGGGATTTTTTTTTTTTTTGTAGGGGTGGGGGATCTCCAAAAGGAACAAAGTGAAAGAAGGGACATTAAGTACCCATGACAGCACTGACAAGCTAAACTTCTCCCTCAGTCTGAAACCAAGTTTTGCCTTTTCCAGCAGGATGTGTTTTATACCTCTGTCTCTGCGTCACTGAGGTGCAACTCCACCATCTTCTCCAAGTACCAAATCACAGACAGATCTCTGTGACAAAGTTATGTAATAGGGATAGACACTAGGGCACTACCTCCAGAATTCCATTCTGCTGGCAGGACTAAGAGCCAGAGCTACCTCCCATATTCTTTCACTCCACTTTTCACAGCCTCCCTCAGTCACTTAAAGCTGTTTTCAATGGTAGGAGTAGCAGAACCCATTAGATCTGAGTCATCCTGAAAATGCATGTGATAGAATCTGCTTGAGAACTACTTACTATCTTCATATAAGTCCCAAATCAATGAGCTGCAGGAGAAGAGCAGCCGTGGGACAAACCCTGGTCCATGCATGTGAGGTAGAGTTTCTCTTCGGTGTTCCCACTCTATGACAAGAGTAATGCGTAAGCAAGAGAGAAATGGAAGATGGAAATTAAAGTCAAGGCAACAATGCTATGGCACAGTACTAAGAAGACTAATGGCTGTTTTGAAGCTAATCAGCAGGAAGGAAAATCTTTTAAGCTGTCTTTGTGTATTTCACTAGGCAAATGAAATGCTGTTCAAATTAAAAACTTGGGTGTGTTCTTTGGAAAGGTGGAAGATGCAGCAGAGATATCTGGACAGGCTGGGTCAATGGGCAAAGGCCAACATCATGAGGCTTAACAAGGCAATGTGCAGGATTCTGCATTTTGGCCATAATAACTCCCAGCAGAGCAACAGACTGGAGGGTGAGTGGCTGGGGAGCTGCTCAGTTGAGAGGAACCTGGGAGTACTGGTCAACAACCGGCAAAATATGAGCCAGTAGTGTGCCCAGGTGGCACAAAAAGCCAGTGGCATTCTTGTTTTGCATCACAAATAGTGTGGCCTGCAGGACTAGGGATGTGTGTGAAGTTCTGGGCCCCTTGCTAGTTTGGACTAGATGATCTTTTGAGGTCCCTTCTGATCCCTAATGATTCTATGACTTTGGTCATCAAAGAAAAAAGCAAGAAGGAAGGGTTGACCCTTGTGGTCCTGTAGCTTTATAACAAATATGACATGTATGGGATGGAACGACTTGTAGGTCAGTTTAGGGTCACCTGTCCTGTCCACTCCTCCTGTCCATCTCCAGCAGGGGCAGCCTCTCAGTTACTGCATCCCAACATGGCACACAAGACTTAGCAGCAACCTTTGCCTCCACAGGAGGAAATGTAAGAGCTCTTCTGCATACCTATCCTTGTTAGTAACTGTAAACATCAGCTGTTATCACTGTTGGAAGCAGGCACTGTCTGCACAAATATGTCTTTTAACTTCAGAGTTACTTAGAAGAGACTGAGCTGAAAAGTAAAAAATCAATGAACAAAATTTTTGTGTTCTAACTGAAACCTGGACGAGGCTTTTTCTTACAACTTCACAGGCTTCAAGTATCTTTTGCAACTTAAGTCCCTAAATGGCTTTAAAAACATGACTGACAGTATATCTTCAGTATGCACTACAGGCTTTTACTCAAAGACTTTGAAACACTGTGATAGTTGAAATATAAATTTAAGAGATGTCAGTGCAGATTACAATTTAAATAGTCATGTTATTACACTGCAGACAAACACAACAAAATTCTATTTTTTTAAAATCTCTTTTCCAACCTAAATTATTCTTCTATTCCCTCCTGCAACAGAAGCAACTTAAGTCTATAAGACCACATTCATTGAAGTGAGGTTTGTATCAGTTCCATTTCCTGAGCTTACCAAATCACAGAAAATGACTGAGCTACTGTAACTGTTCAAATGCTACCAGAAAGGCTATGTCCTCCCTTGCCCTGTCTCCACCACTCTGCCACTTCCACCTTGCAGCTGCAGGGCTCTGCTCAGGGAAAATTCAGTCCTCTGCCACTGCAGAATCATAGAATCACAGAATGGCTTAGGTTGGAGGAACCTCAGAGATCATATGGTTCCAAACCTCTACCATGGGCAGCTAGAGTTTTCCTGGGTGAGATGTCTACTGGATTAGGAAGATCTGGTTAGCCTGTGTTAAGCCCCCTGAGAGGGCAAAACTTCAATATGATGTAAGTGAAACTAGAACTAAGGTGTAGAAAAGTTATGTGGCATCACTTCCAGATTGCTGAATTCCACACCTTGCTGGAGACCATGAAATGCTACAGCTGTACTTAGCAATTTTATTGTGTATGTAATAAATTAATGTGCAAAAAGTTATTTTGATTCAATGGTCTTCAATATCTACAGACACATGCAGAAAGTTAACATATCTCTTTGCTGCCTATAACCTTAAAAATTGTGCAGCATGTTTCCAGACACTATAGAATTTCCCCTGGGACATGAAATCAATTCAGATCATAGCTTCTTACTTCCAGCTTTATAGCAGTAAGTGTGAACACACAGACATAGTATGGTGTCCTGCTCTTTTTCATTCAACAATTCACATGACCTCAGAATGAGCAGCCAATTTTCGTCTACTTTAGGCTGTAGTCCTGGAGAGGCTTTGAAGGTTGACTGAGAACTTGCTTTCAGGGCACTCAGAAACTCTGAGGCTAGTTCCCATTTATATCTAGCAGCAAAAGAAATGCAGTAAATTCATAATGAATCTCAATTAGGAGCTCCTCCTTCATGAGATTAACAGGACTGGTGAGGAGTTCTGACTTAAAAATTCACTCTTCATGGGCAGCTTCTCAAAGTTCAGAATTAATGACCTTCAAGTCACATAAGACATTAATATCTTAGGTCAGCTAGCAGAGCAAAGGTGCTAGAGAAATGCGTAAAATAATAATCCATTCTACAGTGTTACCCAGACTACATGAAGAGACAAAGAGAAGCAGTCATCCTCAGCAGCTTTATGTTTCCTCTAGAAAAATTCAAAACATAGTTTGAGATCCAATTTGCAAGAATTTCAGTTTCAATAAAATTTACATCAAGGGAGCAAGTAAAAGAGGGAAGTTGTACAGGCAGACCTAAAAAGAAAACTGGGAAGAAGGTTACTGACAACACTTAACATTTCTTTGTCTCCAAAGAGAGGAAGCATCATTAAAAGACGCAGTTCAGCAATTCTCACAGGGAAAAACGTTTAACACAATAGATTTCAGTTCCCAAAACACCAAGGTCTTTTACCTTGTTAGGCATAGGCTAATAAGCTCAGGTAACTGAATTTGCACTTTAAACAGAACATTTCCCCAACTAACAACTAATATACTGACATTACTTTACACAATCCCTGAAGAAAGGTTTTCTTATAAAAAATACTGTACTGTGTTCTTGAAGAAGTGTTAGAAAGATCCTAAAATTTCACGTCAAATTGTATTTGTGTTAACTGTGTATTTTAAAAAAATCTGACAAATCCCCCCCAACCCTACAGCACACTCCTATAGCTTAGATCCATACAACCAAGATATGTTTTATGTTAAAAATTAACTTTGTGTAAGCATATTGTATAATTTTAAAAGTAACTACATTTGAACAAAGTAAAATGCTGAGCAATTCTCCTAGGTTAGGGGAAATATCCCAAAAAACATAAAGGCAGCCAGATCTTGAGGAGTCTCAGATAGAACCTGTTAGGCAAGAGAAAACAGATTCTGGAAACAAAAGGGTTTATTGAATCTCTCTCTCTAAGCACAAAAAGCAGAAAAAGCCCAAGCAGGTGACACAAATAAAAACAGAAACCCCATCACAATGTCATTACACACACTCTGAGAAAAGGAAATTGGCAAAGCATTCTGTAGCAGTCTTTGGCTTCAGGTCGGGTCCCTTGGGGAGAGAGAAACACTGAGCACAGCATAGTGGCTGTAACAAGGGGACACACACCCCTAGGACACTTCAAACCCCAATTTCCTAACATTCTGCAAAGATTTAAGAGTTACAAATCTTCAGCTTGTCTTGGACAAACAGTTCTACCAAGCCGGAACAACCGCCCTTCTGGGCTCCATAGTTCGCTAACTCGATGAGCAGTCCCAATGTTTTTTTTCTCAGCAGCGAGCTGTGACAACAGCTTCTTCTCTTGCTGTTTTGTAAATCAGGATGGCAGCGGCTGCATGGCCCAGACACGTGGCAAGCACACAATTGCAGATGCGGCAGCAAACCAGCAAGGAACTTCCATTGCTCCAGGGTCTCGAGTTTTTGGGGTGTTTTCTCACTCTGTTAGCTCACCCCTCTGGTGTCTCCAAGCTTAAAATGATCAGTCTAACTGCTCTGCTCAATGCAGGTAATTAGTGGTTCCTCTCTACACCTGCCCATTTCGGCATGCAGGCTGGGGAAAGGCTTTTCTGCTCAGAGCCTCTTGGCAGCAGGCATTGCACTCTGCCACCGTACCCTTGCTGTCCTGCAGCCCAGCTCTGGGCATGTTTGTGGCATTCCAGCACCAGCAAGTGGGGCAGATTGCAGTCCTCCTCCCCATCTGGGGTGGCCTGTCCACCCAGCTTCCCCGGAGGGCTGTTGGAGAAGGGAAAGGAGGAGAGCCAAAGACAGAGACTGCTTACTCCTTAGCAGCATATTTTATTGGGTTGTAGGGCAAAGAGCAAAGCCCTTGCAATCCCCCTCTAACCCAGTGACAAACTCACCCTAAAAGTCACCCTTCCTCCAATGGTCTGAGCTGGTAGAGAAGCCATCTGGGTCTTTATACCTCCCACCCCAGTCTAAAACAAAACATATATATTATTTTGGGCATAAAAGGAAAGCAGAGGGACACGAAAAATCTATTTTTTTTTATTAACATAGAACAGCAATAATTAACAAATACATTATTTGGATATTCACTATATTAAACATAATGTAAACATATAAAAATTAAATACAGCGTATGTAAAATATTGCAGCAATTATTCACATAGATTTTCCTGACCTATGATTTCACATATTTACTCATAGCCAAGATAAAAGCTAAACTGAGACTTTTTTTGTGAGCTGAAAGAAAAATGGGAGACAGAAGAAGACTCCAAATTACTGGAAGGATCTAATTATTTGTTTTTTTAAAAAAAATTAAAACTAAATTGTAAACTCAAAATGGCTGTTGCTCCAAGGCTTGAGAACTGATTTATTGGCACAATGCAAAGAAGTTCCAACTATTGGTGTTTTTCAGACTTCCCACAGAGCAGCACCTAATTGTCGGTACTAGTTTTCTGAATCCCAGGTTTCCAGGCTCCTAGCCTATCTATGCATACATATACAATTTGGTGAACTCTCTTAAGCCAAGAGCAAATGTCTTGCACTAAAATACAAGTCCTTGACCTGGGACAACTGCAGTACTAATGAAATTTCCATTCTGTTGCCATGGCTAGAAATTGCAGTAACTTGCACCTAGTGAGGAGAAATGGGATGAAGGAGGTTGTAAAATATCAGAAAGTTCTGCAGCTAAATCCACCACAGCTGATCTTTTCAAGTCTTTAACCCCAGCTGAAGATGTCACAGATAGCCAGATGATGCAAACCATTTTGGTCAGTACTGCATAGCCCAATCAACCACTTTTCGGATTTATTAAAACAAGTGGATCATAAAAGAGGCCAAATCCCAGCCCTTGTAGGATGCCAAAAGGATGAACTAATGAGGTAATGTAGTAGCTGAAACAGTGTTCACCATGAAATTCACAGATCACTTGAGAAATTCACTACTCTGCCTGTTAAGCATTATCATATTGCTTTGTTGTATCAGACAAGGCAATGAGCAAGCATGTAACATGACAACTATCTGGACTTTTCAAACCTTTGTGAGAGATGCTTGTTTATATGTGGTAGTTATCTCCTTTATACTACCATTTAACGTATTGTTTAGGACTGAAAAGAGCAGAACTAATTCCATCATCTGAAAGCTAATCTGTTGCTCCAACACACTGATGAACATGAGGTGTTCATGTAAGAACCAGAATATTGAACACTAACTTACACAAGAAGACCGACACCCATGGGTGATCAAAACCAAATGAAACTGTATAAAGAGGAACTCCCATTTTACCAGGGAGTTTGTCATCTTCAGCCTCTCCACTTAGGGATCAACTTTTGCAACACAAAGATGATCCAGGTGCCAAAGGGTGCTGTTATGTTTCTCTATCCCTTTCCCTGTGCTTTTCTCATATCTTTCCGGTTTTCTTTTTTTCTTTTGCATACAGTCATGTATTTAAGTTTTATATGAATTGGATCAAGTTGTTAAGACAATAGCCTCATTATGAATGTGTTTCATTTATTCACTGAGAGGTGTTAATACATTTCAGTGAGCAAATTATCAGCTACTCACTGACAATTATCAATTATTTGCTCACTGAACAATATCAATTAATCAGTGACATAGTCACCCCATTTCCTTACTAAAATTGCTAGTTAATAAAATTACCATTCAAANGGGGGGTGTGCAAGACAGAAAGTGGGTGTCAGAAGTAAGACTCCCTGACTGGGTCAGTGAGAGGAACATAAAGTGGATACTGACTGAGATCAAGCCAAGAGAACACTTAGTGTGTGTCCTTCAGCTGCCCCAGACCTCACGGTGTGCGTCAGGATGTCAAAATGACCTATTTCTTGGCCATTGCAATGGCTTTTCAACTGCTCTACAGATTATTAAAAAGATCACCTACCCTGAAGTCACTAAGTGGGTCAGAATATTACATATGCTTGATTTCTCTCCAGATGAATCACTATCAAGTAAACTAGAACACGTGGAAACACATCACACCTTTTGAAATCAGCTTTTGAAACTGTGGTTCAGTTTACAAGTAGGATTCCTCCATGAGGATGCCTTTCCTCCATAGCTCTCACATACAACAGAAACCTAAAAATACATTGCACAGTCCAGATGCAGTTCTGTTTAGCCTGGCATGACAGACCTACCAATACAAATATAGACAGTAAGTTTTTCCATAGCGGAACTATTCTATGTATCACATGTGATGGCTATAGATGGATGCAGGATAAACCTCACAAGGTAAAATCTTACTTCCCTTTAAAATTATTAGAGATCTGCTATTGCATTCACCACTGCCAGGACTTCACTTTAGTTTCATTCATCCACCAAAGGATGGCAGTGTTTAAGTCAGCTCAATTTGGTTTTAGGAGTAAGCACCACTTTGTTCTACTCAGAATATTTTATTGTTATTACAAATTTAGAATCACAGAATGGTTAGGGTTGGAAGGGACCTTAGAGATCATCTAGTTCCAACCCCCATGTATAGACAGGGACATTTTCACTAGACCAGGTTACTCAGAAACCCATCCAACCTAGCCTTGAACATTTCCAGGGATGGGGCAGCCACAACTTCCTTAGGCAACCTGTTCCAACATCTCACCTTCACAGACAAGAATTTTTTCCTAATATCCAACCTAAATCTACTTTCTTCAAGTCTGTAACCATTTCCCCTTGTCCTCTTGCTATGCACACATGTAAAAAGCCCTACTCCAGCTTTCTTGTAGGGCAGCTTAAGATATTGGGAAGCTGTTAGAAGGTCACCTCAAAGCCTGCTCTTCTCCAGGCTGAACAACCCCAACTTGCTCAGCCTGTCCTCATAAGGGAGGCACTCCAGCCCTCTGACCATTTGAATTGCTCTCCTCTGGACACGTTCCAGGAGCTCTTTATCCTTCTCATGTTGCGGACTCCAGAACTGGTCACAGTACTCCAGTGGGATCTCACAAGTGCAGAGTAGAAGGGGAGAATCACCTGCCTCAAACAACAGCCAGTACTTCTATTGATGCAGCCCAGGACACAGTTGGCTTTCTGGGCTGCAAGCACACACATGAACCATCTCTCATGTTAAACTTCTGATCCACCATCACCTCCAAGTCCTTCTCCTCACGACTGTCCTCAATCCTTTCTCCTCATCATCTGAATTTGTGGATGGGATTGCCTTGACCCAGGTACAGAACCTTACTCTTGCCCTTGTTGAACTTCAAACAGTTTGCATAAGCCCACTCCTTGAGCCTGTCAAGGTCCCTCTGGATGGCATCCCTTTCCTCCAGTGTGTTGACTTCACCACACAGTTTGGTGTTGTCAGCAAACTTACTGAGAGTGCATTCAGTTCCACTGTCCATGTCACCAACAAAGACGTTAAATAGCACTGGTCCAAGTACCAACCCTTGAGGAACACCACTCATCACACATCTCCATTTGGACACTGAGCCATTGATCACAAATCTGGGTGCAAGCAGCCAGCCAGCTCCTAACCACCTTAGAGTGGTCTATCCATTGAATCCATATTGTTCCAGTTTAGAGATCAGAATGTCATGCAGGACAGTGTTGAATGCTTTGCACAGGTCCAGGTAGATGTCATCTGTCACTCTGCTTTTGCCTACCAAGGCTGTGACTTCATTGTGAAAGGCCACCAAGTTGGTCAGGAAGGAATTGCCCATGTCGACTGCTACCAATCAGCCCTTCATTATCTGCTTGCCTTACCAGAGCCTTCAGGAGGATCTGCTCCCAGCCTTTCCAGGCACAGAGATGAGACTGACTGGCCTGTAGTTCCCGGGGTCTTCCTTTCTTCCATTTTTGAAAATGAGGGTTATGTTTTCCCTTCTCCGGTCAGTGGGAACTTCATCGGACTGCCAGGTAAATCAAGACACATAGTTAATTCTTGTGTTCTCCTGTGATGTAGTATTTCTTTCAACTCTATCCTCTCCTTTTTTTTTTTTTTTTACTGATGGTAGCTTTTCTGGGGTCAAGATTAATCACTTCTTATTTGAATCACATGCCAGAGCACTCCAGGCAGGACAGCTGCCTACACTCCGCACTTCCTGGGTAAGGATTGTAGTAGTCTTGGGAGATGACTGGAGAATTCAAATCAAATTACCACATCTCTTTTCACAGCATTTTATAATCCAACAATTCCACAGATTTCTTTCTTCTCTTTCTCATTATTTCCACCATACACAGCACATAAACGTGTAAGATCTTGGCACTATGTCTAAAATAACATACTTATATATCAATTTTTCAGTATTTGTACAGACTCTTCTGCATTTGCAGAAGTTCAGACCCCACCAATATAATATTTATGGAAATTGTTCAAGTGCCACTGATTGGAAATACATACATACATACATGAAAAAGACCTTGCTTAACATGAAATCAGTAGTTATTTATTACACAAGTGTTGGTTGAACTCTACCAAGTTGAAAAGCTTTAAAATGTTCTGTTGATAATTACATTATGTTCATGTTATGTTTATAATTATGTGAAAATTTAGATCAGCTTGTAACTTAAAAGAATGAGTTCCTCTAATGGGTAAAACACTGGAAAGTGGTAAAGATTTATCGCCCTGAATTATAAAATAGCAAAAATCAGAGCAGAACCACTAGATTAACCAAATTCTTAAAACATGAGTCATGATACTAAACTCCATATCCACTTTTGGTGTAAATTTTATATCAGGGCCTGGCTTGCACTCTGCAGAAGCAAATGTAATCTTTAAGCTCACACAGTTAGACTGTGCTTTAGATTCTGAATGTAAATTATTAATTTTCTGTATGAAAGCATTTGCCTTAGCATAAAAGAACCCTGTTTTCCCATGGAAAAATTACAATTACTTCAGACAGTACATCAATTTTAATAAAAAGATCTTATTTTTGGTTTAGCTGGGATGGAATTGATCCTGTCCATCACATCTTTCATGCTGCTGTGTCTGTGCTGGTGGTTGGAGAGGTGTTGATAACCCATCAGTGTTTTGGCTAATGCTGAGCAGTGCTCACAGAAGGACCAAGACTGTGAGTTTTGGTTTCTTTTTCTGTCCTAACATTCTCCCCAACAGTAGGCTGAGGGATGGGCTGGACCAGCTAACCCAAACTGACCAAAGGGATATTCCATAACAAATTGTTAGCCCAAAAGCAAAGGGAAAGAATGAAGAGACAGTAGGCATTTGTGATGGCATTTTGTCGTCTGGAGAAACTGCTATGTACATTAGGTCTGTTTCATAGCACAGTGGCTAAGCACCTTCTGCTGACGGAAAATAGAGAAGAATCTTTATTATTTGCCTGTGCTTTAAGGGGTGGCTTTTGCTTTTTTGCTTTATAAAATTGATTTTGTCTTTACCCTCTAGGCTCTAGTTATATTTTTCTCTCCCCTGTCCATCCAAGAAGGGGGAATGATAGAGCAGCTTTGGTGGGCACCTGGCCCGCAGCCAGGGCCAAATCACAACAGATCTTCATCTGCCATTTCTGTTCAGAAGGTACCCAGCAATGCTACAAGTGACTTCCTCCTTCTCTGTCTCCCATGAACAGATAGATGTGTGGGTTCTTCACTTTCCAGCTGTACATTTAGACCATCTAGCCTCTATTAAGTGAAAAGGTACTGATTTACACTTAGAATTGAATAAGATTCAATAAAACTAGAAAAATTTGACCCAGCTTTGAACCTTGAACTTGGTCTTTGAACTTCCTGTCCTCTCTTTTTCTTCACCACCCAGAAAGCATCAAGTTAGGAGTGCCACTACCTCAAGAGCATTACTACTGAAATTCTCACACATCTGCTTCATACCCTCATCTCTAAAATTGCAGATTCCTCCTCTGTGGTTTTATGAGCTCTCACACTAAAAGAAGCAACTGTGTTGCCTAGCTCTTTTCTGCCTGAACATCCTGAGCTTGATGTCAGAATCACACTATACAGCTTCCAAGTAGTTCTGTTAATTAGTACTCACCCCTGCCCAGCTCATGACAGGTATTTTGACAGCTCTTTTCATGCTGTGCTTAAGAGAGCTACACAAACACATAGAGTGGGAGCTTTTGTACACGGCTATAGGAGAACAAAACAAACTGCAATGAATTATACCTGATAGGATAGAGCAGAAAAAGAAACAAAAGACTGAGAGAACAGAAACAAAATGAAGCAAAATATACTGAGTGTGGGATAATATATATTCTCTTCCATATTATTCCCCAGAATTATTCCTGTTCACAACCATTCTAATCCACTCAGTCATCCACACAGTTTAAAATTACTAACTCAAATTCTTTGGCTAAACAGTATTTTATAATACGTTTACAGATGGATTACTAAAATATATGCTATTTTATATGAGAGAAGGCTAAAAAGTTCTTTCAAACATCTTGCTTATTAAATGATTGAGATAGCTAGTGGCAGAATCACTTTTTAGTCCATCACACCTTTCCTTCTAGCAGGTGTTTGATACATAATTTCTTGATTCTTCAACACTATTTTTTCTTTCTCTCAGTCACTTATATCATTCTATCAGTGCACTTTTTTCATTATTTGGTTTTATCTCTTCCTCCAGATTCCACAGAGTATGCTCCAGGCTTCTCTGTGGTGCATAAAAGACCTTTTCTCCTATGGTTTTCTGTTGAAACTTCAATCATTCTCTGCCTCCTCTTGAGGCATGCTCTCACATATAATTTCTCTCCCTTAACAAGCATATTTTCTTCTCCTGGGTACATATTTACAACAAAAATTCAGGAGTATTGGAAATAACATTTCCTTTGTGTAAGAGTGGTAGACCCATATCTGAGCATAATGACTGTTTCCTATGCCCACTATAGTATCTGCACTTACATTGCATGCTAAGAAGAAGGGAATGTGAGAAGAATAAAAGCACAACAAAATACCAGTGAAATCAACAAGTCTGCTTACACTATATGCATTTGTTCCTGATTTTTGCTGGGATAGAGTTAATTTTCATCCTAGCAACTAGTACAGTGCTGAGTTTTATATTTAGTATGAGAATAATGGGGTTAACACAGTAAGATTTTATTTGTCAGTAAGCAGTTATTATACTGAGTCAAGGACCTAAGTCAGTTTCCTGTGGTCTGTTAGCAAGGAGGTGCACAAGAAGCTGGTGTGGAATTTCAACAGGACAGCTGACCAAATGTAGGAATATACATTCAATATATTCATCAACTACCATGATGGGAGGGCAGAGTGAACCATCAGCAAGTTTGAGAATGACACAAAGCTAGGCAGAGTGGCTGACACGCTGGAGGGCTGTGCTGCCATCCAGCATAACATGGTTAGCTTAAAGACTTGGGCAGAGAGAACTTAATGATGCTCAACAAGGGCGAGTGCAGAGCACTGCATCTGAACAAGAACAATCCCATGCATCACTACAGCCTAGAGACTGACCTGATGGAGAGCAGCTCTGAGGAAAGTGATCTAGAGCTCCCCAGTTCAAGAGGGACAGGGAGCTACTGAAGAGTGTCCAGAGCAGAACCACAAAAATGGTCAGGCAGCTTGAGCATCATTCTGATGAAGAGACGCTGAAAAAGCTGGGTCTGTTTAGCCTAAGACATGTTCCTAGGAACTCCTGTTCTAGGAGAACCTGCTCTGCCAGGGGGGTTGTACTACAAGATCTCGAGAGATCCCTTCCAATCCCTAACATTCTATAATTCTGCATGTTTCTGCAACAGGCTAACATCCAGTCTCCACAACTTCTCTGGTTAACTTGTTCCAGTGCTCTGTCACTCTCAGATTAAAAATTTTTACTTATGCTTGCATGACACCTCCTAGGCTCCAGCTTGTACCCATTGCCCCTTGTCCTATCATTGGCATAACTGAGAAGAGCCTGTCATTGTCCCCCTGACACTCATCCAGTAGATATTTATAAATAATAATAAGGTCACCTTTCATCCTCCTCCAAACTAAAGACCCTCAGCTCCCTCCGCCTTTCCTCATAAAGGAAATGTTCCACTTCCTTAATCATCTTTGTGGCTATCACTGGACTCTTTCAAGCAGTTCCTTGTCCCTCTTGAACCAAGGGGCCCAGAAGCTCCACCTGGGAAGGATGATGAACTGGTTGAGAGTGTATGGGTCAAAATTAAAGGGAAGACAGGGAGGGTGATGTTACTGCAGGAATCTGCTACAGGCCACTTCACCAGCAGAACCAAGCAGATGAGGCCCTTCACAGGCAAATAGTACCAGCTTCCAGATCACAGGCCCAGGTCCTCATGGGGGATTTCAATCACCCTGACATCTGCTGGAGGGACAACACAGCAAGGCACTAGCAATAGAGATTGGTCTTGGATTCCATAGAGAGCTTCCAAATGCTGGAGGACCCAACAAGAAAAGGTGCTATGCTGGACCTTGTTCTCATAAACAGGAAAGGGATGGTGACCCATGTGAGGCTCAGGGACAGCCTTGGCAGCAGTGATCATGAAGAAGCTGAATTTAAGATCCTCAAGACAACCAGGAGGAAGTGTTCTAAGCTTACTTACCCTGGACTTTAGGCATGCAGACTTTGATCGCTTCAGGGGTCTGCTGGCCAGCCTGCTCTAGGGTGGGGTGTCCCTGCCCATGGCAGGGGGGTTGATGATCCTGTGGTCCCTTCCAACCCTGACTGATTCTATGATTCTGTAACTTCTTCCCAATTTGGGTGACAGGGTACTGGAGGGGGCTGCCCAGGGGGTTTGTGGAGTCTCTTTCTCTGGAAACATTTGAAACCCACCTAGACTTGGTCTGGTTTACTCTACTGTGGCAGGGGAGATTAGACTGGCTGATCTTTCCAAGTATCTTCCAATCCCTGATAATTCTATGATTCTATGAATTGGACACAATATTCCAGGCGCAACCTCACCAGGGCAGAGTAGAGGGGGAGTAGAACATCTCTCGACCTGTTAACCACACCCCCTCCTAATCTACCCCAGGATACCACTGGTCCTCTTGGCCACAAGTGCACACCGAGAGCTCATGGTAATCCTTCTTACCACCAGTATCCCCAGGTCTGTTTCCCCTACTTTGGTCTCCAGCAGGTCAGTACCCAACCTATACTGGTACCTGAGGTTGTTCTTTCCAAGATGCAATACTTCACACTTACCCTTATTGAATTTCATTAAATTTCTCCCTGCCCAATTCTCCAGCCTTTCTAGGTCTCACTGAATAGCAGCACAGCTGTCTGGTGTGTCAGCCACGCCTCCCATCTTTGTGTCATCAGCAAACCTGCTGAAGTGCACTCTATTCTCTCATCCATGTTGTAGATCAATATATTGAACAGAACCAGTCCCAGCATCAACCCCTGACGGACTCTACTAGACCTAAAATTAGACTGTCTTCTTTCCTTCAACCAGTTCACAATTCACCTCACTGCCTAATCATCCAGACCATACTTCCTCAGTTTAGCTATGAAGTTGCTGTTCAAGGCAGCGCAGAATGCTTTACTGACATCAAGATAAACCACATCCACTGACCTACCATCATCTGTCAACCTGGTTATGTCCTCATAAGGACTATAAGGTTGATTAAACATGATTTCATCTTGGTGAAGCCAAGCAGACGGTTCCTAATAAGCTTATTATCCTCAATATGCCCAGCAATAGAGCTGAGGATAAGTTGTACCATCACCTTTTCAGGGATGGAGGTGAGGCTGACCTGGGTCCTCCTTCTTACCCATCTTGAAGACTGGAGTAACATTTGTTTCCCTCCAATCTTCACACACCTCTCTTGTTCCCCATGACTTACCAAAGATGATGGAGAGTGGCCTAGCAATGACATCTGCCAGCTTCCTCAATACCTGCAGAAGCAGGTGGAATTGTGGATGTCCAGCTTGCTTGATCCCTAACCCAGCCTTCATCAAACAAGGCAAACTGCTTCTTGTCCTGACATCTGCGAGGGCCTTAAGGTTCTAGGGCTCAACAGTATAGATAAGGCAAAGAAGGCATTCATTTAACTGTGCCTTCTTTGTATGTTCTGTTACCAGGGCACCTATCTCATTCAGCAGTGGTTATACATTGCCTCTAGGGTAAGCTTTATCTGTAATGTCTTTGAAGAAGCCCTTCCTGTTGTTTTTGACTGCTCTAGCAAGATTTAATTCCAAGGAGGCTTTAGCTTTCCTAGTTGCCTCTTTATATCCTCTGTCAACAGTGCTTTCTATATTCCTCCCAAGTGACCAGCCCCTCCTTCCATGTTCTTCCATTTGAGTTTACATAGCAGTTCCCTGCTCAATCATGCAAGTCTTTTGGCTCTCTTTCTCTATTTCCTACCCATTACAATGCTCTGAACTTGAGCTTGAAAGCTCAAGTCCTTGAATGCTAACCAACCATCTTGGGGCCCCTTACCTTCTAGTCTGTCCCATGGGATTTCCCCTAGCAATTGCTTGAAAAGGCCAAAGCTGCTGAATTTCAGGGTTGTGATTCTACTTGGTGTTCTGTTTCTACCACATAAGATCCTGAATTCCACCATCTCAGGATTGCTGCAGCCAAGGCTGCCCTCAACCTTTAGCACTTCAACCAGATCCTCCTTGTTAGAGAGGATAAAATCCAGCAGCGCTCCTCTCCTAATGGTTTACTCCACCATTTGCATCAGGAAGTTGTCATCAATGCACTGGAGAAACCTCCTTGACTGTGGATGGCTGGCTGAGTAGGTCTTCCAGCAAATATCAAGGTAGTTAAAATGCTCCATGAGAACCAAGGCCTGTGATTGTGAGATTGTTATCAGCTGCCTGTAGAAGGCCTCATCAGCTTCCTCATCCTGATCAGGTGGTCTGTAATAGACACCCACAATGGTATTACCCACACTAGCCTTTCCCTAAATATGTATCCATAAACTCTCAGCTAGCTCCTTACCCACCCCAGGACAGAACTTAATGCATTCTAGTTGTTCTCTCACATTAAGAACAACTCCACCACCTCACCTTGTTGACCTGTCTTTCCTAAAAGGACATAGCTGTCCATGACCACATTCCAGTTACAGGAGCTGTCCCACCAGATTTCTGTAATTGCCACCAGATCGTAGCCCCTCGACCATAGACAGATTTCTAATGCCTCCTGTTTGTTTCCCATGCTATATACATTGGTGTAGAGGCATTTCAGCAGGACAGTTGAGTGGTTATGTTTTACCCTAGAAGGATGGAAGACCACCTGTTTCACATGATGGCAAATGGCTGAGGGCCTATTTTTAATAATCCCATTGGTCAAGCTGGTTCCCTAATTGGATGTAACAACCTGAAATTTGCCCTTTTGATCATCACCATAGGATGTCATCCTGTACGATAGAATGTCATGCTGAGTATATAATAACTGGGAGGTGTCAGCTGGGAGGGGCAGATAGCTGCTTGGGCACTGGTTGGTCATTGGCGAGTGCATTGCATTGCATTGCATTGCTTTGCATTGCTCATCTTTTGTCTTTCTTTAGCTCTGTTTCTTGCCTTTTTTGTTATCTCCCTTCTAGTTACTGTTACCATTAATGCCATTGTTACTATTATAATTATTACTGTATATTATTCCAGTTATTGACCTGCTCTCACATAAAGTCATGAGTTCACTTTATTTTTTTACTGATTCTTCTCCCTGTCCCACCAGGGTTGGGATTAAACCACAAGAGCATTTTTACGTGAGAACTACTAAGTGTTCTCTGCCATTGACAAAAGTCTTGGAAGATCTATTTGTGACCAAATCTATTTGTGTGTCCTGATTCTGGGCTAATACTAGTCTTGTTTTTACTTCCACCTGAAATCTTTAGGCAACTAGCAGTGGTGAAAAATTAATTTGGGCCTGACCTCACTCTATCCTTCAGATTGGCACTCAAGAGTCACCTAAGGAGTAGCCTTGCTACTCTCAACATTCACATTAGTAAAGCTCAATTTTAGTAGATTTCTGAAAAGTTTGGTGGGGGAAGGAAACATCGTCTGCTGGTTCTTTTTCTGCCAGACTGCACAAAATGTAAGTTAGGTCATGCTAATCTCCACAGTGTTTTTTATATGTCAGGACTCATTCAAATGGGAAAATAAAATTTGAGTATTTTAAATTTTATCCAAAGCCTGGAAGAGATTACAATTTCAACATGATCTTCAATTGTAGATAATTTATACATATCATCTCATACAACTTCCTCAAAAGGTTTTCTGAGCAAATTTTGGAGTAGTACAGAAACAGGAGTTCAGCTGTGCCAGTCAAGTAAAAGCTGCAGAAGTAGATGTAGGAGTCCTGTTGATCAGGCTATATGAGAACTTTGGGCAGGCAACTGTGGATGGAAATTAAATTAATACACATATTCTTCATAAGCAATTAACATATCTGGATGAAACTAGAATAAATAAGTATGCAGTCATCTCTATAATCACTCTGCTAAAAAAATCTCAAAACCAAACCGAGGAAAAAAACCCACAAAACAGCATATAACTATAAGGCCTGTAGGCTCCTTCAGTACTTTAGGATATCACTGAGTATTCAATTTAACATGAATAAGCATACAAAATAAATGAGAAAATTTATAATTTCCACTCTATGGATTTCTCCCCTGTGATATATATATATCTGTGAAAAGGTCCCATGAGGTACAGCAAAAGATGGCTTTAACCTTTGCATACATAATTTCAGATCAGTTTAGCATCATTTTTTTTCTAAATGAAACCACCTGTCACCTAATGGCTCAGGGGAGATACTGGCATATGGAGCCTTTCATGTTTAACTGCCGGTTTGAATTCAGCCCAGATCAGGAATAACCAAAGCTGCTATACTCTGAGGCCGTGGGTAATCGATGTGAAATTAGTTGACTATATAAGATCAAATCCTACAGCAAAGCTATCCACCCAAACATGACCACTGCCGATGCCTCAAAGTTGCCCTTCTGTCAGCAGTACCAGAAGCCAGGAAAAGTTTAAACAACTGTTGTACATACATGAGCTTCTGCTTTGTAGAAGTCAGTATCTCAAGTCCAGGGGTAAGAAACATTGACATGAACATGCAAGGTGGTCATTGTAAGACACCATCCTAAAGGAGGACCTGCAGCATTTCTCAGCCAGTTGACAATACAAAATAGCTAATTTTGCATTAGCATTAACAATACCTCTTCCTTCATAGAGATTTAGTCCATTAGACACATCAACATTGAATGTCTGGACTAATGCTCCACACAGAGTAGTAGTTCTTTGAGTACTGATAACTATGCCATCTAGAGAAAGGATTCATTTCCAGGACAGTTCTTTTGAAAAAGAAAGGACAATGAAGAATGAAACCATTCTTCAATGTAACGAGGAAAGACGGAAATAAGTAATTGTCTTACAAAAGTTGAAGATGATAACAAACAGTTACATTCCTTAGAAATAGTATTGAAGGGTATGAAACAATTACACAATAATATTAATACTTGCATTGCCATAGAGAACACTGGAGTCCTGAAAAAATACTTTGTATAGCCTCTCAAGTAAAAAAATACTCAGGGTCCCAGTTTGGGAAGACAGGTGTCGGTTAGGGANTTTGGGAAGACAGGTGTCGGTTAGGGAAAGCTGGAGTCTCCCTTGGAATGGAGACTGTCAACCCCCTCCCTCCAGAATATTAAAATTTTGCAATTTAAGGGGTGCCGCAAGAAGGGGCTGCACAACGACCAATGTGATCAAGCAGATCCCCCTTTATTACAAACTAGTACCTCTTTTTATACAGTTCTTCCCTTCACGCTTGGTGTCACCCCAGTCTCTGC
>VZRI01013849.1:64239-134195 GCA_013397515.1 Upupa epops | reverse complement strand
TCTTTCTTCTCCCCTGTGGTCCGGCACCAAGGGAGGTGGAGGGTTAAGAGCTCACCTCTGTCTGGCGTCTTCAAAGGCGATTGCTGTAGAGCAGCTGTGTGGAGGGGTTGCCCTTACTCCGGTCCACTGCCAAAGACAGGAACCAGATGGTTCAGCTTTTCTGTATCTGAGCCCTCAGTGAAAGAGGGGAGGGCTGCAGGTTCATCCCCACTAAAGGGGGTTTGCAGGTACGGACAACATCTTGACTCTTCAGCCTTTCTGTGTTCAAGCTCCCCTGCAAAAGAGGGACGTGGCTACTCTCAAATAAAAGTTGGACAGCATCTACCCAGGCTAAGCCAGTTCTTGGACAACTATTTGGGCCATCTTATTTATTTGATAGTCACTTCTATGCAGAAGAAGCGAGTCTCCTTCTCTGGAGATGTTCCAGACCCACCTGGTTGTGTTCCTGTGCGACTTGGCCTAGATGATCCTGCTGTGGCAGGGGGATTGGACTGGATGATCTTTCAAGGTTCCTTCTGATCCTAATGATTCTATGAAGTCCAATCAAAAGTTCTAATGAAGAGCAGAGCAGCTGAGATTAGCAGGGAAGTTTCTCCAAGTAGCTCAACGCAACTGGGTCACCTTAATTTATTAACAGTCCACAGAGGCAGCTGGTGTGTTGTGATCCTAAAAAGAATAGTTTGTGTTTTTTTCTGTAGGGAAATGGACAAGTAGGATCCTCTTAACTATTTCTCAAAGAAACCCAACTGTCAGGATTCCTGGTGGTACCAGCCAGTGGGGAGCAGTGTCATCAGCTTAGTGTGAAATCCACGGTGGCGACACATTTGAAAGTAGCCATAGAGCCATGAAAACAAAAAGAGGTTGATGAGGAGGCCCAAAGGGCTAAATCTAACCTTTATAGCATAGTCTGGAGGCAGTTATGGGTGCCCTGCTTGTAGGGAGATCTAGACACTGATTTCAGTCAAAACTAGGTTATCACTGGTCTCATCGAATGCAGAAAGCCCTGTGCAAGCGGTGAAGCAGTCAGCTGTGGTACTGAAATGTGAAGCTCGTGTTAGCAAACCTTGCTGAGATAAGCCCGTGTTTTCATCTGCACTGGCTTGCATCCCACAAGTTCACTGTGTGGGTGGTGTGAGTCTACCTTGGCTTGCAAAACGCCGCATAGATCTACCTTCCAACAGCTGGGACAAGTTACTCACCCTCTTAATGGCTGCTCCTACGTCACTCTCTGAAATGGTCCAGTTCCTCAGGACCTCAGTGATAAATAAGCTGCATCATCACAATCCCATTTTTATCTAAGGGGTTAGGTTAGGCTCTTCAATCAAGGTGACAAAAAGTGGAGGCTGTGAAAGGTGGTGGACACACTGCCAAGTGTTGGGCTTTAGTTGCACTGCTGAATTAATTTTGTAGGCAGGATGCCTTCTCATCAAATAATCAGAAGAAATCAAGGATTAATATGAACTCCATGCTCAGCTCTGTTGGTTTTTTACTCATCCACTTTCTAGAGTGAAATGTCAGAGGGGAGCAAGGTAGAGTCAATGGGGAGGCAGGTGCTCCTGAGGCGATGGAAAAGACCTAACTGTGCATTGACCTTCTCACGGGATGAATCGCCTGTTGAGACCAGAGAAAGCAACTGTTTTGGTTGCCTATAACAGGAGTCTGGGAGACCAGCTTAGAAACAAGATTGCTATCCCCCAACTCGTATGAGGGGCTTGATCAGCATTTCTACCCAAGTAAGTACTGTTTACACAGCAGTAGTACCCAGCCTTGAGTGTTGCGATAATTCAGTGAAGGAACAGTTTAGATGAGTCTGTCCAAACCTGTTCTGCTTGTTGGCTAAGCTATAATCACATCTCCAGTTTCTGGAGATGAGTGTTCTGGCACCTTCTTCCATATAAAACTATCCCTTTTCAAGTAGGAGATAAAATTCTGGCTCAGGATTTCCCTTATCTAAAAATATAACACATTTTTTGATGCTTAATTTTTGCTGTTCCTTTAATTCAGGAGATAAATGATCCAGCTCTTGCTAGTATCTACAAAGAGCTTGTGGATTTGGTTAAGACCAAGGCAGGAGTTCCAGGTCTTTGAATCATTCAGATTTGAGCTGGGATGATCAAGCAGATGATTTTCTTTCTATTACCACAGCAAGTGAAGATTGTGGAAAATGGCTAAAAGAGTTGCAGTGTCAATGTGGGGAACGTGGGCACACATGCACTGCTGTGTTCTTGTCGGCATCAACACTAAGTTGCTTATGACAGTTAGATACTGCCCATGGATGGAAAAAAGATGGATGCCCTAAGACAGAGACTCCCTGAGGCTTTGCTCAGAGACTTCTTGTTTTTGAAGTTCAGGATCTGAGCTGAAGTCATGAGAAGAAAATCATAAGACAGGGCCTTTAGATTAATGTCTTGAGTCATCGCAAAGCTGTCAACATTCCCAGGATGTAGTATGGAAAGAAGGTGTCTAGTGACACCCTGTGCCCAGGCACAGCTTGAGTCTCCCAGAGTATTGACATGAGGATTCATAGAGTCCTAGAATGGTTCAAGTCGGAAAGGACCTTCAAGATCATCTAGTTCCAACCCCTCTGCCATGAGCAGGGACAACCTGCTAGACCAGAGTGCTTAAGGCCCCATTCAGTGTGGCCTTGAACACTTCCAGGGAGGAGGCAGCCAGAACCCCCCCTGAGCAACCTGGTCCAGTGTCTCAGCACCCTCCTTGTGAAGAGTTTCCTTCTGACTTCCAGTCTAAACCTCTCCTCTTCCAGCTGGAAACCATTTCCCCTGCTCCTACCACCCCAAGCCCTTGGAAACAGCCCCCTCCCCAGTTTTCTGGAGCCCCCTTCAGGTACTGGAAGGCCTCTCTAAGATCTTCCCAGAGGAGCAAGCCTTCAGGTATGAGAAGAGGACACCAAGGTGGTGAAGAAGCTGACAGTAGGTCAGTTGTCCTTAAAGCTGGTGATAGTTCTCTATCCCAGCATTGTTTTTCTGCCAGAGGTGCATTACTGGATCCATACATTTTACAAACCGTCCGAGGCTGAGAGTCAACCTCAGAGTACGAACTCTTCTTGCAAGGATTGAGCACCTTGCTGTTCCCATGCTGTCCTGGTGTTTAAATATTGCCCCCTACAGCAGTGGCCTCGCTCTTTCTGACCTAAGTGGTACCCTGAGTGGTTTCTGAGTACTGAACTAGGCATGAACACACTCATGTCACTACCAAGAACCCAACCAAGAACCTACATGGACAGGGATGTTCAAGAAGCATTAGATGCCACCACCTAGTGGGAGCAAAAGGTTGTGCCATAGCGGTGTAGAGCGGAGCTTTGCGCCAGCTCTCCCAGTTGCTCTCTGACTGACAAGTGTTTTGGGCTCGAGCCCTTTTCACTGTATGGATGTGTCCAGAACAAGAAGTTCCCTCCTGATTTACTTTGGCAATAAAAGTAGTGAAATTAGTCAGGGCTCCATTATAGTACCATGAAAATTATGGGCCTCCTATCTTCATTTTTGGGCCTCTTTCCAAAATTCCTGATGATTAGAAGTAAATGAATGAGCTGTGGTTGCCCTGGGAGCCACTCCCCTGGTTGCTCACACATGCAAACCTTCCTGTCCTGAAAGAGAACAGCAGCAAACCCAGCTGCTCTGATATTAATGCACTGGATTCTGTCACTGGATGGAAGCAAAAGGAGAACATCTGGTATATTTTAAACCTGAAGACTTTGCTGTCAAATGTTTGGTGGGTGAGATGAAGATGGGAGAGGAAAGCAGAACTGACCCTGTGGCCCTCTAAACTACAGCCCAAGCTGGGCAGTTGAGAACAGCCCAAGGGTTGCATTATATGGCATCATCTACCTTGAGGAACTAGGGGACACCTAGACTCAGAGCCAGAAGTGAGGGTGATCAGGGTGGATGAACGATTTTCTATATCTGAGGGTGTGAAAATCCCAGGTTCAGAAGTTTTGCCTATTCAAGTGTATCTGTGGGAGGGAAACTCTTGGAACCATGCATGACCCTGTAGGCTTTAACCACAGCAAGGAAATGAAAGCTCTGAGCTAACCCCTTCTTGCTTGAAAGGAGACAAACTCTCACTGCTAGTAGCAGGGTCAGCAGATAGCTGTGTGATGACCCACTGCTGCTCAGAAGGACTGTCAAGCACCTTGGCCCCCTGTGGGGCTCTTCAGAGATGGGTGGGATGCAGTGGGAGACCAAAGAGAGATGAACTGGAAGAACAAAAAGACAGAGTCAGAGCACTCCAGGCCAAGCACCCTCCTCCTGGGCTCCTATCCTGCTTTTCCAGCTGGGACTGCCATGGACTCTGCCTGTACTTAATCAGCCAAGTGAGACACCCAGGACTTCAATCATTCCTGCTCTCCTGTGTGTAGGTGTAATTGATAGCGCTGTCAAGAACCTGCAATTAACTGAGTTGTCTTTCCAGCTACTTCATACCATCAATTATCTCTCTTGCTGGGCTAAGGGCAAGCTGTTCCAGCGCAGAACATTTGCAAATAATGAGGTACAAGTAAACCTTTGGCATCAGCTGCTCTTGGAGACAGAAGATCAACAAGGTTTCTGGTAACCAGTTTTGTTTTTCTCCAGCTTTCTTGGAAAAGGTGGAGAAAAAGCCCTTCAGTGAGAACAGAGAGTGAAAACAATAAAATAAAAACCCCTCTGCAAAACCCAGGAGGAAAAGAAAAGAGCATGGCAGGGGGATTGGACTGGATGATCTTTCGAGGTCCTTTCCGATCACTACTGATTCTGTGATTCTATCACTCTATGTGGAATACGGTGCAGTTCTTGGAACTGGAAATGCCTGAGTGATTAACTAACAAAAACCCCCGAGCAGCTGACAGAGGTCTGATCCTACTGGAAACACTAAGGGCTGGCATGGCCTAACAGCAGGGGAAAACCGTTCCTTTGAAATAGAACCCTTTGGCCTTTCCAGTTTGAAGGGTACTTTGGCAAGAGCCCACGAGGACAGAGGTGTTAATCTTGGCTCTGCCTCTGANACATTCCAGACCTGCCTGGATCTGTGTTCTTGTGTGACTTGGTCTGGGGGATCCTGCTGTGGCAGGGGGATTGGACTGGATGAGCCTTCAAGGTCCCTTCTGATCTCTAATGATTCTGTGAATTGTGAGGCTCTCAGAAAATGCATTAACCTTATCAGCATTTTCTTCCCTGTCAGTCAGGCAACTCCAATAAATTGTTTTATATTTGCCTTGAGGTACCCTAAGGGCTCTAATTGCAGTCTCAGATATGAAGGATAGAAACAGGGAGCAGCCATAGTCCAGCTGTATTAATAAGGTATTTTTACAGGCCATGGCCAAGCCTACCGCTGCTTCCAATTGATTAATGAGCATTCAGTTAGCAGCCCTGTGGCTGAGCTTCCTATTTTCTTGTATTATCTTATAATCATCGAGTCATGGAAGAATCTGGGTAGGAAGGGAACTTTAAAGGTCATCTAGACATCCCCACCCTTGCAGTGAGCAGGGACACCGTCAGGTTCCTCAGTCTCCCATCTTTCCTACCTGCGTCTCATTTTTCCCTGTGTTCTACACAATCAGAGCCAAGAAACTTCACAAGAAGATAGAGCTACACTACTTCATTCCCCTAAACATTGGATAACCATGTCTGAGCACACACTTTAGACTTTTTTTGGACTCAACATGGAAGCCAAAGGCTCTCTAGAGAGGAGTATCTCAGACAGTCACCCAGGAGACAGAAGACTGGGGTCCTGTGCAGTTATGGTCTCAAACTGCCCCTTGTGGAGGGAGTGACTATAAAAAAAAGAGAAATCACTTAGAATTTGCTGTTGCACAGAACATTTCTTCACAGATTGTCGTTGACAGTGCAAGATACTCTTCTTCCCAGGCTGTTTGCCAAACTGTAATTAATATAAGGAAGGAGGAAAAACCAAAAGAAGGATCCTCACAAAACCCAACCCATGGGATCCTGCAAGCTGAATATGCGGACCAAGCGATTTTAAACAAGTGAAATTCCACAGGATTTCACAAATGTTCAGTGTCACAAGTTGTTCTGCTTACCCAAACCTACAAACTGCTCTCAGGCGAGACAAACCCCGAGAAACCCCCAAATTATTTATCTGCATCAGCCAAGCCCCACTCCTGAGAGGAGTATAAAGGAGGAGCTCAGGGGTTTTGGAGCAGAGAGGCCCCTTTTTCAGTTGCTCTGCATCCTCTCCTCCATCCCAGCCGCCAGCATGAGCCAGCAGCTGTCAGCTGGAAGGGCTCTTCATGGAAGGAAGTTCTCATCATGTTCTGCTCTGAGTGGCATCAGCTGCTGCCAAAACAGTGCTTTCCCCTCCGCTGCTTCATTTGGAAGAGGTTATGGACCCCGGAGCCTCCAAAACACAGAGAGGTGTAACTGGGTTTCTTCTGGCCAAAGCCTCACACAGGGGATCTACAGAGGTTGGAGGTACAGAGACATCCATGCAAGTGGCAAAGGTGGGCATCATGTGTTAGGCTTCGATGGCAGGAGGTGTAAAAGTGAAGGTATTCCTGTGGTGCAAGTCAACAAGAGTCTGCTGACACCTCTCGATGTGAAGATCAACCCGGAAATCCAGCTCACCCAGAAGCAGGAGAGAGAGCAGGTGAAGAACCTCAGTAACCAGATCACCTCATTGATTGACAAGGTGAGAGCTCAGACAAGACTTAAAGGAATGATGAGACTGAAGTGTGAATGAAAACTTTTTATACCCAGGTGTTTGATTCCTCCCATCCTATTGCATGATCCTTGCGCTGGTTTTAGCATGAGCGAGCTGCGAGCGCAGGCCTAGCTGATGATGTTATTTAATCTGTCTCATGTGCTTGGATAAGCTGCATCATCTGGCTTTATTAATAATAGTGGAAGGGAGTTGTTCCTGCAAAGCATCTTGTAAGGCATTCTAACTTCTCTCTGGGCATCTAGATCCTGTAAATTTGCATCATTTCCCATCTATACAAGATGGTTTCCACTGCCAGTAGATTCATAGAATCATGGAATGCATTGGGTTGAAAGGGGCCTCCAGAGATCATCCATCTATAGAACTACAGACTGTGCTGACAAGGGCTTTCTTGAAGAATGAGAGAGCAGAGTGCCAAGTGTGCTCTAGGATTATAGGATTATGAAGATTGTGATGACCCCCTTGCATTCTCTCATCCTCTTCCAGCCATAATAAGCCCCTGAACCCATAATAAGCACTTACTTGGAAGAGAATACTCCATGTTTCCCACCCCCTACGTTCATCTGATTTCCATCATCTAAGCACACGCCTGAAGAAGGTGGCTTTGCTTTCTGAATGCAGGTACAGCATCTGGAGCAGCAGAACAGCATACTGGCCACCAGATGGGACCTACTCCAAAAGCAGGTCCTGCCATCCCAGAAGAACATCAAGTATGTCTTCGACAACGTCATCTGCAGCCTACATAGACGGTTGGACTCACTTCTGCATGAGAGGGGGCAGATGGAGCCTAAGCTGAATGACACAGAGAAGCTTGTGGAAGAGCTCAGATGCAAGTGAGTGAGCATCCACAGCTCAGACTGCTGGTCTAAAGGGACTTCTAGTTTTGTCCATGTAAATGGACTTCTCTCCGAGGTCCAAAAATCTGTGATCCAAAAGGGTGAGATCCAAAATCACCCTGGCTCCTAAATATGTGACAAACCCTAAAATACCAGACAAACCCAAACCAAATACCCTAAATGCCCAGACAAACAAGATCTCCAGTCCCAGAATGACCCAGTAACCAATCTCTTTTCCAACAGACACCAGCAGGAAGAGAACAGACGCACAGCTGCTGAGCATGAGTTTGCGTTGCTGAAGAAGGTAGGGAATTTGGATGAATGGAAGGAATATTGTTTGTGCTCTTAGGATCCCTCAGTCACTGCTGTTTGGGAATATCTGAGCTTTCCATTCACATTTCCTATACAAGAATTCATAATCTTACTCAAAGATGATGAAATCGCCTCGGGTCTCCATGTAGGCACCATTTTGACTTCTAAATGTCTGGAAACTCTTTCAGGATGTAGACTCTGTCTACCTGGCCAAGGCAGAGCTGGAAGCAAAGGTGGAAAACCTGAAGCAGGAGATGGACTTTCTGAAATGTGTTTCTGCTCAGGTATGGATGGCTCTGTCCCAGCCTTGCTTGGCGACAGCTCTTCTTCCTCTTCTACATTGATTTAAGCCTGATTAAACTCATCCATGCAACTGTCTTTGGGAGGCAATGGATAACCTGAATAAGGAAGGCTTTGAGATTCTGCAAAACCCCCCGAAACCCGCAAGCTGCATGTGTGACCAGATTTAGTCTCAGGTCCCAGGTTGTGGCTCAGGTCAGACTCTCAGTGGTGATGTTACTTTGCTGGAGCGTGAGAAATCCAAGGACCACATCACACCGAGAGCTTACTGAGTCTTCACACGGCTTCTAGGAAATTGCTGAACTGGAGAGAAGTCCCTGTGACACCTCTGTCATTGTGAAAACTGACAACAGCCAGGGCTTGGACATGGAGGGCATCCTCAGGAGTATTGAGTGCTGGTATAAGGACACAGCTCAGAAAAGCCAGGCGGAACTGGACACATTCTACAGAACTAGGGTAAGTTGTAGGGTCCAGAGACATCCCCTCAGCACTCTCACTGTCAGCACTGCAGAGGTGATGAGTTTTTCTTTCTGTCTTCACTATGTAACTGCTGAACCCAAATTATTCTGCTAATTTCTGTGAGTCTCAAAGTCAGGAGAACATCTCCAGAACAGCCGCATGGACAGGCCACAGTCACACTGGGCATGGGAAGGCTGCAGGTCAGTTGAGCAGTGAAAGCTACAGTTCAGAAGCTCCCTTTGCTGCCGAAAGTCTCAAGAGCTGCAAAGTCACAAGGACTTTCATAAAACTGGTTGAATTCACTCTGGAAAGTGAAAGAAGTAGGACTCCTATGTTATGTACACTCTGATCTCTGTTTTCTTACTCTCAGTTCCAAGACCTTCAAGAGGCAAAGAGCAAAGATTGTGACAAACTGAAGTTCCAGCTGCAAGACATTGAAGAGCTGAGTTCTGCCATCCAGAGAAGGCAGTGTGACCTTGAAAATGTGAAGAAGCAGGTATAGTAATCCTATTTATTCACTGGATCCTAGAGGTGAGATCCTAAAACATGTTTTCTACATCTCTGTGGCATACTTTCCATTGTCTCACACTGGTTCCACTGGACCGGAGAAGCCCTTACCAGTGCTGAGCAGGGAAGAAGGATTATCTGCTGGAAGGATTATTCTCCGTTGGATCATTGTGATTATTGTAATTGCACCAAGTTAGATCGTTGGATTAGCTACAAACACTTGGAATGTTGCTAAAATTGCTCCAACTAGGTTTCTACCAGGAGACAAAGTTTCTGATACAGATTTAGAGCATCCAGTGTGTAGGGCAGAATTATGATTCACCAGTGATTCAACACCCATAGGAACTGGTACAATTTTCAGACCATCTAATTCATGATAAAGTTTATAACGGGAAGTAATGACAAATCTTAATCGTTAGTTCAAATTAGAGCAAGGGATTGGTATCCTTGGAACAAGACGTGAACACCGTCTGGCAGTGCAGGGACCTCGCCAGCCTTTTCAGAGTATTTCAGAACTGGTGATTTTGATTTTGAATACTTTGGGATTTCCTAAAGAAAACCTCAATAATTTCCCATTTTTGGAATCTCAAAGAAACAAATTTCTCTTTCAAAAGTGAGTATGGGGCAAGAAAGAGAAAGTAGCAATGTCTCCCATGACAGGTGTACTCTCTACAAATGTCAGTCTGTGACACTGAACAGCATGGAGACTGTGCCCTCAAAGACGCCTGGGAGAAGCATGTTGAGCTGCAGAATGCCCTCCAGAAGGCCAAGGCTGAGCTGGCTTGCATGCTGCGGGATTACCAGGAGCTGCTGAATGTCAAGCTGGCTCTGGATATCGAGATTGCGACATACAAGACTCTACTGGAGGGTGAAGAGAGCAGGTAGGTACCACTGCAAATATGTGTGGGCACTGTTCAGTCCTTGGGATTCTTCAGCAGAGTCAAGGAGGCTGGGAAATGCTATAAATGCTTGTTATTTGATGGATAACCCTGTGATGTTCTTCTCCTTCAGGATATTCCTTGGGAGCCCAGTGAGAGTGTGTAAGGAAGCTCAAGGTTTTTCATTTTCTCCACAATGTAAAGCAATCTCATTCTGGTTTGTAGGGGGAGGAGGAGGGCTGTGCTGTCCCCATGAGTGATTCAGCCTGTGTTTTCCCATGACAGGGATCACCAGCCCTTGCAACGCCATCTCTGGGTACAAAGCTGACCTGTGTCGTGAGTCTGTTGGCCAGTCCAAAAGATCGAATTCCACCTGGAGTACTGGTAGAGCATCCCTGCCTGAAGATGTTGGTGCCTGTCACAGAGGGTTCACCTCCAGAAATGTTGCCAGCTCCATAACCAGGCAGTGTATCCCTGGTGCTCCCAGCTGCATCCCTAGGAGTGAAGAATTTAGGGCTGGAGGCCAAAGCTCAGCATTGGGTTGAAACAACAGACTCTGCAGTAGGACTGCAGGGAGCTGTGGAGAGGTCTGCAGAGCTCCAAAGAGCATGGGAAGCTTGGCTTACCCACAGTGGATATGTTGGCCAGGGGTGAGGATTTCAACTGAACTTCCATGCCCCAGGAGCACCCACAGCTAAACTACAGCTGTGAGAGTCAGGACAACCAAAACATAAGACCTGAAGTAGTAAAATGAAAGCCCTGCTCCATTTTTGATAGTAAAAATGTCCTCAACTCCACCTAACGTGCAAGGATGAGACCTGAGTACAAGAACATCGTAGCGTCAGGAAACCACATCAGAGAAACTCCGCTGGGATCACATCAAAACCAGGACACTTAAAACGTGTTCCTTCTGATTTCTGCTGAATCTTTAAAGGGCTGACTGTTGTGCTGGGGCACCTATCACTCAATTCCTGCTTCCCACCCACTGCTGCCTTTTTTTCCCCCCTGATTAAGTCTTTGCTATCTGTGAAACAAGGTCTGATACTGAATTCAGAACCCTTTCCTTCGAGTGCTCTGGGAAGCGGTCTGGAAGTCAGGGCTCTAGGACTCTCCATTTCATCAAAGTCCTACCTGGCATAATTTTGGGTAAGTGGGTGGAGTTCCCCAATGAGACGCATGGAGAGGAGGGGCAGGACTCCAGAGATGTTCTTTGTTGTCCGTCTTGGAGCAGTTTGATTATCCATATGCAGGCAGGCAAGTCATACAAGAAGTCTCCTTTCAAAAGGGGCACATTTCACCTTCTGCAGTCAGTGAGGAGTGATTACATCGCTGGTGCTCCTTGCAGGTTCCTTGGTTAGTATCCTGGCACGCATAAATCACAGCACCCTCACATCTGTCTTGATGACTCAAGAGCTTAAAGTGTTTTGTTCTCTTCCCAATAAATGTCATGAAGAGCAAACCCATTGCCACTTGGTCTCTGGAGTTTGCCAAGACTAAAGAAACCCCCTATTCTGAAACTGGAGATACCTGCTGATGGGCAGAGGTATCAGGGTTCTCTTCGAGTGTCACAAACACCCAGTCTTTTGTTGGTGGAAGGTGTGGGATGGTTTCAAAGGATCTGTTAGACACCAGGAAAAATCCCTTCTCTGACAGAGTGCTCAGGGGTTGGAACTGGCCGCCCAGGATGTTGGGGGGGAGCTGTTGTCCCTTGGGGCATTCAGGCACCAAGGAACTGTGGCCCTGCAGGACAGGGTTTAGTGGGCTGGGTTGGTGCTGGTTGGCTGGATGACATTGGAGGTCTCATTCAACATTTTGATTCTATGATTTACAGCCCCTACCCAAAGCTACTCAATGGGTTTCCTAGGATTTAATGGAAAAGCCTTCTCAGCCTCCTTTCATTTTTATAGCTGGTTACCTCAGAGGTGTGACAAACCCTCCTCAAAACCTGCTGCAGTATGGTCATCGTGCGGAAAAAAATCTCAGGCTTGGGCTTGGTGACTTTTTTCAGCATCACTTATAAATTCTGTGACTGCCAGTTTAGGATTTCAAAACAGATCAAAGGGAGATCTTTCATTTTACTTTTGAGGAGATTAAAAAAGAAGCCAGTGAATTAGTAACGTAAATCAACCACAAAGGACTGAAGTGCTTTGCAATTGAACTGATGAAAGCCCAACGGGTAGAACAAAGAAACGAAGTGTATAGAAGCAGGTTGGACAGATAAATATTTTACAGAAGGAGGGATGCAGAGGGATGAAAAGCTTTTGTGAACAGAGCAATTATCATGATTCAGACCTGGAAGAGCTTTTCCTCCCCACTCCCTTCCCCCCCCCCCATAATTCTCCTGTGATAGGAAGCCATTTCCCAATCAAATACGAAGACCACAGAAGAAAAGAGGCACAATCTTTAATAAAGAAAACCACAAGAAAGATTTGGCAAGAAAAGGATGATCAAGCAGTCATAAATATTTATTAGGAGGGGATTAAGTATCTCATCCAGGTTATGGTGTTCCCATTGAGGAGAGATTATCCTGTCACTTTCTATGCAGGAGAAGAATAAATCATGGAAATGGCACAGAATGAAGGTTGCTTTCTCACCTCCAAAGTTCCCCCTGTCGCCACTTTGATATCTGATAAGTTGAATTAGGAAGGACTTGACTTTAAACCTCTGAAACGTCAGCGCTTCGTGAGTGGGTCAGGTGTTTCATTGGAAATTCAACATTAATCACAAAGCTCTACAACTCAAATCAAACTTGGGCTTGGGCACTAGGGCTTCAGCATAACAAAAAGAAGAGCTTATCTCCCGCCAGCTGAATATCCTTCCCAGGAGGACGTGACCCACCTGCCTTGGACAATTCCTATCTTCCATAGGAATCTCTTCAGCCTAAGAATACAGCTTTAGCTGGGAGGAATAAGAGCTCCTAAAAGTGGCTGCAACCTAATAAAAGCTACAATATTGGGGTTTTCAGGTTGTTTTTTTTTTGCTTTAACAGGCTGTGTGGTGCCATCCCACCCAGGGGTGCAGATTCCCATGCACCCTGTGTTCATTTCCACTGTGGCAATTCTGTGGGAGGAAGACATCGGCATGAAAAAAATCAAAACAATCCTTCTCCTTCTTGCCAGCCTCAGCTTTACAGGCGCTAATCACCGCATGGAGATACGGTGCATGCTTGCATCGGGAACTGAGCAGGGCCAGAAGAGTGTGTGTTGTCGTGCACTCTCATTATGACTTCAAAGGTGCTAAAGAAATTTGGCGCCCAAAGGGTGGGTCTAATTCCAGAGTTTAACCATCCAGAAGTGGGGCGCCTGGTCTAGTTGTCTGGTTGTCTAGACTGTCTCTGGTAGTCAATGAGTAGAGAGCTAAGTGCCTCCAGAGGTGGATTCCTCCCACCTGCCTTAGCTGCCTATTTTAAGGTGCAATGAATCACTGTCTGGAGATGTCTATCTCTTTCCATTAGCCAAAGAGGAATCTCAAAGAGGAAATTAGAATACATGGCTAGTTTGATGGCTGAAGAAGAGAGGAAGGTGCACCCAGGCCCAGTGTTTGAAGAATTTTACAAGGAAGATCCTTTGAAAAACTCAGTCTCAACTTCTAACACATAGGCTAATGAGAGGAAAAAAATACATCAGCCTGAATTCAGAATTCCCTTGGACAGCTTTGGCTTTAGGATGCAAACGAGTGAGGCTACACTAATGAAATGAGTTCTTTAACATCTCATAAACGACAGAGCCCAAGAAAACGTGCACAGAAACAAACGATACAACCCAATCATACATCCATCAAGTGGCCTTAGCACGCAGAGGTTATTGCCATTGTCCTAACTCAATGCAGAGAGTTTTTTATGGCTGTGGATAATTACAGAGACAGAGCACGCCTCTTTGAGACTATCGCATAAAGTGCTCTTTAAGAGCTGGTTGGGATTCATCTCTAGAGGCAACAAGCAAATTAGTGAACTTCACATGTTCTCGTAATGAGTTTCATTTGCTGCAGCGCACTCAGGGGGAAGAGTGCTGACAAAGGGAGAGATTGCGACTTGTTGAAGTGACTCATCCAACCCCTCATCAAAGTATTTTACTTCTTTGTTTCCTCAGTCCTTCTTTTTATTCACAGTAAAAAAAACCAGTTGCAGCTTCTGCTTCAGAGTAATCTGGCATTTCCCATGTCCCCACTCGCAGTAACAAACTGCCAGTTCTTGAGGTCTTAGGTACCAGAGGGTGAAACACTTGTTGCTCCTTGGAAAGACCTAAAACACATTGAGCGAAGCTTTTGCGCAGCTGCCTTTGCATCGGGGCTTCAGGAGCAACAACAGGGATTTGGCTAACACAGACATTTCACCAAGTACTTGACAGTCTGTGCCCCAAATCTCTTACCCATCAGGAAGTCAGTGGCTCTGGTGAGGCACTTTGGAGCTGGGACTGCTCCAGCACAGTTGGTTCCCAGATGTTTAATTGCAGCTTGTGCTCCATGTCAGGTGTCTCCCACACAGCTAGCATGTTTAATGGGGTGCAGAAAGGCAGCAGTGGCACACCAGTCTGGCTTCTGGTCCAGCATGCAGCTTTCCCATTACAATTGCCTTTTGTACTCTTCCTTGGATTGAAACCTGCAGTTCAAGTCTAATAAATCCTTATTTAGAACCTAAAGGATCTGGGAAGTTGCAACCTTTAGTCTCTTGGAAGTTGCAACCTTGGAGTCTCTAATATTTGCTTAAACTGATATTACCAATCATGCTGGCAACCCAGGATGAACTGGGAGGCCAATACTCTATAAACAAAGGTGTAATCTGAAAGTCATGCTGTCAACATGTGGAATGATCCCATTTGTATAGCTCAAAAGTATCGGTTTAGGCAACTAATTTATAGCACCAGCCCCTCAAACTCCCTTAAGTTGCAATTACACGTTCAATTAATGGCCTCGTGAATCCTGGTGCTGCAGTCACGTCCCATGGTTTCACTGTGCCGGTCTTCTTTTAAGAAATCTGATATTTGAATGTTTAATGTTTTCAGGAGGATTACACTGGTTTTTTGGTTTGTTTTGGTTTTTGCGTTTGTTTGTTTTTAATTTGCACTGCCTAATCCTAACTCTTGGAAAATGTTTTTGGAGGGGGTTAATGAAGACGAGGGAGCATAGCTATGGGGTGTCTCCAGATGCCATCATGTTGTATATCTAACAGAAGTCTTCTCCAAGTGGTTGCTCTCCGTTGGTCAGGAAGAGCTGAGGGCATTTGTTTGCTTGCACTACAATGTCTCTTTTTCTCCCAAACACTTCACTCTCTAAGAGCTGAAAGAGCTCTATTGTTTTGACTTTCCAAATGCCAGATTGTTGAAGGCCCCAAGATGCTTGGCAGATAGGTTCACTGTCTCACCTCCTTGGGCCAGTGATTAGGAGAGCAAGGGATTCATCTTGACAGTGTGAGTCAAAGCCATCTCTGGTGTCCACTCATTAAGACTTCCTCTGTTGAGAAAGAGCAGTGCCTGTGGAGACTGAATCACTGCAGTTCCCCTAAGCCTGGACCCAGGGGCTGTTTCTCTTGGGGACCTACCTCCACTGAGTGTCAAGGACGTGACTGGCAAAGTCACCCAACTTTTAGCTGTTGTTTCTTGAACGAGGTGAATGTCACCAGGCTGAAATGTGCTACTGTTTGTTTTTTGCTCCCTGTAAACACCTCCAGAGGATGAATCAAGATCTCTGGCACCCAGCTTGGTAGAAGCTCCAGTTTAGCAGGGGCCAAAGATTTAACTGTGTCAAATGAACTTAAGTCAGGCTAAGAATTCACTGCATCAATCCAGTGGAGATGTTGCAGTGCATGGAGCAGAAATTTTGGTTAGCAAACTAAAATGCACCAGCGCTTCTTCGTGCAACCTGCTCTGTTTTGGTGGTAAGAGAAGGGCCGCCTGAAACGCTGCATGGAAATGGCTTTGGGGGCATCTCAAGTCTTTATCTGTGATCTCAGACTCATAACCCAGTGAATCTCCTGGTGGTTCAGGTGCATGGAGGTTCCTTCCATCACAAAGATGGCCTTTCTACAGGTGACTCTCTTTTTCTTTTATTTTGTTTGCTTACTTTTCCACACCTGAAGATGGTGAAATTACCCCCACGAAGTGCAAGTCTGCAAAACATGCCATGGTACACAAAAGCCCATGAGACTCAAAACCCCAAACGACACGCTGCAAACAAATCACAAAGAGTTTCTTCAAAAAATGTTTGCTAAACTATAATTAGCGCAAGTTAGGGGAGCACTTCAAACCGTAATATATTCTAAGGCAACTTGCAAACAGAGCACTTTTAGATTCCTTTTTATTTCCTCAGTAGTTGGTATTTGCTGGGCTGCTTTGCATTTTGAGGAGCATTTATTGCTGCCAGGCAAACCAAACCCTTAAGCGCTTTAAATTAACGTCCTGATCCTATCAAGGCCAGCTTCCCAAATATATATAAGGGGCAGCATCTCCGTGTCACTTCAGCGTGATCTCTGTTCCTCTCCTGCAGAAGAGCTTGCCCTAAACTTTCGTATTCCACTGCCAAATAAGTCACGATGAGCAGACAGGCGCCTACGGTGAGATCTGTCCTGGGACGAAGAGGTTTCAGTTCAGCTTCAGAGATTTGTGGTCGAACCTACGCAGCTTCTGCCTGCCAACCTGTCCGGTGCGGAGCTGGTGCCTACAGCAGCAGGAGCGTCTGCAACCTGGGTGGAAACAGGAGAATTTCCTACGTGAATGGGGTTTGTGGTACTGGATGTTTTGGAGAGTTCGGCTTCGGAGGTGTAGGCTATGGTGGTGCCGGAGGAAGGGTTGGCCTTTGTGGTCCCAGGGGATATAGCATCGTGAGAGGTTACCCCGATCGCAAGGCTGATGGCATCCAAGGTATCTGCATTGATGAACGGCTCCTGAAGCCCCTTTGTGTTGGGGTTGATCCGCTGGAACATGAAATTCGCTGTCAGGAGAAGGAACAGATCAAGACCCTCAACACCCAATTTGCCAGCTTCATCGACAAGGTGAGTGCAAACCTGATCTATGCTTGCCCCAATCTGAGACAGACAAAACACAGCCAACCTCCTCTGGCCCTGCTCATGCCAGGAGTCACTGAACTGGGTCTGTGCAAATGTCCAGATTCCCACAGAGACATATTTGTTCAGAGGGAGATCTTCAGGGCTCAGGACGGGCTCATTTCAGCCCCATACTTGTTCCAGTGTTTGCCCATGGTTTTATCCTGGCCACAGTAGCAGTAAACTTACTTGCAGGAGTCTCTTCTCTGGATGGGCTCAGTTCAAGGCTGATTTTCTCTTTACAGCCTTGTTGTAGCTCAGCCAGAAACTATAGCTCCAATGGGTTCGTCTTTCTGTTCCTTATCAGAACCTTTCTCCTCCTTTGTCTTTAGTGACTGTTCCAAAACCACTGCTGAAGGCAAAGGAGATTCCTCTTGATTCAGGCATCTAAACATTAGATACTGAAGTCTGAGCTGCCACCTTAGGATCCCTTTGTGGAAAAAGCACAGGCAAACATGTTGCACCCTCTGGGGACTCAACCACATCCTAAACAACCATCCAGAGGAGCTTTTATTTCTATGTATTGGTGAGAAAGACAGATTTAACACAAGGTACAGATTTCCAAAGAAGGGAGGGTAACTTTAGCGTCACTGTGGCACAGTGGAGCAGGAGCTCCCTCAGATCTGATTCTTACACCTGCAGTTTCACAGACAGTTAAACCAGATGTCAACTTAGTGCATCTGTCTCTTTAATCTGAGGAATCACTCTTGTTTGGCCTGCAGGTCCGATTCCTGGAGCAGCAGAACAAAGTGCTGGAGACCAAGTGGGGCCTCCTGCAGCAATATGTCCTGCCCAAGAAAGGGAAAAATCTTGAACTGTACTTTGAGAATTACATCTGCGACCTGAGGAAGCGCCTGGACTGCTTGTTGTGTGAGAAGCAGAAGCTGGGCAGTGAAGAATGTGCCACAAGCCAGCTGGTGGAGGAGTTCAAGTGCAAGTAAGGACCTTCAGGTCTCCTGTAGCCCTTGGCATTTTACTCCTCCTCCGGTTCGTCTCAGGGCACGTCTCCCAGACCTGTGGCACAGCCCTTCTGGGGACGTCACATTCTTCTGTCTCACTTGCAGACTCTTTGCATTGCTAATGTTGTCCGTGAAGAAGCTTCTGATCTTGGTATGGTCTAATGTTTGGTCTCCAGACACTGGTCTCACTGTCTCTGATGTCAGCCTCTGAGCAAGTGAAGGCTGTTATTTGTACCTCATGGTTAACGTCTGGGTGTCTGATGGTTTTGCCTGCCTCAGTCCTTCTCTTCTTTTCCCACAGGTATGAAGAGGAAATCAACAGGCGAACCACTGTGGAGAATGAGTTTGTGGCACTGAAAAAGGTAAGAAGCTCAAAATGCCTGAATCATGATGCCGACAGTAGGTTTGTTTGGTGTGAAACTTGGCTGAAGGTGCATGATTAGCAAAAGCATTACAATAAGCAGCAGGAGGGAGACCTGCAGAGAGGCCCAGGAGCAGAAAAAGAGGCAAATGCAAGTAGAAAGTAAAAATAAGGTAACCTCAAATCTTCCATCAGGAGCACTGCACAATAGTTCTCTGACCCCAAGCATGTCCTTGAAGTGTAATGGGAGGGAGTGCGGAGTAGGATAGGTCACCCTGGGTTACCCAGTGTCTAAATTGCTGGTTGTTTTCTGACCACCTCTTCCCATCCTTTATCCTTGGACATCAGAAAAACAGAAATCATTTGAACAATACTAAAGAATTAGAGTTAAATGCCCATGAGTCTTTTCTGAGTTTGTCCAAAGCAATAAACTAATTCCTGTAATTCTCCAACATTGGAGTAGTTTTGTTTTTCTTCAGGAGACACCAGGGCATCTTGACTCACCCGCTCACACCTTTCTGCTCCTGAAATCTTGTTGAAACGTGTTTCTGTTCTATTGGCACTCTGTTCTGTGTGATTCTCCAATGTTTTCAGTGAGACTTGCCTGGAACGTGTCTCCTCTCTTGGCTTAATGGGGCTGTGGGCAAGCTGGGCTAGTGAGTGATGTCTCTGCTTGTTGCAAGGGGGTTGGACTAGATGGCCTTTGGAAATCCCTTCCATGATTCTATGATTCTTTCAGGATGCAGACTGTATCTTTTTGAACAAGGAAGAGCTGGAGGTGAAGGTGGATCTGTTAAGAAGGCAATTGGAGTTGTTGAAATGTGTGTTTGAGGAGGTGAGTTTTTCTGGTCCATCCCAGGAATTTGGCGGAGCTGTCTCATCCTTCAGGGGCTCCAAATTTCTACAGTTTTAAACCTCCCTTGGACCTGTCTCATCCCAAGCCCTGAATATTTGAAAGCATGGATGTACAAGGTTGATATTAACATCATTATGCTGAAAAGGTGGTTCCCCCTTTCTTAATGCAGTTGCAGGTATGATTTGGCTGTGTCCTAACTCTGCCTAACTCTCGGAGAGAAGAGATGCATCTGTCTAGTTACTCCAGATTGCAGCTGTCTGATTAGAGCTCAAGAAGCTCCCAGCTCAGTCCTGTCATTAACAGCAGGTAAAGAAGCTGAAGATGACAGGATGCCAAGGGTTGTCACACAACTTCCTTGCTATTGATGTGGACAGAATTGCTTCAGGTCAGCAAGTAGGTCAGCAGCTGACATGTGGCAACACATCCAGCAGGGAGCATTTTCTGCTGAGCCAACCTGAGGGACATTTCTCGACTTGTTACATCCACCAGCAGAGCAGGGTGGCTCTTTGCCCTGGCCCTTCCTTCATTACAAAGTCTGACAACTGCCAGGAGCTGACTAGGCTATTCCCCATCGTGTAGGAACGAGCTCAGGTAGATCGCCAGCTATGCGACACTTCGGTCATTGTGAAAATGGACAACAACCGCGACCTGGACATGGAAAGCATCATCAAGAACGTTGAGTGCTGGTACCAAGAAATAGCTCAGAAAAGCAAAGAGGAAGTTGACGCTTTCTACCAAACCAGGGTGAGTAGAAGAAACCAGGGTGTCTGCCTGGCAACTTCACAAGTTGTTGATCAAAACCAGCAATTACCTTGTTTCTTGGTTCCAGTTTCAGGAGCTTCAGGATAAGAGAGGCAAGTACTGCGATGACCTACAAAGCAACAAGTGTGAGATTTCAGAGCTAACCCGGATGATACAGAAGCTGCAGTGTGAACTGGAGAGCGTGAAGAAGCAGGTAGGAGAGGCCCAGAGGTGATGCTTTCCAGAAAGGAGGCCAGCTCAGATGTGGGTGAAGGTGACACAGTGACCTTCAGCAGACTTGAGATGTGCTCTACTCTGTAGTTGAAAAATGGATAGAGAGAAGGGGTATTGGTGCCAGTTTTCTTCTCTGTTTGCAATTGGAAGAGCAGATAAATTCAAAAGCAGAATGTGCAGGAATGAGGGATTGAAGCCTTAAAGATCCTGCACTGTTACTTTCACTTTTCACAGGTCTCCTGCCTACAGACATCCATTTGTGACGTTGAGCAGCGTGGGGACTGTGCCCTCAAAGATGCCCGGGAGAAGCATGTTGAGCTGCAGAATGCCCTCCAGAAGGCCAAGGATGAGCTGGCTTGCATGCTGCGGGATTACCAGGAGCTGCTGAATGTCAAGCTGGCTCTGGATATCGAGATTGCGACATACAAGACTCTACTGGAGGGTGAAGAGAGCAGGTTGGTGACAGAGACTTTGTCCTTTTGTCGATCAGAGGCCAGATCAATTTCAGCTGCTCGGTGAATTTTGCAGCTCCAGGATCTTCCCAGGCTCACAGAAACTGGAGCTGGAGAGATGGCTGGAAGCCATACAGGCCACCTTCATGCCAGGAAAAACTGTTCCTGTCCTAGGCATAGTCAGGCGTGTTATGACAAGGGAATAAGTGGGCTGGATGTGAGGCTGGAAGTTATGAGTAATGTCAGGTTTCTAGATGAGCATGCAACTGGCTAACAGGATAACGTGCATTTGTCTTCTCTCCCCTAACAGGATATGTGTGGGGAACCCCGTGAGCGTGTGTAAGTAGCCTGAAGTTTTTCATCCATGAGGGTTTCTCATTTCAAGAAAGCTCCTATGTCTGCCCAGGTCCCTCTGCCTCCCTTTTCCATTTCAGACCAAGCTGACGTAGAAAGTTTAGTCCCAGAAATCTCAAATACTTCTGAATTTAAAACCCCCCAATAACATCAGGTCAAATTCATGACTCTTTTCTACTGTTGGAGGCAATAGTGCGCTGTCCCGGAGAATCCACAAGGCAACACACCAGCAGTGCACTGAGCCTGGGAAAGAAAGTGCCACCAGCCAGATGAGCAACGTGGGAACTGGGAGGATCTGTGAGGGGATGTGTTGGGACATGGGGGAGGAGTTGGAAGGAGCAGGGGCTCAGATACCTTGGACAAATCTAGAGGAAATCAGGTTTGGTTGGTTCTGTTGCTCATGAAGTAACTTGCCTTGTGTGAATGTCTTCCAGTTTTCCTCTAAATAATTAATCCCACGGACTGTCTTGCAGCTGTGGTCAGCAGCGGCTACAATATTCCTGATGACTGTGGGATGCTGGCTGCAAATGGGGCTGCATGTGGCTATGGCTCCCTGGGAAGACGTTCCGGACGACACAGCTCCCAGAATGGAGGATTCAGCTCCCGGAGTGCTGGTATCCACCCCAAGAGAGTGATTAGCGCGGTGGCCAAGCAGTGTGTCCCAGAGGTGTATTGCCAAGCTGCAGGGGTCAACTGCAAAAATGGAGGATTCAGCTCCCGGAGCGGGGGCTACCCAGCCCGCACTGTCATCAGCACGGGGAGTGGGAGCTTGAATGCTAGGATGGGGGCTTGTCAAGCTGGTGGGGTGGTCAGCTTTGGAAATCAAGGCTGCGTTGTTAGGCAGCTGGGAGGCTCTCCTGTGGTTGTTGCAAACAGCCCCGAGGTTGTGGGGTGCAACAACGGTGTGGTGGGGAACTTTGGGGTTGTCAGAGACCAGTGTGTTGTTCCATAAGGCCACCAGCTGGGGAGGTGGCACAGCCAGCAACGTTAGAGAGAACCGCTTAGCTGTGCGGTTCCTAGCACTGAGATGACACAGGATAGTTTCTCTACTCACTAGTAACATTTGTCACCGAGTCCATTCCCATGTTTATTAGCATCAGATATCTAGACATCCCATCCAGTCATGTTTTCAGAGTCCCAACCCTACAGACACATCCAGCAAGCTTCTCCAGCAGAGTATTACATCTCTGAGTTTATACTGTCCAGATTACTGAGCTGTAAGGGTTTACCTGTGGTGTTGTCTTCTCTCTCTGGATTTTCCCATAATGAGCAGATTCATGAACAACCCTCTTCCCTACAAAGCACCTTTGTTTCTTTCAGCTCCTCCCAAACCTCCCAAAGCATTTCAGAAAAAACAGAGCGATGATTTAACTTTCCCAAAGAGCACACTGCTCCTTCCCTCTCCCACCGACCCCCCCCCCCCCTTCCTACTCAAAGAAGAAACCCTGAGCTGCAAATAGGAGCTTAAACTTTAACAAGGTGATTTCAACTTCCAAAGCCCCTGCTTGTTACTCCTGCTTTTTGTGTGATTTGCTTACAGACCAACACGTAGTTCTTTCATTTGCTTCTGCATGCTAGGGGTGGCTAGTTCAAAGCGTGAGGCTTTCTTAGAAGAGCTCAACCCCACCCCTCTGCCCACCATCCCCACCCCTCTCCCCACCATTCCCACTCCTGAAATGCCACTGGTGCATAAATTTCTGCGTTGATGTCTTGTACTCACACCATCCGAGCTTCTTTCGTTGACCGCTCAAAGTTCCTGGCTTTTCATTGCGCCTTCAATAAACTGCATTGAAAGTACACGGCTCGGTCTGCATTTCCCCTCATATTTAAAGACAAAATGGGTGAAGAAATAGTTGGTAACAGTCTAAGGTGGGGGGGGTAAGAAAGAAAGAAAGAAACAAACAGATCTTTTGCTTCTCTTTAGGCAGCTGGGGGCACTATGAGTCTCCCGTGCCAGCAGAGCCCAGCGGTGTTTATCCCGCTTTATTTACTTCCTCCTGACTCTTCACCCGTAAGATATTTTATAGCCCAAGTAACAACAGCTATGAAAAACTGCCAGAAACCTCAAAATCATTTCTGAGCGCTGTAGGATGGATGTCCTCTAGGAAGAGCTGACCCATGTGTAGTAGATTCATTCAGTGCTGCAACCTCAGAGCAACCCATGTGGTTGATGCTTCCGTGTCGCAGCAGTTGACGGAAGACAGAGGCAGACAGTGACCTTCTGGGCTTAAGCTGTTGGTGCTCAGGGCTGCTGGAGCCACACGGCTGGAGTTCAGTGTATTTTGAACATCTGCTTTGGTGGCACTAGGGCTGTATAAAGTAAGAGGCAGGTTAAGAGGTCTCTTGGTATAGTGGGGTGGGATTGACTTTGTCTCCATTTTCAAGTCTGTCATGTAGAGCTCAAGATGTGGGCTGGTTGCTGGGGGCTCGTTTCATGGAAACAACTCAAAACTTCCATGGGGTGATTCATCTGACCAAGTGCAGCCACCTAGTTCAGTATGAAATGCATCAAGCTCAAGATGCTACTGATGGCATAAATTAGATCTCTCCCGGCTCTGCAGGCAGCCTGGGGCAGGGGTATTAGCTCAAATGGAAGCATCACCATGTGAGACGCCCGCATGTTCTCAGACAAATACACCCTGCCCATCATCCAATGGATTCGCAGACACTATTATCACTGTGAATTTCTTCCTGTCTCCAGCACATGAAGAATTACAGGTCACACGGCACCACTAATCTTCCTGCTCACGGGGCAAAATTCTAATTGCAACCTAAAAAAAGTGAATATTAAAGACTGGCGCAAGGAAGAAGATAAGCACCTTTGGGGAAGGGCGTGAGATGCCATTTTCTGTGCTAAGAAACTGTTTCATCTGGCTTTGACCAACTCTGTGTCACACTCTGCTGAAACGAGGGGCACCTTCCTCTGCCTGAGTCTCTCTCAGTGAGGAAACCCAGTTCAGCAGCTTAAATAAACGTGTAAGTAGCTACCATTAGATGAGAAGGAGCCCACCTAGGTGGGTTATTTTGCACCTGAGCTTCACCACTTGCAAAGGAGCTGATCCAAATGTGCACCAACATCACCACTTCCCTGTGTGGTTTCAATGAGTCACTATGGGCCACGATGGCTGCCCAGGAACCACTGTGGCTCTGAGTCTGGATCTCTCTTGTAGCTATGAGGAGCCATAACCTTCACCATCCATGGCCAGACTTGGTTTGGCTTTGTTTCAGAGGTCACTTTTCACTGGTCTTTGCTGTTACTAAAAACGATGGCTGCTGAACAAGAGCAGGTGAAGAAAGCCACAACTTTGGCACCCAGGGTTTGTTCTCATCAGCTGCTGTTGTTTCACTCAACCAGTTGGTCTTGCCCTGGTTTTGCATGATGTTACCAGCCTCAAAGGGGTGAAAGCGCAGCAAACCCCAGGTTTCCAAGAGCTTTCCCCTCCTGACCATTAGTCGGGACAGCAAATTATCAACACAAGCCCAGGCTGCCAGTTGCAGTGCCTCATCTCTTGCTTCAGGGTTGAACTGCAGACAGGAGTCTTAAAATAGCTCCTAACATTAGCAAGAGTGACTTTTCCCATCCCAACCAAGGAAGCAGCAGGCTGCTGCCTGATTTCATTGGGGAATAATTATCTTTTAGTGGCCTGAATAATAGAGAGAAGAAAGGAAGATGCTATTACCTCTTCCAAAATAAGGGCAGCTCCTTTCCTCCTCATGTTCAAGCCAACACCCAATTATTCTTAGCCTTAATTTTAGCAAATTGAAGAGGAAAATGAAAGCTGCATTTATTTTTCCTCCATGGCTACAGATGAAGCTGGTTGGCTCTTTAGATTTCATCAGAGTGGCAAAAAGAAAAGGTTTGTCTCAAATCTACTCATTAAGGCTTGGATTATTAGCTCAGGAATGTTTCCTGGTGAGTGATTGCTGCTTTCTGCTTCCCACACAACATATTTGCATTACTTGAGCATCGTTCTGATGATTTTCTTTTGCTCTTCTTTCTAACAGCAGTTATCTTAAACAAAAAGCTGTTGTAATCTGGGGAGCTGGATGTGATGTCTCTTAAAAATAACCAGAGAGAACATGTTGATAACTGAGAAATGCTTCCATTCACTTGTTTTAGTAACTATTCATAATTTAGAAGTACAATTCGTAGAATCATGGAATTGTTTAGGGTGGAAAAGGCCTTCAAGTGCATCATCATGAACTCAACTGGCCCAAGGTCACCTCTAAACCCTGGCCCTGAGTACCAGATCTTCCTGACTGTGAAACCCATCCAGGGTCAGTGACTGAACCCCCTACCTAGGCAGCCAGTTAGAGGGCCTGATGGCTCTTCCCATGGAGAAGTTTTCCCTCACTTCCATCCCAAATTTCCCTTGGCATTCTATGAAATGTTTTGGTTTGAGATGAAGCAAAGCCCGTTGTCTATGGGCAACCTGGAAGGGGCTGTCTTCAAAATCCATGTATGTCTGCAGTGTACTGAACGAAGAGCCTTACGAAGACAGGGGTGTCTTTACTCCTGCGTTGGGAGTCTCTTCAAATATTTCACCACCTTTTGTAACCAGCATTTTCCATTTAAACATCCTGTCCAGGATGGAATGCTTCTTCAAAATCTATCTTCAAAAAAGAAAGCCTTATCGCTCTGACCCACTCCTCCTGAACTTATTTTATAGACTCGAAAGGGTGACTCACCTTCTCCTAAAGCATTCCTCTGCTCTAAATGCACCAAGAAGATGGGAAGAGGAGGAAGAGGTGGGACTTTTGCAGGAACAGAGAGAGTCATCTCCAAGAAAACCACCTCCACAGAGTGTCCCGGCAGTACAAAGCAGCACAACCATAGCAATAGACCGAAAGAGCACACTTCAACCTGAATGGAATACACTGAACAAGGAAGTGTTCCTCAACCCAGATTGTCATTTAAGCTTCTTCACTTGTTCATCTATTCTCTGTGATCTTTAATGATTTTTTCCTGTCAAAAGCAGACCACACCAGCCAAACCAGACACCACCAGCTCTAAAGACGTTTATCTCAAGCATGAGGAATGTTTTCAAGGTCTGCCACTAGTTGGGCTCTTTCTCTTCACGCTCTGCCCCTTTATTTTCTCCCTAGCTGGAATGAGCTAAACACACTTGACTCCTGCAGTCCAGCAATGGGCAACGGGTCTGTGCAGCCTTTTTAGCTCGGAAGTAGCAGAAAAGGCCAAAGCAAACTCATTCAGGTTTTGACCCAGCAGCAACAGCTAGAAATTTGGAAGGCTTTGTCACCCACACCAAGGCTACACAGACCTTGGGGGCCAACCACACACAGGATGCAGAAAGGGTGGTAAAAGCTGTGGAAATACCTACCATAGCTTTGGCTTTCAAGATCTCTGGTACTGCAGGGACTCTGGTGTGTGCAGAAGATTTGGAGTTTATAGTAGCAGAGGAGCTTTCGGGATGAATCATGGCCATGGTGATCCCGCTCGCTCTGCGGGCAGTGAAAATAGCCAGAGCATCAGCAGAGATGAAAGGTCCCAGCTCTGGAGCTGAATCATCTGTGTCGTAGAATCACACAGAGAGGGAAATTGCAGGAGTGAATCTAGTGTTCTGCTGATAAGGTAGGAGCAGGAGATTTCCTTTATCCTGTAGTGAATTCCTCTGTGGGGAGTCCCCAGCCCCATGAGAAAGGCGGTTTGCAATGTCCCACCTGAACAAACCCACCAGCCTGTGCACTTCTTATCCGAGGTGTTAAAAACAGCTGAAAGAGCTCAGAACTTCCTGGAGGGACAGAAGCTGCATTTCTGGGGCCTCACAAAGTGGACTTACTGCTTTTTTGAATCATTCTTCAGGGGAAAATTCCCAGGGATCATTTCCTTTTAGCTTTTACTCTCCCATTCTCGAGGTGTGCACCCAGCTCCTGCACGGAGCAATGGCTTTACTCCCCCCGTCTGGCCCCTGGAACAGGCGAGACGGCCCTCCTCTCCTCCTGATGTGTTGCCTTCTGTTCTTTAATGAACACAGTGTTTTTTGTATGCAATTACTACAGGCTTGGGGAAGAATGGTTGGAAAGTTGCCCAGCAGAAAGGGATCTGGGACACTTACTGATCATCATTTACATCTGAGCCAGAGAGTGCTCAGGTGGCTAAGAAAGACAGTGGCACTTTGGCTTGGATCAGCATTGGGGTGGCCAGTGGGAGCCAGGAATTGATCGTCTGTCTGTCCTGGGCACTGCAGAGGCCACACCTCGAGTACTGGGGTCAGGTTTGGGCACCTCAGTGGGGCTGAAGGTGGTTCAAAAAAGGACAGTGGAGCTGGGGAAGGGTCTGGAGAACAAACTTTGGGAGGAGCTGTGGAGGGAGCTGGGGCTGGTCAGTCTGGAGAGGAGGAGGCTGAGGGGAGACCTTATTGCTGCCTGCAGCGTGACGAGGGGTGGAGGTTGTTCTCTTTTCACAAGTACCAAGTGACAGGACAAGAGGAGACGGCCCCAAGTTGCACCAGGGGAGGTTTAGGTTGGCCATTAGAGGAAGTCGAGTCACGTAGCTCTGGACCATAGGGTCACGGCTTAGCTGTGGGCTTGGTAGAGTTGGATTAATGTTGGACTCAATAAGGTCTTTTCCAAGCTAAATAATTCTACGATTCTTATCACTATAGTAAGTGCTATCTCATTATTACTGCTCCCAGCTCACAGAAGCCAAGTGAGGTTTTCTGGTGGCTGCCCAGCTGGAAAATCCAAGGCTGTGTTTTCAGCCTTGTCTCTGCACCCTGAGGAAGTGGACAGACACTCTGCAAGGCAGGTGGAAACACACGATACCCAAAGAGCATACGAAGCCCATGTCTGCCACAAAGCAGATTGCGGACAAATACAGGTGAGAAATTAGCCAGTAATTAGCTCTTTCTGTGCACACTCATTACTTGAAGCCAGACAGCTTCACAATCCACATCATTTTCCAAAGCAAGGTGTTTCCTGTGATGTGGTCAGTGCTACTAACGGGAGGGAGGGGAAAGGTTCTAACCAGACATCTCACTTGAAAAGTGATGGATCAGGATAGGAGCAAGATATTCTGGGTTTGTGGTCCTGGCTCAGAGTTTGGGTGGAAGATTCTCCACCTCCTCGTGTACAAGAAATACTGGACCATGCTGAGTCTTTCTTGCCTGTGCTTAACACAACTTCTTTAAAGGCGATTTTAATGGAAATCCCAGTTTTGTCTCCTTCTCTGGAGACGTTCCAGCCCTGCCTGGCTGTGTTCCTGTGTGACTTGGTCTGGGTGATCCTGCTGTAGCAGGGGGATTGGACTGGATGATTTTTTGAGGTCCTTTCCCATCCCTAATGATTCTAGGATTCATTGGAGACTTCAATTCAGTACCACTAGAACGAAGTGGATGTTGGACCTTTCTATTTGGTGGCCAAACCAGACATCTGGGTAAACTCTGACCTGGCTGTCCCTAAGATTTTTTAAAAGTTCAAGGTTTCTCTTCTACATCAATGACACCTTTTCAGGGGGGCTGCTCCTCTCAGAACACCACGAGCAGATTTAACTTCCCTTCTCCACTTTTTCTAGGCTTTGAGGTGGCTTCAGGAAACTCCCAACCACAAACAACATGATCTACAGGTCTGCTTAGAAGAAACAAAGGGAACTCAAACCCCAACCAGCCAAGCAGTCCAGCTGGCTAGCTGAGTGAGAACTCCTCAGTGTTTTGCATGCTGGTCCCGCGTTGGCTCCTGACAAGCTGGATGGTGCACACCATGCCACAGCAGACCCGTGGGGCAGGGTGGATTTGTTGAGACAGGTGCTGGAATTGCTGAGATGAGTGTTTAAAGAGGTAGCAATTCCTCCCTTTCTGTCCACAGGAAAATGCAGGTTATGATTTTTCCTGGAAACACCCTCATTTTAGAGCAGCCCCATTTAACATAGACAGCACTGGGTTTCAGAGCTTACCCAACAGAGCCACCAATAAAGTTTGTGTGCTGGCTATATAAAGGAACAAAAATCCTGGCTAGATTCTTCAGGGTTCAGGTGCTGCCTGCGTAGGGAATCCTCTGTCTATACCAAAACTATTGGCCATGGTCCAGCTCAGCATGAGCCAGCAGTGTGCACTTGCGGCCCAGAGGGCAAATGGGATCCTGGGCTGCATCAGGAGAATTGTGGCCAGCAGAACTAAGGGAGGTGGTTCTCCTTCTCTATTTTGCTCTGGTGAGACCCCACCTGGAGTACTGTGTCCAGTTCTGGAGCTCTTATTACAAGAAGGATGTGGAAGTTGTGGAGCTAGTCAGGATGATCAGAGGGCTGAGGCACCTCTCCTGTGAGGTCAGGCTGAGAGAGTTGGGGTTGTTCGGTCTAGAGAAGAGTAGGCTACGAGATGACNAATGGGTTGCCCAGGGAGGTGGTTGGGGCCCCCTCCCTGGAGGTGTTTAAGGCTGGGCTGGATGAGGCTCTGGCCAGCCTGCTCTAGGGTGGGGTGTCTGTTGGAACTGGATGATCCTTGGTCCCTTCCAACCCTGACTGATTTTATAACTTCTTCCCAGTGGGTGTGATGGGGCACTGGAGGGGTCTGCCTGGGGCGTTGTGGAGTCTCGCTCTCTGGAGACATTTGAAACCCACCTGGACCTGGTCTGGGTGATGCTGCTGTGGCAGGGGGATTGGACTGGATGATCTTTCGAGGTCCCTTCCAATCCCTGATGATTCTATGATTCTATGATTTATCCTTTTCCAGGATTACATTAGTCTTGGAATATTCCTCAGTGATGAATCACTGCAGGTCAGATTGTAACTGCGGGATGAAGACTCACATTACACAATTAGTTCTGCATTTCCCCAAAAGTGATGCAAATGAGGGGGAATTGCTCCCAACTGCAGCTTTTTGCATCCTTTAGGCACCAGCTTAGCAATGCCTTCCTCACTGTGAGCATGGACATCCCACAGGACAGAGGTACCACGGAAAACCGCAGCGCTGAGCAGAGCTCAGAGCAGACACCAAGTGCCGTACAAAAGGGCTCATCAGCTGCTGAACAGTGATGGACAACCTGCCAGGTCTGCAGGAGCCCAGATGTTGATGCAGGTCAGTGCATCAACCAGACCATTTAACGGGCAATTTTCTACAACAGAAATTAAATTAACAAGCTATTAAGAGGAGAAAACAGGCAGGTGGAGAGGTAAAGCATCGAAACCTTTTACATTGTAAGGTCCTCTTTCAGTTCAGGGGTCAAGGAAGGAGGATCCCTTGCACCTGCAAAACAGCATCTGAACACTCAGCATCCAAGGCTTTGAGATGAGACCAAGAGTTTGCCCTGTAGTCCTCTGCTTGTGACAGCGATGAAGGGTTTTGGGTGGGAAGGAGGTGCTAAACCTCTGCGGAGCAACAGGCAATTATGCCAAACGCAGTAGCAATCTCATAAGCAACTGGTTGTCTTTATCGTAGACTCTTGGAGCAACTTGAAAGAAGCCACTCAAAGGGGTTATGACGTTTTGGGGACAGTGAGACTTGGGTGTTTGTCAGTCCTTAATTGAAACGAGGACAATGAAGCTGCAGTTGTCATGCTCAGTAATTAAAGGGAAAGTAAAGCCACCCGTCTGTCCTTTGACAGGTGGCCTGTCTGCAGATGGGTATTTGTGATGCTGCTGACGGGTGTTTGCAAAAACGCCCAGGAGGAAAAGAAAAACCCACAACATGCTCTTTACGTCAAGGAGGAGCTGGAAGGGCAGGTGTGTGATTATTAGTATGTCTCGGTTTTGGTCACTGGGATTTCCACATGGAAGCCTTTTCTGGATGGAGAACAAGAGAGGCAGGTGCTTAGCACTCCCTGGTATCACACACAGTGCCCAGCAGGCAGATTACCCCATAGGATATTCAAGGAGAAAAAGCAACCACATAATAACAAGAACAAAGAGAATAACAAGGCAAAACACTGCTGTGTGGATGTTGCTTCAAGAAATTACACCGGAGCTTCCCAGGTGATTCTCCTCAGCCTGTGCATCCCCACTGAGCAGAGGGGTGCCTGATTCACTTAGAATTGCCTGGGTGGAGAGTGGATAGCAGCTGTTGAGGGCAATTGTGAATTTCTAAGGTCTCTTCAGTGCCGTTTCCTTTGAAAGCTGCAGATTTGCCTAATAACATACTTCCTTCTATCCCACAACGTGGTCAGAGAGTCCTGTTGGCACAGATATCATAGAAACATTGAATGCTTTAGGTTGGAAGGGATCTTAAAGATTGTGTGGTTCCAATGTGATTCTAGAGTTCACCCCTTCAAACCCCCTAGATATGAAAAATGTGATTCACAGGGACATTTTCTCTTCGGCATTTATCTGTGACGTTTCTGCCTTTCTTTTCCAGTCACTGAGCACTGCAGTGCAGGTTTTCTTGCAATGAAGGTTCCTAAGTCCACAACAATGGTGATGGTGGCCCAGTTGGACTTCAGACTCAGTATGGGCACTCCTCTGGCTAGGGGAAAAAATGATTGACCTCATGTAGGTCAAGTGAAGGGAGCCACCTGGGGAACACGGTGAAATCAAAGCATGATTCTCTATAGAATCATAAAATGATCAAGGTTAGAAAAGCCCTTCAAGTTCATCAAGTCCAACCACTCACCCTACAATCCCCAACCACTACCCCAGCTCCTCAAATACCCTGTCTTCCTCTGTTGAATGCCTGCAGGGATGGTGCCTCCTCCTTCTCCCTGGGCAGCCAGATCCAAGGCTTCCCCACTCCTTCTAGGAAGAGGTTTCTCCTCAGACCCAACCTGACCCTCCCCTGGCCCCACCTGACCCCATTCCCTCTGCTCCTCTCGCCAGGCCCTGGGGAGAAGAGGACAACCCCTGCCTCACTGCACCCTCCCTTCAGGGAGCTGGAGAGAGCAGTGAGGGCTCCCGTCAGCCTCCTCCTTTCCAGGCTGAAGAGCATCTCTGAAGATGTTATAGTTCTACATGCTGGAGGACACGGCTGCAGCAGAGAAACGTTTAGCTTTGGGAGGACGGATTACTTTTCCAGAGGAAACACCGTTGCTTGCCTTTATCTTCCTGAATCTGTGGCTTGTGAACAATTTAGAGTTAATCTCTGGAAATGGAGGTTCCAACCCTGTAGGCTTGCTGAGCTGCAGAAGACAAGACTGCTGCCCAATGTTTCAGCTGGCTGCTCTCCAGAACAGATAGCACTGGGGCTACAGGTAACTTAGGAGCAGGTGCCTCTGAGTATTAGGCCTGTGGTGAGCAAAAGTTGGCTGCAAACCCCTCTAGGACAAATACAGCTCTTTATCTTTGGGTAACCCAGTGGAGAGAACCATTACACAGGGCTTAAGCACCAAGCTGCCACCTCTGGAGTGACACATGGTGAATTTTTTACATGTTGGTGGCAAAATGAATCAGAGAAGTGACTCCAGCTATTCATTAAGATAATAGGCACATCCTCTAGAAGCTCTGCCTTCTGTAATCTCCTTAATCTGAGTGTCCATCTGGGAAGCTTAATGAATAGGTGCTCATAAATGCAGCATTGTTATTTCTCCTGGTTCGTATTTGTCCTTTTATTTTGCTGAGACTGGTAGCTGTGTACAGATTCCACCTCAGCTCCTGGATCATGCCCCATGACTCTTTGTTTCCAGGTTCTTCTGCACTGGTGACTTTAGGAAACCATCTTTTGCTTGATGATACCAAGCTCTCTCATTGACTATTCATGGAAGCCGTATCTCTAGCTTTCACTTGGTAGCTAGGTTTTAAGTAGCTGAATTCAGGCAAGAGGACTCCCACGCTAGAAGTGTTTTTATTTCCTTATCTCACCTGCCAAGTCATTTTAACGAGGTGAGGAGGAAGGTTTGCTCTCTTACTGAACTCCTCTCCTTGTCCCAATCTGCAGAGCAATGCTTTTAATTTCAGCACAGCACATGAAGACTGTATAGCTGATAAAAGCTCTATAGTGTCTCCTCTGCTGCCAGCAATCAGCACTTGGTGCTTGGGCGTTGTCTCCACTTCTACTTCCTATGGTCACTGTTATAGAGTTATAGAGTCATTAGGGATCAGAAGGGACCTCCAAAGATCATCCAGTCCAGTCCCCCTGCCACAGCAGGATCATCCAGACCAAGTTGCACAGGAACATATCCAGGTGGGTCTGGAATGTCTCCAGAGAAGGAGACTCCACAATCCCCCTGGGCAGCCTGTTCCAGTGCTCTGGTACTCTCCCTGGGAAGAATTACCTGCTGATATTGATATGGAACCTCCTCTGTTCCAGCTGGCACCCATTGCCCCTTGTCCTGTCACCAGGTGACCTTGGGAAGAGCCTGGCTCCATTCTCCTGATTTACAGACCTATTGATGGGAACTACCTGAAATTCACACACTCCTCCCACACACTCCCCTTTCTCTCCACTGCTGGAGGGCACCTCCTGTGTCCCTAGTTGGCTGACAGCATGAAGGAACATGCTATCTTGCTAAAGAAGTCTATACCATAGGAGAGGAGAGACAACTATCCTATGACAACACTTCCAACCTCGCAACCTGAAGTGGGTCTCATGGGTGTTTCTCACAAGGATCGTCCAGCATTCCTGGGAAAAAACCCTCTCTGCCTTTCCCCTCGGTGTGTGGTTGCTCTCCATCTGCAGTGGCAGTTCCTGGTACTCAGTTCTGGTCCTTGTGCTTTCATCATGACACTGCCATACTAATTCCATCCTATTACTCAGATCCCTAATAGTGCCAGTGCTCAGGCAAAGTTGGTGGGATGATGCAAAGTTGCCTTACAAATTCCTATGCAAAAGAGGAGCTTTACAAAGGAAGGGGAGGACACCTGCGGTGTTTGGTATGAAACCTATTTGTTTCTTGCAAAGTAAGATGGTAAATAGGAACCATGAAGGACAGTTTCTTGGTTTAGGTGACCTGGTAACACCACCAAAAGATCCAAGCAGGCTGCCCTGTGCTGCTGCTGCTGGCACTCTGCTCACTGCAGTCAACCAGCTGGGAGTCACAAGCTCTGACTGAAAGATGCATCCAGCGCTCAGGTGTTTCATCACAGGAATAAAGAACTGCCCAGAGTACCACAAAGTTGCCCTGAATGAAGCACCTGGATTTGCTGTGGCCAGTACATCACAGCAGACACAGGCAGGGCAGACATCCAACTATGGGGAGTAGGTGGATCTCCTCGTTCTCTGTGTGAGACACCTTCTTTGCTTCTGTTTAGCTTACTGCCATGGCACTGCAACATCTTCTCTTCAGCATTGATGACGTGGATGACATCAGTCATTCACAGTTTATTCTTCCCTGAAGAAGGAGGGTAGGGGTTTTGGCAAGGTCTGATCTGGCAGGACTGCAAATGCAGAAGGTATCTACGGGCATTGACTACCCATGCTCTAGGAATGGCCTAGAAGGATCTTTGGGAATTATCTTGTCCATCTTTTTGCCTCCAAGCAGCAGGGGCAAGGCCAGGGACAAGCTAGGCTGAGAGTGAACAGTTACTGTGGAGCAAGGGAGGAAAACAAGGTGTCCAGTGGCAATGGAAGGAGTCCAGGCCATCATCTCTACCCCAAACTCCACAAATCCACCATCTGCTTTGATGTGGGAGCAAATCAAATTGCAGTTAAGAGGCCAGGAACAGCCACCTTTGGAGGGCTGGACCCATGAAACTAGAGGGAGTTGTCCCAGGGGCCTTATTAGCCATTTTAATGGTGACTTTGCGGTCCCTTTCACAAGGAGCCACGAAACTGCCCAGCCTGCAGGGAGGGAGGAAAAGCATCAGCGTGGCCAAGCCCTGCCCACCCTGTTTTCTCAGGAGAGGGTCTTAAAAAGTGGTTTTCTCACTGGGAGAAGGCGGGTTTGGATGTCGCGGTTAGCATCATAGAATCATAGAATGTGTTGGGTTGGACATCTAGTCCAACCCCCCTACAGCGAGAACCATAACAAGAAGCTGGAAACCCCCTAGGCTCTCCGATCTGCACCCATGGATTAACAGGTCCCTGTTAATTCTGCTTCAGCAGAATTACTGTATCCTAGTGGATCTAGGTGCATGTAAATCTCATGGAAGTCACCACAGTTCAAAGGACTTTTAGGCCAAGGACCTCAGGGGTTTTCCCCTTAAATATGGGGGGAAGCTCCTGCTTTAAAACTTTGCTGAATCTTGACAGCCTCAAAACAGCGTCTTAATCTTTTCCTTGTGAAGAGGAAGGTTAATCTCTTCCTACAGCACTTCAAACACTCTCTGGTGTGCAATACGTCAGAAGGATGCAAGGAGACATGAAGAAGGTCTCTATGAAGAAGGTATCTGTGTCTGACTTGAATCAGTACTGTGCATGTGAGGAGGATGAAACAGAAGTGGTTGCAATCCTTCTCCACATGAGACCAAATCACATCAGAGCATCCTCCTTTGAAGCTGATGTAACCGGTGCTCAGAGCTTCCACCATGTGACTGCGAACCGGCTTTGTGAAAGCTCAGCAGACAAAAACCACAAGCGCTGCCCTGAACCATCTCCCTCTGATGTGCAAGGCTGGGCACCGGGAAGAAGCCACTTCTTAGGGCTGCAAGGAGGAGCCAAAGGTTGAAGTGCGGGTTTGCTGCTTTCAATCCATGGGGAAACAGCCTGGCAGCACATTGTATGTCAGAAGGAATCTCCGGGACCACAGACATTAGAGGAGCTCAGGTTGTCCCATGAGCTGTGCTTTCCCGGCTTCCCAACAGGACCAGAAGCTTGAAGGGTCTATCAGCCCTTGCAGCACAAGTCACTGTATAGTGGGTGCCTGAGCACAGATACAGAGGATAGAGGGGACCTGATCCGAACCAGACCCAGAGTTTTCATGGCTGGAAAAACCAGCAAGCTGCCTGCCCTCAGAGTTGAAGGGCCATGTCTTACTTGCCATGAAAAGCTACTGGAGTCTTTCTCTGTGCTCCCGCTGGATCAAAGAGCTCAGAGCAGTGGCTGCTCCTGCTGACTATCCCAGCCCCACCACAGCTATACAAAGTCAGCATGCATGACTGAGGCATGCAGAAGGGAGAGCTCATCCACATGTGCCAGTAACCTGACAGCCTGGCTTCTCTGTGCTTCTCAACTCACCCATGGTGACACCCACCCAGAAGAGTTCCTCAGAGTCAAGTTGTATGGACCTACTTAATGGCTAAGTAGCTCTTTAGCCCATCCACAAATGTCCTTTTTCCAGGCAGTACTCCAGGTTTTACTTCAGACCACACATCCAGTTCACCTTTACAATGTTTGCCACAACTATTCATCACAAAATAAACCATTTCTGGAATTATTTTCCCCTTTCACTTACTTGCAAGAGGTCCCAGTGCTTGGATTACCTCAGGCAGAATGACATGAAGTGCCCCAAAACTCATCTGCTCTCTCCTTCTCAATCTCATGAATGAAAGGACATCTCATGTACTGATGGCATCCTGATAAATCTGGAGCAATCCAGCTACAGCAGAACTCTACAGCACGACAATCCCTCACAGAGTATTGCACAGAGTACTTCAAAGACTTAAGAGACCTGCAAAAAAAAGTAAAACAAAGAAAAGGAAGGTCTTTATCCACAAAGACTCCAAACTCTTTCAAATCATCCTAATTCCTTTGCATTATTTTTCATGCAAGACAACACATTCCAGGTTCACAATAGCACTGACTGGGAATCCTCCCAGAACCAGTTCATTTTGCCCCAGCAAAGATGCAAAGACTTCTTAGGGTGAGCTACGCAATCCCTCGCCGTTCTCTGATTAGACTCCTTTGTTAAGGTAAAAAAAGGAGCTTTTTTTGTTTCCAAGCAAATTCAAAAATCTTTTAAAGAATTTTAATTAAGACGGAGTGGTGCCTTCTCATTAGCAGATATTGCTAGAATAATTTAATGTCAAGGTGTGTCGCAGGAACACGAGGGAAAACAGTTCACGCCGGCTAACATTTCTCAACCTGTTTGTGACACTCTGCTTCTCCTCTTCATTGCATCTCCAGCTGTTGTTTGAGTGGATTGGCTGTGTGTGCCGATCGCATCACACCCGGACACTGAACACAGCCACCACCTTCTCCAGGCACAGAATAAATCGCTGTCCACAGTGAAGATTTTCCCAGGAATCTTCGATTCCATGTATTCTCAGGGGGCTATGAAGGCCGGATGGACCGTTGTCTTGACTTCATATCCATAACCTCCAGCCTACCAGAGCATCACCTCTAAGACCAAATTTGTCCTCGTCACCACCTCCTGCAGTTCATTGATAGAGAACCCACCGACCCCCTCCTGCTCTGCTCATCAGTGAACGCAGCCGCAACCAGACAGCCTAGAAGAGCCGTATCCCACACCCACGAGAGGAAGAAGAGAGTGCTTACGAGAATGGTGCGGAGCTGTGACAGATGCGCCTTCCTCCTCCCCTATTGGCACTGGACATTGCTCAACAGCCAGTCCTGAGCTCGTGAGGGACCCTGGAAGAGGCGGCATTGCCACGACATTTCGCAGGAAACATAATTAAACGTTGTGGTGAAACCGAACCGTAAACAAGCCATGAATAAAAACCCCTTGAATTACTCTGCTAAACTATAATTACACAATAAGGAAGCAGATTAATTAGGTAAAATATAAGTCCTGAAACTGAAGCTTGCAAGCAAAGCAGTTTATTTTAATTTCCACATTATTTCGTATGAGATACAAGTGTTTGCTGTGGGTTTAAATCGTTGGAAGCCATTCCTTGCTGCCAGGCAGGCCAAACCCAGTGGATAAATTAAATTTTTGCATCTCAGGCACCTCCTGAAATGTATATAAGGAGAAGGGCTCAGCCCCAGAGAAGCTAAAGGAGATCTCCTTCTTTCACTCCCTGCTCCTCTCTTGCTCTTCTGCTTTGCCGTTACTGCTTCAGCTCCAGCCTACCCCGGTCACCATGAGTCGACAGTGCTACACCTCCAGCTCTGTCCTGGGAAGACGGGGCTTCTCCTCAGCATCTGCCGTCTGTGCCCTTGGCAGAGCCAACACCAGCTCAGCCTCCGTCTGCCAGCCAGTGGGACGGAGATGTGGAATTGGAGGCTTCAGCAGCCGAAGTGTCTGCGACCTGGGCAGAGGGCAAAGGATTTCCTTCGGTGGCAGCTGCCGCAGTGGGGTCTACGGCGCTGCACCCGGTGTTGGACGTTGTGGCGTGGCTTACGGCGGAGGCCGCTTTGGCATGGGCACGGTCGTGGGGTTTGGTAACTGCGGAGGCTTCGGGGGCCTGGGAGGCTACAGAGGTCTCGGGGATGGTGTGGCTATCGGAGGCTATGGCGGTGGCATCGGCATCGGCCTTGGCGGAGGTAGATCTGAAGGGATTCGAGGCGTCAGCATCCACCCAGAGCTCCTCAAGCCCCTCTGTGTGGGGGTCGACCCCGAGGAGTGCCAAGTGCGGACCCATGAGAAAGAGCAGATCAAGAACCTCAACAACCAGTTTGCCTGCTTCATCGACAAGGTGAGACCCTGCTTCCCCCGTACGGGCTCTCTGTCTCCTGTCTCTAGTCTCTGACCTCTAGAGAGACATCACTAGCTGTCTCTTTGTCACCCTGGAATTGTTTCTGATGGACCATGGCAGTCCTGACCTTGAGAGTGTTTGGATTTGAGCCTTGCCCCAAGGCAACGCACCGGTATTTTACCTTCTGGAGGTCACCCATCTCCTAAGCAGTTAAATCAGGAGCTGCTCCAGGGCTGTGGTAAATCCACACCAGTGAGAGAAGGGATGGAGACAGGGAAATGTAAAAATAGGAAGTTTTTATGGCAAATGTATAGTCTGGCATTGCTGTCTCACCCCTGTAAACTCCAGAGGACTTCTGCATTTTAAAGTGAGCTCATGTGCTTCATCATGGAGACGCAGAAAGACAGCTGTCCAGCTAAAATGAGATGAATTCTCTGTCCCGACACTCTGGGAATGGAAGGGTTTGGTGACTCTCTACACAGCTGAGATTTATCGCTGTTTTCTTACCTAAACCTGAGGGTTCTCATTACTCTTTGGAGATGTGTTATAGGAAATGATTTTGCAAACAGCAGAGAACCCTTTGCTCTGTCTAGTCTTGATTTTCCTCGTGAGTTGTTCTCCAGCTGGAAAAACCAAACCCATGTAAGAGGAGCAGCTCTGCTTCCTCCCATGACTTATTCATGATCCACAAAGGTTCTCAAGCCCTTTAATCTTGAAGTGAAAGGCATGATAAATAGCTGTGGTTAGAGTTTAAATCAGATACATTCAAATGAGATCCTGGATGGAGCTTTTAGTGCCTCCTTGCTGTGCTCAGCCCGTGAGGGGAATCAGCGGATCCTCCATCAGCTGTTGTTGAGGTGGAAGGGGCTCTTTTGGGTTGAGTTGAAATTTGGTTACAGAGATGATTGGCCTCCACACCAGGCAAATGCACTCATGTTGTTCAGCCTGCGGTACAAGTCCTGGGTGACTAGGTTTAGCTCCAAGAAGATGCTGGTCTCGCTCAGGCTGTTGAAAAACCAGCCCTTAACTATTTGCATTTCTGATCTTATTTTTACTTTTGCCTTTTGGAAGTAGAGGAACCTAAAGAGCCTTTGCATGGCCCATGGTTGGGGGTTGCATGACTCCTGCATCTCTTGCTTCCCCAGGTCCGGCTGCTGGAGCAACAGAACAAGGTGCTGACCACCAAGTGGGAGCTGCTGCAGCAGTATGTCCTCCCAGCTTCCAGGAGAAACCTGGAGCCTGTTTTTGAGAACTTCATCTGCAATCTGAGGAAGCAGCTGGAGTGTGTTCTGGGGGAGAGGGAGAGGCTGGAAAATGAGGAGCGGTGCCTCAGGGACCTGGTGCAAGAATACAAATGCAAGTAAGTGGATTGTAGAGAGAAGCTGCAGACCAAGAGTTTGCTGGCTTGAGCATGAAGCCAAAGCTATTGCACTGGATGGGTCAAACATCTGGGGCACAGGGAAGGGAGTAGGGCAGGGCACACCAGCACTGGGTTCATTTCCAGTACTGAGGTCACACTGCTGCACCTCAGATGCTGGTGAGGGACAGAGAGAGCTCTCCAGTGACAACACTTCCCTCTGAGAGGGACAGGGAACTACTTTTCTTCTCACCTCACCAACGCTCCTGCACACTACCATGGTCAAATCTCCCACAGCATCTGTGCCTGTGGCTCCCCCAAATCTCCCCGATTTGTCTCCATCCCACACTACATCCCACACTCATCTCCACTAGGGTTCTTTTTCTCTGCCCAGATGGAATGTGGGATTGACTTTTTAAAATCTAAGGTTGTAGATACTCCTTGATTGCTCCCTGCTGAGCTCCAACCCTGGGCATTTGGGGGTTGGTGATATGAAGCCCAGGAAGAAAGAGAAACCTTTCTGAAGCTCAGACATTTTTTCCCTTGATGAGCCAGCACCAAGGAGGTCAGACTCACAGAACCACTGAGTCATCTTGTGAAAGTTCTTCTAGGTCCCAATTACTTGACCATTACTCACTGGCTTTCCTTCTTATTGCAACTGGGAGTTTCAAAGGTTGCTAAAGCTCCTGACCTCCCTTGGAGCATTTTGGCCACTGATTCCTCATAAACACTCAGAGAAGAGTCCTCAGTGCTTCAGAAAAACATGACACGAGGCAGCAGGGCTAGAAGAAATAGTTGAAGCCATCAGCTATGGTAGAGAGTTTCATGTCTCTAGTGGTTTGGCCTGACTTAGTGCTACCCATGCTGCTGGTGTGGACAGTTTAAAACTGCTGAACAAAGTTCAGTGGGGCAGAAAGCAGCAGCAACAATCAAAAAAGAGGTACAAACCAAATGGGAAGAGGCTCTGGGTTTAATCCTGCTTCCCATGGTCTGCACTGACTACCTAGGTGGTGGAAATGTGATCCCTGGGTCTCCAGTATCCCCCCCCTCTCCTTTCCTCCTGCAGATATGAAGATGAGATCAACAAGCGCACGGCTGCAGAGAATGAGTTTGTGGTGCTCAAGAAGGTGAGTCGTGCCAGGGACAGCAATGGTCAGACCAGCTGAGAGGGGCAAGCATGGGAGAAAAACTGAGTGTGGTGCCAGGGACAGAAATGGGGGTTCTTGGCACCGTGACACTACCCAAAGTCCTCACCAGGTAGCACCAAAACAGAGGCAAACCCAGGAACCTGGAGAACCCTGACCAGGTTCTAAGCGCATGCAAGGCAAACCCAGGTCTGGAAGCCATGAGGTTTCCTTCATATTCAACAGAAAACATGGTCTTTGCCACAGACCTTTTTAATTCAGCTCTTTTCACTGAGCACGTGCTGTCTCTCCAGGATGTGGACTGTCTCTACCTGACCAAGGAGGAGCTGGAGGTGAGAGTGGGTCTCCTGCGGCAGCAGCTGGAGTTCCTGAAGTGCATCTATGCAGAGGTAAGGACTCCTGGCTCCCTGTCTGCTGTCCCTGGGGATGACCTGCAGCTCCCCTGACCTCCTACACCAAAACTAAACACGGGAGATGTTCTGTTCTCTAAAAATCCTGCAACTGCATCCCAGAATTCGTTAGCTGTTTCCATGCATTTGTTAACCACAGCATTTTACACATTTGGGGAGGGCAGTTGCTTTTCTTAGTTGTTTTCTATAGGGATGGATGCAATGGGAGGGATCTTCTGCGTGACAAAGACCCTGTAATTCTGATCCACACCACCCCTGAGAACCACTAAAACATCCTTTGAAAAACCCAAATATTTTCAGCTCCTCCCTTTTTAGGCCACCTTAGTCAAAAGGTTCTGGTGAAATTAAAACTTTCCTCAAACAAGTAGGGAGTTTGAGGGAGACAGAATATTTGCACCTTTTCCAGCCAAACACCACCTGTAGGCAATGGAGCCCAAAGCTCTCACCCCTGAGGGTTTGACAGCCCAGAAAACTGCTGACTCAGCCAGAAACAATGAGTTGCAGTGAAGCCAATTACTCCATCAGGATTCCCCACCCTTCCCTAGGGTACTACACGCAGCAATCCCACATTGTGCCATCAGACTAGGTCCCAGATGCCAGCTCTTGGTGGAAACCAGTCACCCACCTGGACAACCCAATGTTCTAGTTCAGCGTTAATGGGAGAACAGCCCTCAACTCTGCACCTTCTCACTAGATCCTCTTTGCCAGGGAGTACCTACATGCCTGGCTTGGGCTGGTTGAGGGAAGGGACTGACACACAGTGGATCTTGCAGGAGAGAGCTCAGCTGGACTGCCAGCTGTGTGACACCTCTGTCATCGTGCAAATGGACAACAGCCGGGACCTGGACATGGAGGGCATAATCAAAAGTGTTGAATGTTGCTATGAGGAGATCGCCCAGAAAAGCAAGGCTGAAGTGGAGGCTTTCTACCAAACCAGAGTGAGTACTGACACCACCAGTACAGGTGGCAATGAAATCCCTTGACCAATAAAATGCTGAGGACCATTTCTGTCCTCCATGAAGACCTTCGTAAACCTCCCCCACAGTGGCATAGTTTGTCAAAGAAAATCACTCCAAAAACATCCAATCCAACCTTAAAATGGTGGTTTAAGAGGTTTTTTATAAAAACATTGGACAGAAGACCACAGTGTTGCTTCAGAGACCTCTCCTCTGCGCGTACCCATCAGCAACACCATCCCCTTCGCAAAGGGCGAATGCTGAGGACCTGCCTGGTCTGGGCTGAGGTCATGTCTGGGTGCTTCCCTGAGAGCACCATCACCAGCTCTGGAGAGCTGCCACCTTCCCTGAAAAGGGCCATTCATGTGCATTGACATCATCCTCTTCCCATGCAATAGCTGGAAGAGCTCCACAGCAGCAGAGGCAAGTTCTGTGATGACCTGAGAAACAACCAGAGCGAGATAGCTGAGCTCAACAGGATGATCCAGAAGCTGCAGTGCGAGTCGGATAACGTGAAGAGACAGGTAGGACAGAAGGCTGAATGTTGCTAAGGTGAAGTGTGATTTGTCCAGCAAAGGGCCTCATCCTCACCAGGTCCCACCCTACAGAGCTTCAAAGAACCTCTCCACCCCAGTTTAAGCCTTTATTTTTAGCTTGTCTGCTGTCAGAGAATCATAGACGGGTTTAGGTTGGGAGGGATCTCGGAGATCATTTAGTACCAACCCCCCGGCCATGGGCAGGGACAGGTCCAGCTAGACCAGATTGCCCAGACCCTCTTTGTGCTGATAGGCAAAGAAGCAGAACTCAGCTAATGTGGCTACATGACAGTGCTTGCTCTGTGCTTCCCACCAGGATGCAGCAAACAGGTCCCTTCCCGTTTACCCCAAGCAGCTTGGGCACCATATGGTTCCAGCATAAATGTAGGCTTCCTGGCAAGAAACAAGGGTGGACATGAGTGACCCCATGGAGATGCCTCCTAATATCAGACCACTGACCACTTCTGTCCACAGATCTCAGCTCTGCAGACAGCCATCTGCGATGCTGAACAGCGGGGTGACTGCGCCCTCAAAGATGCCCGTCAGAAGCTGATTGACCTGCAGACTGCACTGCAGCAAGCCAAGGACAAGATGGCATGTTTGCTGAGAGACTACCAGGAGCTCCTGAACGTCAAGCTGGCCCTGGACATTGAGATTGCCACTTACAGGACACTGCTGGAAGGAGAAGAGAGCAGGTAGGAGCCCCTCTGGTTGCACCTCATAGCAATACTGGCAAAACCCAACAGGGTGAATGAGAGGGAGAGAGAAAAGTGGGGTGGGCAGAGGGAGCTCCCAGGGGTGCAGAGGGGAGCATTGTCCCTTTTCTTTTCCCATAGGTGCAGAGGGGAACATCACCCCATATTCTCCTCATGGGAGCAAAGAGGAGCATCCTCATCCTCCCACATCCTCCTCATCCTCCCAAATCCTCACTCTCCCTCATCAGCGGGATGGCAGCACTCTGAGCATGCTGCAGTCACATTCCCTGCTTACAGTAACAAAAGAGGATGGGACATTAACCTGTTTGTGGGATCTGGGGTTCCAGCCCTACAGTGCTGCAGTAGGCAGTTTGGACCAAGGCAGACCTCACACCCAGCTGCAAATAAAAGCTGAAGTACCCTCGAGGTTTCTAAGGAGGCAGCAGCTGGGAAGCACCTCTATTTGCTTGTGTGTTTGAGGAACATTTCCCTAAATACATCTCTGAGACCTTCCTTTTCTTCACAGGATATGTACTGGCAACCCTGTGAGTGTAGGTAAGTGAATGAGACATTCTCTTAACTTCCTCCCAAATCTTTACTGCTTATAAATTTCCTTATAAGCTGGGTTTGGGTGCTCTGGGAATGACCAAGCCTTTTTTTTCCCCCCATAGCCGTGGTCAGTGGTGGCGGCACCGTTGGGGAGTGTCGATCCCTATCTGGAATCGGAGGCAAATGCGCTGTCAAGACAGGAGCAGCTGGAGCGGGATTAGGGGTGGTCTCCTCCTTTGGCGTTGGTGGTGCCGGCTTTAGCACACGGAGCGTAGACTGCCTTCCCAGGGTGGGAGGTGGATTTGGGGCGAGGAGTGCAGTCAGCTGTGTGGGACGAGAGGTCATCCCTGGTGCAGAGGGAGTGCAGTGCACCACGGCTGTGGGCAACCTGGGCAACGTCATGTGTGCTGGCATGGAGCAGTGCAGCCCAGGAACCGTCATTATTCCCGGGGCAGGGGTCTGTGGGGCTGGGAACAGGTTCAGCACAGCTGTGCGTGTGGTGAGAACAACCCGGTAGAGACCAGAGGGTGATGACCCATCATATTTGAAAGAAATCAGCATTTCTGCAATAACAGTATTCCCCTTCCTCCAGACAGCTACAGGTATCACACAACCATGCGTTGCCCATGCCCACACTATTAGGTTAGTTGCTCTGCTGAGAACTCTTTGCATGATCAAAACCCACTTTCTTCCGTGTGTCCTTGGGGACAAAACTTAGCCCTGTGGTGTCAGCCCAGGGAAATTTTTATTTCAAGAGTCCATACCTGTTTTCATAGAATCACGGAATCATTAAGGTTGGAAGAGACCTCCCAGCTCATCCAGTCCAATCACCAACCCAGCCCCACTCTGCCCACCAAACCCTGTCCCCCAGGGCCACAGCTGCTCAGGGTTTGAACCCCTCAGGGACGGCGACTCCCCCCCTCCCTGGGCAGACTGTTGCAACCCCTGAGCACTCTGTCAGGGATGAGATTTTTCCTGTTGGCCAACCTTACCCTCCCCTGGCACAACTTGAGGCCGTATCTTCTTGTTCTATCTCTAGTGACTTGGGAAAAGAGGCTGACCCCCACTCCTCTCCAACCTCCTGTCATGTGTTTTCACTCACCTTGGCTTTTAAACCAGTTTTCGCTGCCTGACCCCTTTCCAGCAGGGATTTTTCTTTCCCTTATGCAGCTATTGCAAAAGGATGAAAAATGTATTCATCCTGACTTCAGAAGGAGAGGCCACGTTTTAATTGCCCCAGCTGTAGCTGCAGCTATTATTGAGCCTCTTTAATGGCATCAGAAAATCCAATTTTTCCTGTTTACCAGAGGGTTGGTAATGCTCATGTAAATTGGTCTGAGTTGCTACACCAGCTTTAGTGGAGCAGACTGTAATTACACCCCTAAGAGCACCTTATGTTTCTGTAGTTAAATGCATGGATGGTTTTTCCTGTGTGCGTACTGGATAGACGGATTTAATGCTTTTCATGTGTAAGTGAACAGAGTTGATTACCCTTCGCTTACTCCAAACTTTCAGCTGTACCTTCAATAAACTACATGCATAATTCATGCTTTCGCTTTACAGGGTTGTTTTTTCTATTTCCCTCTCTGGGAAGGGAAGAAGAGCAGGTATTTCCTCCAACCTGAATCTCCTATTGGGTGGAGTCGGTGGCTCACAAGAGAAGGAGGGCTAGAGAACTTTTCCTGGCACTTTGCCTATGCTCCTTCCTGATGCCCCTTTGCATACCTTTATTCCATCCAGAGACTTAGTCTGGCCACAAGGAAGTCTGGAATCAGGGTGCAAACCGGAGTATTTAACCGCTCGTGGGATGTGCAGGTCGCTCGGGATCTCTCACACTGTCTGGGATCTCTGGAGGCAGAACAAAAACATAAAAGTGCTTCTGTGATAAAAGTGCAGCCAGGCCTTTGTTTAAAGAAATCAGTGAGAACCAGTCTAAAGAAATCAGCTCAGGGAGTAACACGAAGAAAATAATCCCACACCCCACCCCTGAAATCACAGGGGAAGAGCAAACCTTGGCAAAATGCAGTAGTGGGGACTTTCTTCCTCAAGTACCCACCTTCCCTAAAATATATGACCTTCCATGAAGAGCAGAGTCTCCATAGGATGTGCCTGGACATCCCCATCCAACATCCCCTGCATCCCCATCATTTTAGGAGAGATTCATAATTTCATGTGGGGTTTAGATGAGATCAGGCTGCTCCCTCCCTTTTCTTTACAAGGATCCCCACTTGCTGAGGGCCAGTCATCCACTGGAAGGTCTAGAATGTGGCTGAGAAAAGCTTTCCACCATGATATTCATAACAGCTGGATGCACACCTGGATGCTGGAAAAACCAGCCAGCTCTGCCAGCTTCTTCCTTCTCATGTCTCACTTGGGCACAGACAGTGGCCTCTGAACTGCCCTTCGGAGAAATCCATCTCTCCTCACCCAGTCTGGAAGCAGCAGAGGGAGGCGCCAGCTCAGTTTTCCTCATGAAAAGGCAGCAAGGAGCAGGTGTTGCAATTTATTCCTTGACATTACACTCCACTTCCTAGACTTCACTGCTGACTCAAGGCTTCTCTGCCCCAAACCTTTCTAAGGCTGGGAGTTGTATTCAGCTCTCCAGCCAGGCTCAGCCCATCCATGCCAGTGTGATGGTGATGAATCCAGCATTGGAACATCTGCCTCAGAGGCTGTGCCGAGCATGGCAGATCCAGGCTCCCTATGTCTGCAGTGTTTTTCTGGTGTTTGTTTTTAATAATTTATGATTTTAAATAAATTTTAAATAAATAATTCACCACCTGGGCTGGGGAGTTGGTGAAAGCCGAGTGGATCAGCCCTTGCTGAGAAGACAAAGCCCAGGCCACATAAAGAGGAGGTTTTTTGAAAGAGTTACCTTCATCTTCTTTGTCTCAATGCATCCAACTCATTTGTATGTAAAGAACAAGCAGAAACATCCAAACAAGAAGCTTCCAGTGCCCCAACAGATCATAAATTATGTTGATCACCTCCCTACAAAACAATACCTGCACAGCAAAAACCAGCCGGATCCCCAGGCTACCAAAGCAGCCCAGCAGCTCTTGCATTTCTGGGAGAATGCCTTTAATCATCCCTGCCCTTCTCAACCCTCCGAGTATTGCAAACCCTCTGCTTTCTGCAGCCCACTTGAAGATGTTCATGTAGACCAGGCTGATTTTGAGGGGAAAAAGTCTAGAAGAATGTTTTTGGTGTTAGTTTGGAGGCCAAATCCTGCTCGGCCAAATCAACAGAGTCCAGTAGAGCTGATCCAAATTAGCAGAGGCAAGAAGCCACATTTGCCACTGGGGATGGAGACCACAAACCTCCAGAGAGCAGCCCAGTAAAGAACCGGTGCAGTTTTCATCCAGTCTTTTCATCACATGCATACCTTGTGCACAGTGAGCTGAGGGAAGAACAGTGTGGGAGCCTCAAATGACAATTCCCTCTTTCTTGTTGGCAGCCCCACCTTTAATCCCATTATATTCACTCAGTTCTAATATCTGTTCTGAACCCGTTTGTCAGCTTCAGGACAATCTGCCTTTACTGGGGTCAAGAAAGCATGAAGACAACCTCATTTTCCCATCGCACCCGGGCTTTGAATTTTATGCAAATAATCAAGGCAATAGACGTTCATGAATTTCAAGTGACATCACAGGCAGATTCAGACCAACATTTTTCCAAAGAGAAGCAAGACAACCTGTACCAACCGGGAATTTCTCACTGTAATTGGAAATTCTATTTGAGTGACCTAACTCTCCCGGTTGGAGCCTGCCTGGCAGCTTTTCTCAAGGATCATCAGATATTCAGTTTTCTCTATTCAGTAGAACGTGAAGCACCTGATTAATTCTTCTTCCAGAGATGCCAGTGGGATTTTAGCTCATGCTTGATGGTTTTGTAGTGCATAATTGTATTTCAAAGGGCATGTAGAGTCCTGTCCTGCAAATATGGTTAGGCTCCAGTCACGCGCACAGCGTGGGCAGTGCCACCAGGACAACCACAGGCTGAAAACCAGCCGAGCTCTTAAATAGGAAGAACAAAATGCTCCTAACATCGCAGTTTCACAAAGTCTGAGATGCCAGCAAATGTCACCCCACTCTGTTGAATTTGCTCTTTATTTTTTCCTCGGGACAGTAAAATAAGGAGAATTTGTGGGAGTATTTTTCATGCTGGTTAAATCTTTGCTTTTGGCAGCTTTTTGAATGGAGAGGTTGGCAGATCTTGAAAACAAATCCCACCTGGTAAGAGCTGAATGCATCTTAATGCCAACATGCGAAGGTCATAGACTCATGGCTTAGATTGGAGGGAATAAGTTCCATGAGCAGTAGCACTTCTCACCAGACCAGGTTGCCCCGAGCCCCATCCAGTCTGGCCTCGAACACTTCCAGGGATGCAGCAGCTACAACCTCCTTGGGAAGCATGTTCCAGGGCTTCAGCCCCTCACAGGGAGGGATTTCTTCCTCAGACCCATGTTCCACAAAGCCAGACAGAGAGTTTTTCAGAAAATTGCTCTCTTTCATTGAGATGTTTTTTAGATCAAGATGAAAAGACATTGGGATGGCAAGCTCTGAGTGGGATGGAGCTGTCGTCTGGAGATGCCAGTGTCTCAGGAAAGGAAACCTCTCTCCAACTAAATACCCTTATGGCCAAAATCTGAGGTGACATTTAAATACAGAGGAAAATCCTCTTATTGTTAAGGTTGGAAGAGAGCTCCAAGATCATCAAGTCCAACCATCAACCCAACCCCACCCTGCTCACTAGATCTTGTTTCCAACACCCAGATCCACATGTTTTTTGAACCCCGTGGGGGATGGTGACCCCACAACTTCCCTCTTTGCACTAGTCCTTTCAAAAAGATGATCTCTGTCTACTGTAAACAGGCAGACATGATAAAATAGAGACCTGCAAGAGTTCTCAGGCTTCACACCTGTACTATGGATTTAGATGAAGAACCCCCATATTCAGCTTTAGCCTTTTTATTTTAAGTCAATTCAGGGGACTCTCCAGTATGCTCTATACAGATCTACTGCATCTTACACGTAGAACAGGGGTACTGTGGTAGCTCTTTATCCCCCTCCCTTTTAATGCCTCTTCTTTTGTGTTACAGCTAGGAAATACTATTATTCACCTCTGCAAGCACACAGAGGCTTTGCACTGAGGCCATAACCCAGGGAGTTAGGTAACTCTTCTAGCTGAGCAGCTCTGCACCAGCTCCGATAGGTGTGTTTGAGTGCAATCAGTGTTCAACAAGTTTCAGTGAGACAGCTGACTGCCTGGCATGTCAAAACCATGAAGGCAATAAATTGATCACTGGACTTCCATGCAACCAAGCCCAGATCCTCAGAGGGATAAAAGGGGGATCCACACTCCCTTCCATCAGAGAGCTGTACTCTCCATTTGCTTCTTCTTCCCAGTGCCGGGCTGCTACCTCCTGCTGCAATGAACCGGCAAACCTACAGCATGAGAGCAGGAGGGGGAGGCAGATCCTACAGCACTGCCTCAGCCATTATTCCAAGTGGCAACAGGGCTGGCTTTAGCTCCATGTCTGTAGCACGGTCTGGAGGAGGTGGAGGTGGTTTTGGCAGGCTCATTGGAGGAGGTGGTGGAGGTGGTTTTGGCAGCAGGAGCCTTTACAACCTTGGCGGTAGCAAAAGGATATCCATCGGTGTTGGAAGCAGCTTCCGAGCTGCTTTTGGGAGCGGAGCTGGTGGTGGCTCAGGCCTAGGAGGTGGAGGTGGTGGCGGCTGTGGACTTGGTGGTGGAGGTCTTGGACTTGGAGGTGGTGGTGGAGTTGGTGGAGCTGGTGGTCTTGGAATTGGTCTTGGCAGTGGAGGTGGTGGATATGGCTTTGGTGGAGGTGCTGGTGGGCTTGGCTTTGGTGGTGGACAGGGAGGTGGTGGAGGCTTTGGTTACAGTGGAGTAGGGGGGCTGGGAGCATTTGGTGGAGGACTGGGTGTTGGCAGGACGCCAGTAGGATTTGGTGGTGCTCCCCCTGGAGTTGGTACAATCCAAGAGGTGACTGTCAACCAAAGTCTCCTGGCACCACTGAACCTGGAGATAGATCCAAGCATCCAACAGGTGCGAAAAGATGAGAAGGAGCAAATCAAGACCCTCAACAACAAGTTCGCTTCGTTCATTGACAAGGTGAGACTTCATCGTCTGTTATGGAATCATGATAGACAGGGAGCAAGACAGTCTTGTGGCTACAAGAATGTGACTTCATGCATCTAGAAGTCTATAGTGTATTTCTTATCCTCATGTCTTCATGAAAGTAACAAAAAATGCTTCTTCTAAGCAGATGCAAAGCACTAGAAACTACTAATAAGAGGATTAGGTCCAGATTCTGTGCCTAAGGAGTAAGATAAATTAGCTCAAATCGACTAAGCCACTCTCAGGCTCTGATTTAGCTGCTTAATGCAGCTCCCTCCATGGGCAGTCACAGCAGACATAGTCCTTTGTTGTCCTTTGTAGACTGCAAGATAAACTTATGTTTATATTGACTTAAGTCTTTCCTTGGCTTTTACTTGGGTAAATATGGGGCTTATCTGACCAAAAGGAAAGCCATTGGAGCACTTGGCTTTTAACCTGCCAAAACCTTAGCTGCAGTGCAGGAAGATCAGTGTCTCTTAGAAAGAAATTAAAACCAAAGGATGTTAAAGAAAGCAAGAGAAGAAATAGCTGAACTCACCTTCTATAACGATTGGGCTATTGGGTCACTAAATTGTCTCAAAAGAGAATTGTCCCCTGCGGGCAAATTTGGCTACTGGATGGGTTACTGGATAATCTGGCAGATATTCACAGCTGGCTTTAATACTCTTGGCTGGATAGGACCTTGGTTTGTGCTGATTGTCATTCCTGGCTACTGCTAACTAGCCATTGACATGCTCCCAGGTATCATCTGTTTAAGCCTCTCCTCCTTCCCAACTCTCAGGTTCGCTTTCTAGAGCAGCAGAACAAGGTGCTTGAGACCAAGTGGACCCTCCTTCAGGAGCAGGGTCAGAAAAACAACACAGGCAAAAACAACCTTGACCCACTCTTTGAGGCTTACATCAACAACTTGAAACGGCAGCTGGCCAACTTGCTCAATGAGAGAGGACGCATGGATGGGGAGCTGAAGAACATGCAAGACCTCGTTGAGGATTTCAAGAACAAGTGAGTGCCTGTTAATGGTGCATCCAGGCACCCTGGGGTGAGAGTGGATGTAAATGGTTCAGTTTAGCATTAGGCAGTAGGATTAATCTCACTTAAATGAAGCTTTCTGAAAGTCAAACATCTAGCCTGAGGTACTCATCAAATTTTCTACAGGAAAGGAAGAAGTAGTATCTCCAGACTCTGCTCTAGTCTGTAACATAGTACTTTAGTCTACAGAAAAGGATGTTGAGGGGAGACCTTATTGCTCTTTACAGCTATCTGAGAGGAGACTGGAGAGAGCTGGGCGGTCAGTCTCCTCCTCTGTCACCAGTGATAGAACAAGAGGAAACAGCCTCAAGTTGTGCTAGGGGAGGGTTAGATTGGACATCAGGAGAAATCTCTTCCCAGACAGAGTGGTCAGGCGTCGGGACAGGCTGCCAGGGTGGCAGTGGATTCACTGTCCCTGGAGGTATTCAAGGACATGTAGATGAGGCAGTAGGGAACAGGTTTTAGTGGGCAAGGTGGGTTTGGGTTGGTGGTTGGACTTGATGATCTTCCAACCTTAATGATTCTGTGATTCTATGACTGTACAAAATAATCCTCCTCTAATACACCCCTCCTGTGAGGGATCTCTCCCTGCAGAACCCCTGTCTTCCTCACCAGTAGCAGAAAGATGGTCTGTTGACATTTTTCCAATAGGAAAATGTAGACTCAGCCAGGACACAACAACCTGTAAAGGAAAAGAATCTAAACCAGCTTTACCCTCCCAGTTCCACCTGCGTTACTTCAAAAATGTCACTTCAACCCTTGGAGAAATGTGATTCTAACAAATGTGAGCTGGGCATTCTCCAGGAGTTTCATCTGGGAATGTCACAGCCAGCCCAGATAACCTGCCAGTACTGCCTGGACACCTCTTCTGCTGACGAAGGTACAACTCATTATGACTTTCCCTTTATCCCTGCAGATATGAAGAGGAAATCAACCGACGTACAGCAGCAGAGAATGAATTTGTGGTGCTAAAAAAGGTGGGTGAGACAGGAGGTGTTACAGATTCTGAGCTAAGCTTAATCATTGCACAGGCTGGGAATATCCTACAGGATGGGACATCCTGTGGACCTGCAACCTCATCCTCTGGAAGCTGTTATTTGGATTGTGGTTTTGGGGAAAAGGAATGGAGTGGCTTGGACAATGAAAGTAAATTATTGTTCAACTCCTGCTCCACAACACAGAGAAGCACTTACCTTATGAAAACAGACCATGTAGAAGCAAAGCTGGTCAGTAGTTCCAGGAACCCTGGGAACCGAGACCAAATGAGCTGTACCACATCCTTACCCAGTAACATGCAAGCACTTCTTCTGGCCAAGAGTCATCCTCCTGGCGTTGATGCCAAGCACAGATTCGCCAGTCAGGCAGCACTACTGTAGCAGTGAAAGGGGCAGCCTTACCTGCAGAAAACAGACCATGTAGAAGCAGCTAAATGGCCAGTTCTTGGCTGAGGTAAAGAGGAGTTACCAGGTGCTGCAGATGTCCCCATGGTTGCTCTTTTCCAGGATGTGGATGCTGCTTACATGAATAAGGTGGAGCTGGAGGCCAAGGTGGATGCCCTGACTGATGAACTCAATTTCCTCCGAACCCTCTACGATGCGGTACAGACAGCCCTCTTCCCTGATCTCTCTCATCTTCACAACCTCTGGACAGCAGCTGTTATTTGTGCCATTTGAAAAGGTAAGTTTATCCAGCCGGGATCATCTGTGCTTCCTCACAGGAGCTGGCACAGCTCAGTGCACAGGTATCCGACACTGCTGTTATTCTGTCAATGGACAACAACCGGGACCTGGACCTCAGCAGCATCATAGCTGAAGTCAAAGCTCAGTACGAAGACATTGCTAACAAGAGCCGGGCGGAGGCAGAGGCCTGGTACCAAACCAAGGTGAACAGACTCATAGATGCCATGGATGCATTTCTGGGGGATATTCCTGTTGTCCCTATATGAGGCTGTTTGAGCCACCTCTTGTCCACCTGGACATCTCAGGTGATTTGCTCTTCCTTCTGAACCTCAGTTTGAGGAGCTGCAGGCCACAGCTGGGAAGCACGGGGATGACCTGCGCAACACAAAGGGGGAAATCTCGGAGCTCAACCGGCTGATTCAAAGGATCCGGTCAGAGATAGAAAACACGAGGAACCAGGTAGGAATGGTGAAAGGAGCCCACTGAGCCCTGTTCTGTGGTCCCTTGGGACTGCAGCTCTACTTTGCTGGTTTGGGACTTCAGCAGCCACAGAGTAAAATGAGCTCCGTTAAATGTGTTGAATTCCCTCCTGACAAGGGTACCACACAGTAAGAAGTGTTAAATCACAGAATCATAGAATGAGTTGGGTTGGAAGGGAACTCCAAAGGTCATCTAGTCCACATCCACCCCAACAAGCAGGGCCAGCACTCCTCAGCACAGGTTGCCCAGAGCCCCAGCCAGCCTGACCTTGAATGGCTTCAGGGGTGAGGCCCCCATCCCCTCTCTGGGTTCCAGGGATCCCCCATCCTCTGATTCCAGTCCTTTCCCCTCCTGTCCAGCCTCACTCTGCTCTTTTCCAACTCCAAAACAAGACCTCTTCTCCTATCATTCCCTTCTCTTGGCAACAACCTTCCCTAGCCTCCTGACAGCCTCTTTCAGGTGTGGAAGGTAGCTATAAGGTCATTCTTGTCAGGATGGTGTTTTGACTCCACCAACGTCACCTATGGGTGAACAACCTCAGACACAACCTTTTTCATCAGCATCCTGACCAGAATGGTTTTCTTCCTTGGGGATTCTTATTCAAAAAGAACAGCAGCATTTAGGACTCCAAATCCCTCTTCTTGCAGTGTGCCACTCTGCAGACGGCCATTGGAGACTCCGAGGAGCGTGGGGAGCTGGCCCTCAAAGATGCTAAAGCAAAGATGATTGACCTTGAAGATGCCTTGCAGAAAGCCAAAGCTGATATGGCCCGGCAGCTCCGTGAGTACCAGGAGCTCATGAATGTCAAGCTGGCCCTGGACATCGAGATTGCGACCTACAGGAAGCTGCTGGAGGGAGAGGAGAGCAGGTGGGAGCAAAATCCTATGCAGGAACAAGGATAATAGACATAGATTTGTCTATATTTTGTCCTGCCAGCAGTTTATACCCCTGTCCATCTCCTTCCTTTTGCTCTAATCTCCCTTTCATCTGTTGTCCAACAGGCTAAGTGGAGAGGGGCTCAACCCCATCAGCTACTGTAAGTATTGTGATACCTGTCTTGCTTTGGGCCCTTTTAGAGCAGAGGCTATAAGGAGTACAAGGGTGGTGGTGGGGTGGTTGCCCAATGGAAGATGTTCGGAACCCTCCACCATCCTCAGGGGCTTGCACAGGGGATAGCAGTTATGTTCAAGGTCCTGTTGGTGGTCCACTCTGGGTGACTGCCAAGCAGATGACCAACCTTCCGATTGCCTTTCTTTACAGCTGTCATCAGCTCCAGCTCTGGCGTTGCTGGTGGAGCTGGGCTAGGAGGAGGATTTGGTGGACTGAGCTTAAGCGGAGGAGGAGGTGGAAGTGGTTATGGTCTTGGAGGAGGCGGCGGAAGCAGTTTTGGTTTTGGAGGAGGCGGCGGAAGCGGTTTCGGTCTTGGAGGAGGCGGCGGTGGAGGAGGCTACAGTTTTGGAAGCGGAGGAGGACTTGGACTTGGTGGTGGTGGAGGTGTTGGTCTTGGAGGTGGATTTGGAGGAGGCAGTGGTCTCAGCACTGCAAGTGGTCTTGGCTACAGCGGAGGTGGTGGCAGCGGTCTGAGCAGCAGTGGAGGGAATTTCAGCTCTGGAAGTGCAAAAGGCACCAACCCAGGAGTGAAAATCGTCTCCAAAACCTCCTCCAGCAAAAAAAGCATAAAAAGCCAAAGCCTGAAGAACGCTCCACAGCCCGAGTAAACTCAGCTCCCAGAACCTTCGCTCCCACATTGCTCCTGCATTACTCGTGTTGTTGCTCCTTCACCCAGCTCTGCCCCGGCTCTTCACGTTGCAGTCCTTAAGAATCTGGATCACCATTCAAGAAAAGCAGCGGAATGCCTTAACCACATTCCTCAAAGTACCTGAAACAGGATTAAAAGTAAACCATGGGCCAAAGTGATTTTCTGAATGGGGAATTGGGGCTTGGTTTTGTTTGTTTGCTTTGAATATTGCTGACTAGCTTGTCTGTAATTGTGGCTAGCTGAGAGCCGTCAGCTGAGATAGATCAAAGAGCACTGAAGATGCAGCAACTGGGGTTTTTAAGCTCAGTTCTCGCCCACAGAAGCCCAGGGATGGGCTGGGAACTTGGCTTCAGGTCATCTTGCTTTGCCTTCACTGCGGGGACAAACCAAACTCACTCCTCCAATTAATCAACTCATCTTTATCAGAGATGTGGGTTATTTTTCTGCTATGTAGAAATACCCCCGGAGGTTGTTGAAAGGTACCAGGCAGTGGTTTGCAAGTGTGTGCCCCCTCTTTAAGGTTTATTTGAATATTCTTTGTTATGAGAGCACAGAGCCCATTGGAAGCCTCTTCTAGTCACTCGAGTGTGATGGAAAAATTCCCTCTTTTCCCCATTCACTTGAAGATTATTTTTTTCCAGATGTGCTGAGCATGGCAGATGTGTCCAAACCAGGCACAACAACCTGGCCAGTGGTTCAGAGCAGGATGCACATTCCACTTGCAAAGAGTTTAGTCAAGAGGAAGCCCAAACCAGTCTCTCTTCTTAAATGGTTTGTCCATGGCGGCACCTCACGTGTTGTCCCATGGGTGTCTGTCATCAGCGGGACCATCGGTGACTGATCCAAAGTCAAATGGGCTTGTTTGCTAATTATAGGATTTTAAAGTCCTAAATAATAACCAAGGCAGAGTGTTCTTCACAAGCAAGGGCAGAGTTTGCAGTCAAATTGGGTTGCAGTCCTGCCTCATGCCAGGTTTTGGTGGAATGGCTTAAAAATTACCCAGATCATCCAACATCCCAAGACTCACTGAATTTCCCCACTGTCTTGGTAGCAGTGGTTGAGGCAAAAGGCTGAGGTACTAAAAACTACATTGAAAAAATGCCCTGTCCACGCTGCTCCTGGGGGGTAATCCAGAATCCCTGCTATGGGTGGGTTTCTCCATCACGAGAAAGGACCTTTGGTGAACAGAAATATGCGGTCAGGAGAAATGAGTTAACCAGGAGCAGGAGCCCAGTGGCACATCAGTGTCCAAAATTTCCTTCTTCCCCTTCCTGATGGCAGTAACCTCTCTGCCCTTCCAAAATGTCTTTTGTTTTTTGCTTTTTTTTGTGAAAGTACCATTAAAAACCCCAAAATTGCAGCTTTGAGTACTTGAGTGATAGTGCTGTGATGCTGTGTTTTTCCTTCCTCTCTCTTTATGGAACCTGTCCAATAAAACTCGATTGTAATTTATTTGTTCCTACATCTTTTTATTCCAAAATAGAACTGGTAGCGTGGAATATTCCCAACCTTCAGCAGAGTGAGTTTTGCTTTATTTTGGGAGAGAAGTTTCAACATTCTTATGTTGGGAAGACAAATCCTGCCCCCAGTCCTGGTATCCCCAACATCAGAAGGACATGGAGATGCTTGGGACCAAGAGGACCCAAGGGCTGCAGCCCCTCTGCTCTGGGCACAGGGTAAGGGAGATGGAGCTGCCCAGCCCAGGGAAGAGAGAGAAGGCTCTGGGGGGACCTGAGAGCTGCCTTCCAGCCCCTGAAGGGAACCTCCAGGGAGGCTGCAGAGGGCCTTTTCCCAAGGGGATCCAGCGTCAGGACAGGGGGAAAGGGTTTGGGACTGAAGGAGAGGAGGGTCAGCCTGGATCTGAGGAAGCAGCTCTCCAGTGCCAGGGTGCAGAGACAATGGAATCAATTGCCAGGAGAGGTTGTGGCTGCCTGGAGGTGTTCAAGGTTGGATGAGGCCTTGGGCAACCAAATCCAGTGGAGAGGTGGCCCCATGGCAGTGGCCTGGGGAAGATGAGCTCTGAAGTCCCTTCCAACCTGGGCCAGTCTATGATTCTCTGATTCTGGTCAAATTCTACTGAAGATCTTGAAATGAAGTTGTCCCAAAACAAACTCAAGAACTGAAGGAAGGGAGGAGGAGGGTGGAGGGTTTATCCTTTAAGCAACACAAAACAAATTAATAGCAACTCATTTCTTAACACGCGATTTGGGTTAATCCAGAAGCCTTTTATCCAGAGGAGGCAGTGTTTTTGTGCAGCTCTGCTATCTCAGGTGAAAAAAAAACTCAACAAACAACCCAGCATTTAATTTTTCCTTTCTTAAAAGAGGCAGCAAACCCAAACGTACACAGGGCTCTGGGGGAGGATTTTATCAGGAGCATCTAGACTGAGAACGGGTTTCGGTGAGCAGAGCAACTCACTGAGTGCTGCAGGTATTTCGGTCAGCCGTGGCTGCAAAGGAGGAATTAAAAAAGATATATATAAGGGCAAAAAAATAACCCTCAGACAAACACTCACAACCTTATTGCATTTCAAAGAGGCAGAAGCTGTGCTCTTCTCTGACCTCTCAGCATCGTGGCTTTACATAACTCAGTGCAGCAAACGCGAGAGAGCGAGCAAGCAAGTACATGCCAGCCCAGCTGGTTTAGAGGAGACGCTCCAACCCTTTGGGTAAAACCTCCCTGAAACCCAGGTGCACAGAGATACAGGAGCATCCAGTCTGCCTTCACCCAGAAAATCAAAGAGGCTGCAGAAGCAAGACCAAAGGTTCCAGGGATAACCCCCCAGTTCGTCAGCCCCTGCTGTCACAGCGGGTGCTGCAGCCAAATGCATTAAAAAAAGAGTGAAGGTTAAAAATAGGCTCTGAGTCACCTAAAATTCTGACCTTGCTTGTGCGAATGTGGAATTTCATCGTGTGGGTGCAAGGAATTCACGCACTTAAAGACATGCTAACCTTAACTAACCTTAACAGGTGGAAATGTCTGTCTTCTAGGCTGAGCTTAAAAGTATTAAGTACTAGAATATAAAGAGTATTTTCCTTAGAAAAAGGGAATGAGTACAAAAGTGGTGCTCACAGGCAGCTGAGGTCCTGCAAACGTCCCAGCTGGTCCAGTTACTCCTCTTTTTGCTCTACATTCCCAGCCCACCTGCCACCCCCTGCAATATACTTAACCCCAGGCAATTCCTGCCTCCCAGATGGACATCTTCTGAGGGGGCAAAAGCAGCCCACCTGCAACCCCGAGCAGTTGAGGAGGACTTTGCATGTGAGCTAAGAGAGGAAACTGTGTGGGGCTGAGAAGTTCTGCACAACTTTTCCTTGTTTTTGTGCCTAAACCATCGTTTGCTTTACTCTTCCAAATCCTTTGTAATATTCCACTTAATTACCGTTGTCTGCAGCAACAGGCTTTCCTAGAAGAGCTGGGGAGGTAATGACAGCCTTCAACATGAATCCTTTCTCTTTGCTTTAATTAAAAACACTTGCAGCTGGTGCTCTGGTTCCCAGGTGTGACTTTGCATAGGTCTTTGGACTCCCAAAGGCAGGCCCCTGCCTGGCCCTTGTCGACAGGATCCAGCACACACGAGCCAGTTGTCATCCACAGGCTTAGGAGAGCCCAGTCTGTAATAAATGGATTTATTTCATGACCCCAGCAGTGTTTCTACCGAGGTTACCCTCCTGTGCATTGCCCATGAAATAAGGGGGTTTGCCACTTCTGGATGCACTACTCTAGGTGCAGCTTTTCTCTGTGAACCTCCATGATTCCAGGATCCAGGAGGTTCCCACAACTCCACTCCCGAGGCGCGAGCACCCCCTTGCTACCGCCCAACTGTCTCCCTTTCATCAGGAAGGTGCCTTGCAACAAGCCCGTCCAACGATCGGCTTCCCGACAGCTGCGGGTGCCGGTGACTCACGTTATTGGCAATAAGCAGCCACAGGAGGGTTTGCAGGAGATGAGAGCTGTAAGTGCTGCATTTTTTCTGATTGCAATGAGAAAAAAACACCAACCCAAACCCCAGCAATACAAAACAAACAAAAACACCCTCCGTGCTCAGGTTCTTTCAAGTTCCCAGACGGAGAAAACGACGGTTGGAAACACATCAACAGAAACAAGCTACGAGATGCAGCAGATATCCTTAAGCCACTCATTTTGGATTAAGCTCCTGCACTTACTGCTCACGTAGTCGATTTCAGGAACATTTTGATCTAGCTGCTCTGGGTTTCAGCTCTAAGCCCAACGCTATTGTTCTATCTGACACGTAATATGACTCAGATGGGCAACCCCTGTGGCATGAGGATGGGCTGAATCTGATGTGGAAGTGTTCTGGGTGGGAGAGAGGGGGGTATCTTCTCTTGTATGCACTGTTAGGCTCTTCATGAACACAAGAGAAGAGGTCCTGGCTCTTCCGCCTTTACACCATCCTAAAGGAACCCCAAACCTCACTATGTGGATAGGAGTGCCTGGGAGAGGGTTCAGCCAAGATGGAGAGGCGAAGGGTATTTTGGAATCATCTTCCACCTGAATTGTCTCAGCAGACTGATGAAGAGGGTGGGAGGGAGGTGGAAGAAAAGTGAATGAATTCCCCTTCCAAGGGAACATCTCGGAGCACCAAAAACAACGTGGAAAAATACAGGGGTGGAAAAAAAGTGATAGAAATACCACTTCACAGGGAGATTTTGAACCCTGAGCCTGACAAGGAGATTCCAAAGAAGACTACCTACCATTGATGCTATCAAAAGCGTCTTTTTAATAAATAATTTAAGTCTCATGGTGCCATTTAACGTAACTTGAAGTTACTTTGGATTAATGCTCTCTCTTGTAAAGCCTCGCTAACTGATTCTCCGTTTCCACTGCAATGATGAGAGACAATCTTTTTGGTGAAGTCCTGGAAAATCCCACCATGAGACAACGTCCCTCAGCTTCTCTCTGCAAGCCCGTGACCACGTAGGTCCCGTTCTGAAAGAATTAGAGTTGGGCTGTTAAGTAAAATCACCTCCAGTCTCAGCCTTCTCAAGGCAACAGGACAGGCAATTCTGGTCCCAGAGCTGGCAGCCTTGGAAAAGACCCCTGTTGATGCCGCCCCGTGTTCTGTGCAGCACGTTAAACCTCAGACTTCACCTTGCAAAACTCCACTGCCAGGAACCTTACTCAAGTGAGTGAGCCCTTGGCTCGCTTAAGGAAAACTGGCTCCCAGGGTCTCTGGAGAATCGTGTTGCATCCTGCCCCTGAGCGCAGACCTCAGCGAGCCAGTCCCATTCAATTCTAATTCCATGACTCAGAGCGGCAGGCTTTGGTGGAGGGGGGAGCTCCCTCTCTCCGTTACTTTCTTGCCTGCAAACAATGCATTTTTCAGCGCCTCACGGTAGCCTAGGTGTGTTTGACAAGGCAAGTTGCTGCAAGGCACGTCAAGTTCTGAATTCCCGTGCCAAGTTTTCCAAGCAGATAAAAGAGGAGGCTCCTAAGCGCTCCCATCACAGGGGTTTCAGACTCCGTTGCCCTCTGCTCTTTTCCTGCCACACAGCTTTTATTCGCCTGCTCTTTCCCCCCCACCACCTCTTGTTCTTTTTGTTTCCACTTGAACAAGACATCATGAGTCGGATCTCTTTCAGATCATCTACTGGAGGGGGCATGAGGGGCTTTAGCTCAGGTTCTGCTATTGTAGGAGGTGGCGGTGGTACCAGAAGCAGTTTTAGCTCTGTCTCTGTCTCCAGAGTTGGAGGAGGAAGAGCCGGAGGTGGAGGAGGCTTTGGAGCTGGTGCTGGCTTTGGCAGCCGAAGTCTCTATAACATGGGAGGAAGCAAAAGAATTTCCTACAGCTCAGTTGGTGGAGGTCTACGGAGTGGAGCCGGTGGTGGATACGGCTTTGGTGGAGGAGCTGGCTTTGGTCTTGGCTATGGTGGTGGAGCAGGCGCTGGTTTTGGCTTAGGAGGAGCTGGTGGTGGTGGTGGCTATGGGCTGGGCAGTGGATTTGGGCTGGGAGGTCCTGGCTTCGGTGGTCGAGGTGGCCCTGGGTTCCCTGTTTGCCCACCCGGTGGCATCCACGAAGTGACTGTAAACCAGAGCCTCCTGGCACCCCTCAAACTGGATATTGATCCGGAAATCCAGAAGGTGCGAACTCAGGAGCGGGAGCAGATCAAGACCCTCAACAACAAATTCGCTTCCTTCATCGACAAGGTGAGAGTTTGGTCTTAACCATCAAACGATGATTGTGATCAGTGGCCCTGGGGTAAAACAGCAGGAAGAATCTTCCTTGGGATTTAGCGACTTGCCTGAACTTATCCCACCCAGCAGTGAGTGTGGGATGGCTGACAACTAAGAACTTGTCCTGAATTGCCTTTTTGCAAAGAAGAGTTTTTCAGTGACTTCTTTTATTGAAAAAGTCAATCCTCTTCCTTGCTGTAAAAAACCATCCCGGCGGCTGGATGGATCTTCTACTGGTTGTAAATGGCACAGCTCTACACAATTCCATGGGATAACTGCGGTTTAAACAAGTAAGATGGGGGGAGAAACACAGAAGGCTGCAAATATGGGGGTTTGACCTGAAAATCTCACTTCACTTCTTAGTTGTTTTTGATGCTTTTGAGAATCTGGTGCTCTACGTTGGGGAAATCCTAACGATTTCAGCCTGACTGGCCTGGGAGGGGGGAATTTCCTGGCATCGGGGTTCTCTTGAAAGGGTGTTCCCATAGGTTCTATCTCTCCCCAGGTCCGCTTTTTGGAGCAACAGAACAAAGTGCTGGAGACCAAGTGGAGCCTCCTCCAGGAGCAAGGTCACACAGTCACCAAAAAGTCTCTTGAACCCCTTTTTGAAACCTACATCAGCAACCTCAGACGGCAGCTGGAGAGTCTTATGGGAGAGAGGGGACGGTTTGACTCTGAGCTGAGGAACATGCAGGACATGGTGGAAGACTTCAAGAACAAGTAAGAAATTGCTCTCTGTGTCATAAATGATTAGCAGACAGGAAAATCAGGGTAGACAGTTTGTGCACACTTTGTGTTTGCTCTGGGCTCCTCTTCCAGTTTGCAAGGTGAACGTATGAAAAGCACAACTTGGTCTCAGAATCCCCTCTAGTTATGTGAGCTTCCTTACATGTGGAATGCATGGACCTACAAGAAGCCACTCCAGGTCATGGTCTGATCCCTCAAATCTCCCAACACACCAGGAGACAGCAAAATGCATAAATCATGAGCATAACGGACCTGCAAGAAGGGAGTAACACACAGCCATGCAGCACCAGCTCCAAAATCCCCCCACGTCCCTTTCTGCAAAGGAAATCCCAGCCTCACAGACAGCCCCAGGCAACCTGTGTGGGCTCAGCCTGGCTCATCTGAAAGATGCTCAGCATTTTGCCCATCCTGGGATAAGGTGTCCAGTGCAGGTGGGATGGGTGTGGTATGGACACACCAGGAGGCATCTGCTGACCGTAAGGAATACGTCACTGGGTTTTTTAGGGGGTTTTAGGGTTTTTCCAGTTTCAGCTGGCTGTAGGCTGGCAAGAACAGTTTCTCCCTTATTTGGTCAATGCGGCCAAGTGCCTGTTGGAGAAAACCAGCCTGGAGACCTGAAATCCATTTGTATTAGAGAGTTAAACAGGTGAAGACATGTGAAACATTCTTTTTCATTGAGTTTTTAAAAATGTTTAATTATATTTATGTCTTTATATTTACAATAGCATTTATAATATGAGATTGTACTTCAAGCTGACAGGAGGGACTGACACAGCTTCTGCTGTGTTGTACTTTGGTGAATTTCAGGTCTCAGTATGAATGACAGGATTTTAGAAATACTGATCAGGCCAGAAATGACTCCTGATTTTGTTTGGATGGTGGAGCTCCTTCCTGGGAAAGAGAACGCCTTTTACTGCAGGTCTAGCTGGTTCCCAATCCACTGGCTCATTTCCATCCCTTCCCAAGTCCACTTAGGGATCCATCTGCAGGGATATCTCTGCCAATATTAGTTGGAGGACTGGCACAAACCTGCCTTTAAAATCCCAGTCTTTGCCTCAAGAACCTACATGTTTTGTCTACTTTCTAACTAAGCCCTGCCCTGATTATCTGATGAGAGGATGTTGCTTAGAGCCATAAAAACTTCCACAGAAAAGCAACCTTGCACAATGATGGTTGAAGAATCACAGAGATTTTTTGGTAATTAAATGCAGCAGAGGGTGATTCAGAGCCATTAGCATTATTTTAATATCAAACATTAAATTATTACATTATTATATATTCGTAGGCATGGCGATGCGGCTTTGTTGAAAGCCTTTTGCATAACTTCACTTTGGGCAAAGGTCACTGAGAATATTTGCTCCTGCTTCCTGCTGAACGGGCTCTGATCCTGAGCACATCTGCCTATGAGCTTGACATCAGAGCAGCGATTAAAAGCGATTAATTGTAGTTTGGGTTACTCACACCACAGAGTCCTGCAGATCCCCAGTCAGTACTTTGTTCTGCAACTTCTCTGGACTAGAAGCAAGTGGGAGTAAGAAATCCATGAGCAACAGCTGGTGATTTGGGACAGGAGTGATCCTATTGCTTCCCATTGTGGCTTCACTCTTCATTTCTACCATACTCTTTTATCCTAACAGATATGAAGATGAGATCAACCGGCGCACCGGTGCAGAGAACGAATTTGTGGTTCTCAAGAAGGTGAGTGAGCTGGGGAAGGATGGGGTGGACAATAAAGTTAGTTTGGAATGCACAGAATTTCTACCATGCTGGCGGGAGCTGGATCCTCCAACCCTATGGTTGGGTCAGGTTATGGTGTTGGCACATAAGGGCACAACCTTCCCCACGTCGCTGCAGCTGCCCGGTTTTCTGAAGCTATCCCCTCCAGTTGCAAGTGCAAACCATCTGGTCTCGCAGTGCTGTTAAACTCTGTCTCTGGTCACATCCCTGTGAGGCAGAGCTTTGCCTGTTATCTAAGAACCTTGCTCTGGCTCACCATAAATATCCAATATTACCTTAAAAAGGAAACCCTTGCTGACCATAATAATAGGAGAACAAGCCTAAAGAGTAACAGACCCCAGAGAAGAAGCAAGGTCCCAGTGGAGTCCTGAAACCCCCACGTGGTTTCAGTAGGAGTCTTTGTTCTTTCTTTTCTTTAGGATGTGGATGGTGCTTACATGAACAAGGTTGAGCTGCAGGCCAAAGCCGATGGCCTGGGAGATGAAATTAACTTCCTGAGAACCCTCTACGAAATGGTAAGCAGTCAGTCCTTCAACGAGATAGCATCCTCCTCAGCTCCCTGTAGTAGAGCTCTCCACGCCTTGGAGCCCTGTTTGTCATGCCCAGTGCTGCAGAGCACTCAAAGGGAAGGTGGTCACTGCCTGTTTGGAATGGTGATGCAGTTATAGGATAGAGAAAGGATAGAGAGAGACACAGCAGAGGGAAGCTCCAGAAAATGAGTCAGTGGAGAGGGCTCCCCAGCCACCTCTGCTCTGTGTGGTTTCCACCCCAAATAGCAATCATTAATTACGTTTTGGCATCTTCTGCAGGAACTGTCCCAGATGCAGCAGCAAGTATCCGACACCTCTGTGGTCCTGTCCATGGACAACAACCGTAACCTGGACCTCAACAGCATCATTGCAGAGGTCAAAGCGCAGTATGAAGACATTGCCAACAGGAGCCGAGCAGAGGCTGAGGCTTGGTACCAAAACAAGGTGGGTAGCTACAATGACTGATTCTGGTGACTCATGTAGCATCACGGTAGCTCACGGGAGGCAGGATAACAGAGGAAGGAAACACCAGACATTCATTGATTTTCTGTTCATGCTGTGATAGCTTCTTGCATACTGTTCCCCAGTTTCCATTTGTGGGTAACTACTCTTGACCAGCCCTTCCTTGCAGTGAAACCAAGGGACAAGAGGCTTAATTACCTTGGTACTGGGCTCACAAGGAGCAAAGGTAGGTCTGGACTTAGACACAAAGCACTTGTCTTTCCCTTCCAGGTTCTCAAGAGTAGGTGACAATCTATAAGTGTTCTGTGCAGTGCAACAGCTGCTGCCTTAACAGATGCTGATAACTCAGGGCAGTTTCTCAGAAGAATGTTGTCCCTCACTCTTCACCTGCACTTTGCACCCTCAGTTTCCCTCATCCTTCCCTGAGCCCTGTGGTACCTAACCATCACTCTCCTCCTTTCTACATACCAGTACGAGGAACTCCAGGTGTCTGCTGGGCGCCACGGGGACGACCTGCGTAACACCAAGATAGAAATTTCAGAGATCAATCGGCTAGTCCAGAGGCTGCGGAATGAGATAGAGAGCGTGAAGAAACAGGTAACTGGGAGATGCTCCTGAGAGATAGCTGGTGCATGGTGGAGGGCTACTGGGAGGTGCTGGTGGCCAGACACAGCAGAAAATGAGTTCCTGGCACTGGATCAAGGCTGGAAGGGCAGACTTTTCCCTGATGCATTAAAGAGGGGATGGCCACCTCTGTGTTTGCCATCAGAAAAGGTCTCTCAGTGCAAGGCTGTGTTGTGACAGTCACTTTCTTCCTGGGTAAGCAAACTGTGAGCTACTCAGCAACCACAGCAAAGCAAAGAGGTGTAGATGTCTCTCCTTTTCTTGGGAGAGAGGGCTACAGCTTCCCAGTCACCCACCTTGTGACACCTTCCTAATGGCCTGTCAAGGGCTCTCAGTGCCATCATGGGAGCCGCCACCCATTATCCCTAATACCATAGCAATACTCAGGAGAGCAGTTTTGGGCAGCCCAAGTGAAGACACCATCTGCTCTCCTTTTCAGTGTGCCAGCCTCCAAGCAGCCATTGCTGAGGCAGAGGAGCGTGGGGAGATGGCCCTCAAAGATGCCAAGGCCAAACTCTCTGAGTTGGAGGACGCCCTGCAGAAAGCCAAGGCAGATCTGGCCCGGCAGCTCCGCGAGTACCAGGAGCTCATGAACGTCAAACTGGCCCTGGACATCGAGATTGCGACCTACAGGAAGCTGCTGGAAGGAGAGGAGAGCAGGTGAGGACAAGCACATAGATCTGTTGCACGCTTGTCTTTGGAGCTGGGTGCATCTCCTCGGGCTCAATAAGGCTGCTTAGGGGCTGGAGCACTAAATGATGTAAAACAAGGGTAGATAGGGGATTAAGTCTCGAACTTTGTAGGAGAAGATTGGGTTTTCCTGCTCCTGGAACATGGTGCAACAATAAAAATGAGCACTTGCCTTTCACCCATGACACAGACATCCCCCACCAGAGGACAGTCCCTCTGGCCACAAAAGTCTGTTTAGATGGTCCCAGTAGCTGAAGTTAGTTGTCTGTGCTTTGTCATTGTTGCTCACTTTCCCCTTTCCCCACAGGCTTGCTGGAGAGGGAGTCGGGGCCGTGAGTGTCTGTAAGTATCTCTCTATCAATCACCCTGTCCCTCACCCCTTACTACAGGGTCCCCACACTGGGGAGCCAGCAGGACCCTAAAGTGTGGCCCCACTGTCTCTCCACAGCCGTGGTCAGCAGCTCCAGTGGGATGGGCTACGGTGGCGGCATGGGCATGGGCGGAGGCCTCGGTATGGGAGGCGGCGGTGGCAGCTACAGCATGAGCAGCGGCGGCGGCTTCGGAGGCGGGAGCGGAGGATTTGGTGGGAGCACAGGGTTTGGTGGGGGCCTCAGCTATGGTGGAGGCAGCACCTTCAGCTCCGGGAGCAGCCGAGGTGTCAGCTCCAGCACAGGAGGCAGCGTGAGGATCGTTTCCAAGACCACTACTAGCAAAAAAACCATCAGATAAGGGTGATGAGCACAGGGCTCCACATGCGGATGATGGCACCTTTCCCGCCTTCTGAAAGCAAGTGCTGCCCTACGGATGAATCAATGGTGTAAATAGCTGCGCTAGACCCTCTGCTCCCTCCGTCCTTCAACCTCCACCCTTGGGGCAGCAGTGGGGGAAGACCAGGACCCCACCACAAGAATCTGGAACGCCTTTGGCTAAAGCATAGGATGTAACAGGTCAGCGACAGGGCTTTGGAGAGCCGCTGTGGACCCTGGTAGTGGCCCTTTTTCAGCACAGTCCTTATTCTTCCTTGGCTCTTCCTTGGAGGGGAAGCACTTTGCTGAACGGGGACAGTCACGCTCAGCCACGCATCTCTGTTTCATTCATCCTATCACAAGGTGAGAAGCCTTGTGAAACCACAGTCCCGGGTCCTCAGCAATGAAAGCAGCTCCTAGATGCTCTGTCCACAGCCACCTCCAAATAATCTGTCTACAGCTACAGATTTGTTTCTTCCAGCCCCTTCTGTTTTCTCAGGCACCTGTGGGAAAGGCTATTGCTTTGTTGTGTATATGAATCGCCACACTGATTTCTAACCCTTGTCCTCATGGCTACAGCCTCTTCACTTCCAGGCCTAACACAGCGAATGGTCCAATAAAGAGCATTTGTCATTTTTAAAATCTGCTCCTTTCTTGTGGCTTCTCTTCAGTGCTGACCACAACGGGCTCTGCCCCGAGCGCAGTGGGGACTCTCTGTAGGCAGCTCAGGAGGAAGGACCCTTGTCTTGAGGAAATACATTTGGTTTAGGACTTGAGGTCTGGGATGATGGTGGAGAGGAGGGTAGGATGAATGAGGTAGGGCTGGATGGAGGGATGGAGAGACGGATGGGTGGATGAATGGATGGGTGCATGGATGGGAATGGGAATGGGTGGGAAACTTAAACTAAGGGAGGAAAAGTTGCCTCAGGGCTGAACCAAGAGCTGGATGAATCCCACTGCAGTGGTGAACTGCAAAGATGCCCTTTCACTGCAGGAGTGAGATAGAGCAGGGGAGCAGGAAAAGGAAGGCGAACCCCAGAGCTTTAGCTGTGATTGTTGTGTCTGCACATGCAGGGCATGGTTCATCCAGTAGTTAGTACAAACAATGGCAAATCTTACGGCAGAGGAGCCCAGCCCTGACATCAGCACCATGACAAGGAGGCAACAAGAACGGCGTCAGACGGGATGGGAGTGGAGTGGGCCAACATCACCTCAGAGCAATTGGAGGGAGGGTAGCAGGACCAAGAAAGGTTGGACACACAGCTAGGTGTCTGTGTGTACATCAGGATTTCCCTAGCTTACACAAATAGTTCACCAGGCACCCTGGCTGCTCCTCTGGAAGGGCTATTTCGGTCCTCAGATTCGTTCTGAGTGAGTGTGATGTCTTTTAAGGTGCCCACAACACCCAGCTTCCCAGTTGCCGCTCAGCCCCCACAGGGAGGTTTCAAAGATCTGCCAGGGTGGAGGCTCCTTGCAGTGTTCCTGGGCTCCCTCCTGTGGTTCCATGGGCATTCCCTGAATCTTGCTCCCTTTCAAGCTGTGGGGCCAGGCATGAATCCTGGTAGCATCTACTGTGAAATGCGGTGTGAAGTGGGAACTCAGACACAAAGACGCGAGATGGAGCATGAACCGCTGGTGAGGAAAGGGCCCAGGGCAGGAGAGTAGCAGATGGGGAACAGATCAAAGACCACTGGGGATACTGGTCTTGAAAGAAGACTGGTTGGTGTCCATCACCCTACCCCTTGTCCCCTGCAAATGCCTGCTGTGTGTGCACCCAGAAGGGACCCCAGGAAGTGAGAGGCTAGGGGAGCATCAGTGCTGTCTGCAAAGGAAAAGCACTTCATGCTCGATGTTCCAGAGTGTTCACCTCTTAACTCCTGAGTCAATGGGACCCCACACCCCTATGATGGTGCGTGGAGCTGTGCAAGCAGTGGACAACCCAGTACTGTGTCTCCAGCAGGTGGGAGCCCAGAGCAAGAGACAGACATGATGCTCCAAGCCCTGACTGTCTCATGGTGGAGCTGGGATGAAGCTCACACCCACAGGTCTTCACTTCTAATGGATGGGAAGAGGAAAGGAAACAATGACTTTGGAAAGTTGGGGTGGCTCGTTGGCAGCAGAGAAGGTTTTGCAAAGGGTGGATGGGTTTGGCTTCATTTGTTTAAGAGTTTACATCACTTTTCAGGCATCTGCCTGGACTATTTTAAGGAAATAAAGTGAAGCTAGCAAAGCAGAGGCGTTTGCAACAGGCAGGGCAACCCAACAGGGCTGTTGTCACTAAGCGATACCTCTATGTGTTTTGGGTTTGTTTTGGGTTTTTAAAAAATATTATTGAAAATATCATGTAGAAAGGTGGTGGTTTGTGTTTGTGTTTGTGTTTGTGTTTGTGTTGGGGGGGGTTATTCTTTGGGGTTTTTTCACACAGCTGCAGAACATGTTGCTGTGCCATCAACTGCATCAACACATGGGCCACTACCAACACTAAACCCTCCATGATACTTGTTTGCCAAACCCTTACCCATCCCAACCATACGTGGGCATCTCTAAGACCTCCATGCGTCTGATGCCACAGGCTGCTGGTGAGTTCTTCTCCTGCACTCTGAGGTGAGGATGCTATGAGGAATAGAAAATTAACTGCAGGATGGGAGGACAGTTAGGGGCAGAGAAGGGCAGCCGGGCTGGTTAGGGGTCTGGAGAACAGGTCTGATGAGGAAAGGCTGAGAGTGCTATGACTTGTCAGCCTGGAGAAGGGGAGGCTGAGGGGAGCCCTCACTGCTCTCTACAGCTCCCTGAAGGGAAAGTGCAGTGAGGCAGGGGCTGGCCTCTTCTCCCCAGGGCCTGGTGATAGGAGCAGAGGGAATGGGGTCTGGTTTTGCCAGGGCAGGGTTGGGTTGGATCTTAGAACAAAATTCTCCCTAGAAATACTGGAGATGCCTTGGAACCGGCTGCCCAGGGAGTGGGGGGAGGTACTGTCCCTGGAGGAGTTTAACGAATGGGAAGACATGGTGTTTGAGGAGCTGGGGTAGTGCTTGGGAGTTGTAGGGCAGATGGTCGGACTTGAAGATATTTCTGTCTTTTCCAACCTTGATGATTATGTTGGGGTTTTTCCTGTTTCCATGGGAAGTTTTTGAGAACCCACCTTGGCACCTCTTCTCTGAGAAATCAGACGCAAGAAG